>OY735201.1:751148-1351148 GCA_963457665.1 Thysanoteuthis rhombus | reverse complement strand
TTTGCTTGTACGAATTATTAGGTTTTTTAAAAAATAATGGCATACTTTATTGTAAAATATTTTACTTACAATAAGATATATACTTGATATTTCTCAAGGCTACCGGTGTATATTGTTTTATAGACTCTTAACTTTTTTCTTATATATATATATATATATATATATGATGATTTGCTTGTTTGAGGTCCAGGACTTGAGATGAATATTGGTGTTGCACTTCATTACAATTTTGCTATTATATTCTGATCAACCTATTAGTTGAAAATTGAAATTCCCACGAGCTACACATTAATTTAGATCTATCATGTTGAGACATTCCTAACAAACTAATTTTACATACTTAAAGACTACAGAATTTTTTTATAAGTGCAGTTTAGCTATAAATTAGGATGAAATAATTTTAAGTTGAATTAATTAGCATTAAAATATCAGCTTCTTATTTCAATCAGGCATAATTATTTCTTTTATTCTATTGCCTGCTGATGATTCATTTAAATACATTGAAATGTTTCCAATGGAAAACTGTTCCGCATCACTGAGGTTTTCAGGATTATGAGGGCTGATAATTGCAAATTAACCAAAATTATGCACCTAGTGACACAGGGCGTGGATTATCAGTTAAAGCTAATCCTTTGCTAAATCCCTTTGGAGATGATGAGCCATCTATTTCCATGCCCTTGATACTGCTAGAACTGTAGTTGGGCATAATCACCAAGAAAGCTTTGGGGTAAGAAAAATCACATTTAAATGTGTGTGTGTGTGTGGGGGGGGGGGGGCACTGGAAATTTCTTTACTTTTTTTTCCCCAGGTTATTTTAGGTGGATGTTTTTTCAGCAATTCACTCTATAATGGCTTTGGACTCAAAGCTCTGAAGATCTGTTGTTTGTAATACAGATATACCTTGATTAGTGCTGTTAATTGGTCCCCAAATTTTCAGTACTATTCAAAACTTTACAATAATTCAATGTTCATTTTTTTTTTTTTTTTTTTTTTTTCTCCAGCTTCTACTTAGTTACATTATTTTGCACAGTAATACCTTAACTATATATCATAAAAATCCACTCAACCACTGCCTTTATCCCCTAGGCCACAATTGAGATTCAAAAAAAAAAAATTCTGCTTTTTTTCTCAGTAATTTTAATTTCAGTCTTACAGAAAATGTCTCGAGGTTTTCTCTTTGGGCCTCCTGGACTCTTGTGAATCTTCCCTTCCTGAAGTCTTGAGGGAAATGCATTGAGATGTTTGACAGTAATTCTAATGATATAGCCTAATAAGATTGGAATTATGATTGCTGCTGCAGTAATCTCTTTGATGATGCCCTTGTGGAAAGTATGACTATCCTAGATCTGGTCTCATCTCCAGTCACTTTGACCAAGTAAGAAGAGGCATAGCAATCTGTAGTAGTAACCTTATGATTACCTTCAGGCAGCAGCAACAAAATGGCTACTGAATTCAGCATGATCAAATCTTTGCTTTAATGTTTTGTGTAACTATTGTTCTTATGATGATTGCAACCACTCAATATGAATATGGTAGCACTGAGAAGAATGCACTGTCTTGTGTCTTCGATGGAGTAGTATGTGTTTGAGAAAGGACTGGGTACACCTTGTGGTGCCTGCTTGGCAAAATGCTCTCTTAATAAGTGTCAGAGCGAAGGCTGAGGTGGGCACAGAACAATATCGTTGCTGGATACAACACATCGTATTCTCAGATGGTCACCTATCTAGGTAATGATAAGGCTCAATGTCGCTTAAATTGAGTGATCTTACATAAACTGGTGGATTCAATGTGATTCGGTCGTATCATTCTTAAAAATTGAAGATGCAGACAGCCAGTAGTATTTTGTTTGATTCTTTGGTTTTTGAATTTTAGCTCAGCTACCAAAAAATGTTTTTCCCTAATTGACCAACTGTAGCCACAAAGATTAGCAAAGGGTTCTATCCCTTTTAATGTTACTGTGATTCAGCACTTCTGGCCATTCAGATTTGTGGACAGAAAATTAGCATCAGTACCTCCCTTTTAGGAGTTTTTTTGATTGGTGTATGTGGGGGGGGGGATAAACTTTTTGGGAGGCAGTTTTATTAAAAACATCTAGATTTTCCAGAATCTAAACGTTTCTTCACTTTGTTTTAGGTGTAGAAAACACTAGTGATGTCATAAATAGAATTTATTCTCTGAGCATATTTATTCTTCAATGGAATTTTCTGACACTACGGTAGTTCAATTATTTACTGTGGTGGTTAGTTACAAAAGTTACAAATATATTTTAGTCAACCTGATGTTTATGTTGAAAACATCCAGATTTTTAGCATTTTACTGGGAAAAATGACCAAGCATGATTAGAGACTTGTTCTTTATTATCTACCAGCTTCCATCATTGAGATTCTGGGTGGTACCCTAATCTACCAGTCTATATCAGATTGGTATCATTATGTAATTACTCTTGGGTAGCTACTGCAAGATTTAAAAATAGCAGAATCTGGCAGGAGATAAGCATCCTTAACCTCAACACATACTAAGCTTAGCATGTAATATATTTTGAGGACTTTAGATACTTCTTGCCCATACACCTTTAGGATTTTTTCTGAAATTATCTCTGATCAGCCCAAGGGACCCTCTGTTTGGTTGGATCAGTGTTTCTTGAATTGGTGAATGATTCACTCAAGGGCGAATGAAATAATTCTGAGGGTGAATGAGACTATCAAGGTAGATGAAGGGTGAATTGATTTATATTTTTTAATTCTTCTAAGGAATTTGTATGGTAAACACAAAATTATTCCTAAAAATCAGTTCTAAGTTTTAAGACTGTTGGTTGTTTAAATTATGTAAACTAAAAAAATTCTAATAATTTTTTGTGTCAATTTTTTGTCACTCCTAGTTTTCTTTATATATTTCTAGGATGTTCAAAAAAAAATATGAATAAAATAAACGCTTGAGAAATGAGTTAATTTATGCTTTTTGCTCAGGATACAAAATGAATTAAAATTGTACACAAAGGAGAATGAGATGAAAATAATCAAAAACATAAGGAAATTTTGTCATGGGTGAATGAGATTTTGTAATAAAGACTTGAAGGCAAAAGACATGGAAATCAGTTTAAGAAACACAGTATTGAACAAACTAATTAATTACTGGTTCTAAAACATGAAAGAGCTTGTATAAGGGAGATTATCCATCTGTAAAAAGAAGAAAAAAAAAATGAATGCTTCAAAAGTTCATTATAAATGATCCTGAACAATTTCTGTAAACAAGCCTTGAAAAATATCAGATTGCCAGAAGAGTGCCTGTCAAAAATGATAGGATTATTTATCTATGGATAAGTTTGACAAATATATATTTGTGTATAAATGTATTTATTGCAAAAAAAAAAAAAAAAAAAAAATTGCTTGTCATGCCGCATACAATTATTTTTCTGTCAATTTTCTACAACTCTTCATATTTTCAGTCTTTTTAATAATTTTGAAACTAAGACAACACAGTAAGGTAAAAAAAATGAGATGAGACATCAGTGGTATTACCATCAGTAGTAACCTGCGTACTTTCAGCTAAGACAGAGTAAGCAGCCCATTTTGTGCTTTGTTTGTTTGCAGTACCTCCTTCCTTTCTTTATGTTTGCTTAAACATGATAGGAAACCAGCCAATAGTACACAATAAGTGACATTGGCCTTCATATAAGATACAGAGTACAAGTATAGAAATAAGAAACCATGATCTTAATCAATGTTTAATGAGAATTGTGTTAGAAATTTCTGACTAATAGAACAAGCAAATATCTGATTGAAGAAATTTTGATTTGAAAATATGATCATTTTTCAATCTTTTGGTAATTATTTCTCTAAAGAATTCAAAAAAGTTTTATATCTGTTTTGTTCTGAATTTTTTCTCTTGAAAAGAATTTCAGGCTATTTCAATTTATTTTTGACATGTTATATTGATTACCTGAGTAATTGTAGAGAAATTCTGTCCAGTCATTTGTGAAATGTTAATTTTCTGCACCTTTGTATTTTATAAATTATTTAAGGGAGTTGAGCTTTCTTACTTGGATTGTAATGCGCAAAAGGGGGAAAAAACCCTTAATGTTTAAGAAATGTTTTGTTTAGTGTCTTTTCAACTTACTTCTGTTTTCTGTTAATTAAATGTGATTATTTCGTAGTTTGATGCTCAGTCATTTTGTTTTTATTCTGATTCATTATTTTCTTTTCTATGAATTGTTACCAGGAAATCTGTTTTTACTTTCTTTTGTATTTAGTTGTAGTTGTTGAACAGATAGAATCAACATCTGTTTTTCTTTCTCTTATATTTAATCAAGAATTTTCTTGAAATCACAGCAATGCAGATCTTTAAAAAGTAGGCTTGCTATTGTATATTCTTACGTGTTTTTGGTGTTTTTTCTTTTTTGATTTTTTAATTTTTAAAAATCCACGATCTGTTACACTAAGCAACTTTTAAAAAATTACTCTTTTCTGTTCCTGTGTAATGAGTGTTATTTATTGATTGATTATGTTTAACAAATATAAAAAATGGCTATTTATTCCTTTCAGACTTTGCTTTTGTGATCAGAACATTGATATTTTGGGATCTACCTATTTTGTCTTGGACACCTTAGGGAAGGTAGATTGAGTTTGCAAACTCTTTATCTAAATCTGTGTTTGTGAGGCCTAATTTCATGTGTTAAGGTGGCAGCAACACCTTCCAGAGGCTCCCACTCAACATTTTTCATCCTTACATAGAATTAGGATGGCTATGGCCTCCCCTGTTTTTGGTGAGGAGATAAAGTGTTTCTGCTGTCCTAAAGGCAAAGATAGCAGGTAGACTTGGAAACCCATCAGGAGTTCCACCATTTTTAAGTCTCTGATGATCTACCAGCTCTACTGGCCAGAATAATGCATGACAAAATATGCATTAGCAGAGCACTACCTGAAGCAAAGATCAAAGCCAGTGTCTTTGTCAAACCACAGATAAAATATCCTGGAGTGCTATAAATTCTTCAATAAGTTCACTAAGAAGAAGAAAAGAGCTTGGTACAGCTTTGACACAATGGTTTTGGGGCTTCCAGGGCAATTGTTCACTTGGTCAGAAACTGGAGAATTTGAAGAACTACATTAAAATGGGCTGCACGTTGTCCCTCAAAGTCTATCCTTAACACACATCTTAATAGATTCAAGGAGAATATTGGAGCTTATTCTAAGGAGCAAGGCAAGCACTTCCACATGGATATACAGGACTTTGAATGCTGCTACAAAGAAATGTATTCAATATTAGTGTACATAAATCTAAATTTAGATTCATTTGTTGCTGTTTTTGTATTCTATGTGAATAGATGAGTAAGCAAATTATCCTGTTATACGATTGGAAATAGGTAAATTTCAAATAACTCTTTCCTAGTCACAAAAGCAAAGTTCGAAAGGGAATAATAGCCATTTTTTAATACTTTTTACTTATAAGCTATTAGAAAGTAACCTTCATTACTCAGAAACAAAAAATGTGTTACATGATGTAATTCCAAAGTTGTTTTTCTCAAGTCTTCTGTTGTCTAAATTGTTTCAGTTGAACCTTTGACATTATTTATTTTTGACTAGTCTTTTTTATCTTTATTCATTTTAGTCGATAAGTGTTATAAATCATCAGTATTCATTTTTGTGACTATTTACCTTCAGTTTAGTTACAATAAAAAAGAACAACTATTAAGATGAAGATAGATAGTTGCAAAAATTGATAAGTCTTTCATCTTATTTTGCTTGTTTGTTGAGTTGTTAGTCGTTTGAATTTCTTTGAAGCATTTCTATCAACATGTTCATTGCCACATGATGCATTAGTGTGTCTTGTGGCATGTTGCCTTTAAAGCAAATGTGCGTCCATTCCACAGGTCTTTTTTTCCCCCCCCTTTATATTCAATATGAATAGCCAAGGCAACACATTAGACTAAGACTCTTCCTTGCGGCATTGCGCTCAGGACATGCTTATTTTGTTGTGCTCTATACTGTGCTATTCAAGGTAGCAGTCAAAGTGTTAATTTCAGAAAAGTTTATCTTCCATCTTATTTTTGTTGCTTTGTCACAACACTCGGGTTATTTTTACATGAGCATGAAGTAAATAGCATGGATTATAAATTCACAATGTTTCATCGAGGAAATTTACTTTAACCTCTACAAGGTGTAAACAAATAATATGGTATAAAAAAAACTTATTCCTTTTTGTATATGTATTTCGATATTTTTTCTAACATTTACTCAACTGACTCATGAAAATAAATATAAGATTGTATGTGATGCTGGATTGTAAAAGCTTTTACTGTAGTGTTGGTGACTTCTTTTTTCTTTCTTTCTTCATTTGTTGTCAATCTTAACCAAGTCCAGATTGGCATCTATCTGCTGATATTTCATTGAAGATTTTAGTCTCTCCTTGATGGAATTTTCTTTGTTGCTTTCCTCTTCCAGAGAATTTCAAGGCACTTTTAAAGGTTAGGCTGAACAAGATAACCCTTAAGTGGAGTAGAAAATCCAACATAAAATTACTATTAGATTTTGTGTTTATTAAAAACTGATAAGTGTCACAAGTGGGAATTGGATTTGTTCAGTGTATATGGTCTGTTTGAGGTTAGAACATGCGGAATTTTCATCACCACCAGGCTGGTTAAAAATATATACTGAGGAGGCTGCTTATTGTGATCATTTTGGGACAAGGTCTTTTTGATAACAATTAATGGCTGATAACATAGAGCAGAGGTTATAAAAATAGATTTGATTAGTCACTCAATAGAAACAGTCAGGTGACCATCATCTTTTGATAGCTTGCTGTGTTGGGAGTGATCAATTAAAAAAATTGAAAAAAAAAGAAGCTGATCAATGAATAAGTTACTTCTCTTGCCATTCATTTTTTCGAACACTAAGGGATCAATTTAACATTGCAAATTGTCCCCTCCTACTAAAACCTTATTTTGGGGTGGAATTTGAAACAAAAAAACATTTTTTTCTGGACAAAATAAGGAGTGAATGTCCAAATTTTCAGCTCTGTAGCTCCATTGGTATGGCTTGTGATACATACATAGACAGCCTGACCAACTTGAAATGTGAAGAAACCTGTGTCGATGGTTTTTAACTGGAACAGATTGTATTCATTCTGATCAAATTCATTGTTATAAACAGCTTTACATCATAAAATATTGATATGAAATTAATATTAATTTTTAATTAATTTTGAATGAAGTGTTTGGGACTGACTGATTTTGATGATGATAATCATCAGATAATGTTATCTGAGATGATAGTGAATGGCATCCTCTGGATACATTTATTTATTATTTATTTCTTTATCTTCAGTCTTATTTGCAACATTTTTAGCAAGAATCATTCTTTCTGACGTCTGAAGATTTTACTACAGGCAATAAAAAAACCAGTCTTGTTTGATGTATATTAGTCAATGCAAGAGAAATTATTACTTGTTATACACATTGCTTTTACATACAAATCTGCTGACAAGTGTTATTTACATTATTTTGACTGTTGGTAATGATTGTGATAAATGTTAAAATAATCGAATATTGTGATTCCAACTTGAAAGTTTTAAAACTATTATCAAATTGCTGTTTATGACAAGTGGTTTGCAAGGATATTTGGAGGTTTTCCACTCACTGTAACTCATCTAAGCCCCATAACTGTCAGTTTTGAGCTTTGATCGACTGATCCTTAGTCATGATACCAACACACTGGTTGCAATATAATACTATCAGTTTAAAAATAAAAATTGAATATTTTTTTCATACTGGCAAATACATTAATGATAACCCGTGCAATACGATTTTTGTTCCTTGGTAATGAGTGATATTTTTTGGTTGCTTATGTGTATTAAGTGTAGTAAATAGCTGCTGTTCCCTTCAAACTTTGTTTCTGTAACCAAGACAGTGATATTCATGTGTAATTGTTTTTTTTTTACTTTGTGATCCGAGATGTACAAATATGCCCATTATCTTATTGAAAAAAAGATTTCAAATTATCATTGTCCTGGTTAAAAAAGCAAAGTTAGAAGGGAATAATTGATATTTTCTATACTTTTTAGAAATAAGCAATTAGAAGATAACACTTATTAACCTAGGAAAAATAAAGAAGTAGAAAAAATTCTTCCTGTGTGATTTAACTTTTTTTTTCTTTTCAAATGAACACTTGTATTTTGAATAGTTTGGTCTTATTCAATTTTTAGAAAAAATTAAATTGTTTTTATCAAAAAGTATATTCTGTTAAATTTTATGTATTTTTTCTTTGTTTTTTTTTATAGGTGAGTGAACATTTTTTGGACTTTCCTCTCTAAGAATGACATTCCTATCTCATTTCTTTGGTCTGGTATGTATACTAGAGAAACTTGTATTACTCTCAAATATTCTGATAATATCTAAAATGTATGAAAGAAAAAGAACTTGTCATCATAGTCAATGATTCAACAATTATAGTATCAAAATTTGAAGTCACGTAAAAGAAATTCCATCAAAAAATTAATATGGTCAGAATGTATTTAATTTATGTTATTACTGGTGTGTTCCACTGGAAATAATCTAAAATAGAATTTTTAAAAAAACAATGTTGTAGTTTTTTTTTATAAATTATGCCCATCAAAACAAGGACCCCATAATAAAAAAAATTTTTTGAACAGGTGTAGTGGAGTACTGATGCTAATTTTCAAGTCTGTAGACAAAATTGTGTAGCCAGGAGTGCTGGAACACAAAAACATGCAAAAATAAAAAAAATGATAGAATCCTTCAACCTTTTGATAGCTATGATTGTTCAACAGAATGAAGGCTTTGAATTATTAAGACAGAAAAAATGGAAATGATTGCAGGGATTTGAATGATTTTTCAAGAATAAAAATTTGGTGACAATGTCTTTGAACGTTAATCATTCCATGAGAATTTAAATGCAAAAGAATGTAGTGATTTGAAGAATACCCTTTATTATGCAGATAATCTTAATTGTATGTGGGTTCTATTGTGTTGAAATGAAATGTAGCAATTCTTGTAGGCATATATCCATACAATAAACCCTCGCTATTACGAATTTTGGCTTTATGAACTTGTGGATCCATCTGAACTAACATAGTATTTACTGAACAAACTATGGTAAATGCAGCTAACACTTGGACCAGAACAAACTTATCTTTTTTTTTTTCACCAAGCAATTGTTTTCATTTGATATTTTATCAAACTATGTAAGATGAGTGATTTGTGTGAAAAGCTAAGGTCAAAAACAGAACAAGGGGCAACCAAATTGCATCTGGATTTACCGAACGATGTAAGGTAAAGTCGGAAGTAGAATAAAGGACAATGGAATTGCCTTGGGATTTACCAAAGAATATTTGTTGAATGCTGCAACCGATGAGTTTACTCCTTATTTACCAAACTTAAAGCAACCATTAAGTATAACAAACTATTGGGTGAATGACCATTTCCTTCCACCTATCGGTTTGTTAAAGCAAGGGTTAATTGTACTTTGTTTGCTTCTTTACTTTCTCCCTTCAACATCTTTTCCTCTCAGTTCTAAGATAACCATTGAATACCTGTTCATGGAATCCAAGAGAAAAAGTATAATTGTAAAACAATTCAACTTCATTCAGTTTTTTATTCATTAAAAATTATCAACTAAAACTGTCACCATTTTTTCAGTTTTCTTGTTGTCTATGTATGTATGACGCATCTTTTGGACCCCACCCCCAGGATTTTAGTGGGCGGGGTTCAATTTGCAATGTAGGTTTATGCTGATTGATTATTTAGTTTGTCGAGTTTTAAGAAAATTTTCTCTTTAGTCCAGCCTTTTTTTTTATTGTGGGGAAAAGTAACTCCTTCATTTAACACCACTATCTCCAATTTTTTCAATTGATCACTCTTAACATGGCATGCTGCTAAAAGACATTGGTCATGTGATGGTTTCTAGTAAGTGACTAAAAAGACCTGTTTATTTAGCTTTGTTCAATTGCCTTTGAAATTCTCAGATTTGATTGTCATCCATTCTTTTTTCTCTTTTTCAATAGAAAAAAAGGAAAATGCTTGAAAACTCCAAGAGAATGATTTATTCCCATCCTTAATTAGAGCATTAGAGTTTTGTGTGTCTGTTTGATTTTTAGTGGAATTGAATTATTCACTTACTCAATCCATATACAATTACCTCCCCTGCATTGTGGCTCCATGTCCACATATTACAATTTACTCAAAGGTTCACAAAGACTTTCATTGGAATCTTTTGGAAGTTTGAACCATAAGCTAAGGAAGAAGTGATTCAATTTTGACTTTTTACCTGAAATAGACTTGTACTTCATCTAGTTCCTCACATTTAATTATTCTACATTGTTGTGCTGGGAAAAAGCATCAAACAAATCAATGGGTTAGTATTAATTGATTTGAAAAAGATTTTTTTTTAAATCATTTATTTTTTATTTATTTATTTTCCTGTGTACTATTAGCCTTCCATCTTGGGTTCCCTTCTGCTGCAAGTAAATTGATTAACTCTACAGATCTGCATAAGGTTCCAGGTGAGAATTAAACTCTTCAACCAGCCCAAGTTAAGTTGTAATAAAAAGCAACAGCAATTAGGATGAAGGTAAATAGTAGCAAATGGAAAAAGTCATAAGGTGTTCTGATACAAGTTGAATTTTCCTCATCTCCATTAATTACCTTCATTCACAATCACCTTAATCATCGTTGCTGGCTTAAGGCTATTCATGTGTTCTGACATTTATCTGGACTTCGCCCAGCCCTAATTGTTCATAGTAGAAATTTGAAAGTTTGCACACACACACACATACACACACGCGTTCAATGAGTAGGGAAAGTAGGTTGTTTTTTTTTGTTCTTGAAAATTCTCTTCCTAAGTAGGTTTTTAAGGCATGGGAGGTACAATTTAAAATGAAAATTTATGCCAAATTGGTTTCTTAATTCATGTCTATTCTAAAAAAAAGAAAAAATCATGAATTTTTAATTCAAACCAACCTAGTAGTGTTTTCATCAAGATGACTCGATTTTACTACAATCACTGCTTAATTTACATGGTAAAAAGCCACATAGATGGATGGCGGTGATTCATAATTTCTCTTGGAATGTTAATTTTACTGATAGTCAGTTCTTTTGCCTTTGAATAGTGAAGCCAAAAGTTGTAATTTTAGCCCAGCTTTCACTTATCTATTATGAAATGAGTTATTTTTACAACTGATTTCTTTCAATGAATACTTATGTAGGCATAGAATCTAAATGATTTTCGCATGAAACCTACATTATGAGAGTAATCAATTGTTCTTGAATCACTTTACATCACAAAGCTGTAACGTATAATCATTTGATAAAACATTCTGAAACATTAAAGTAGTTTTTTCACGTTTACTTTGTTTTTGTTCGTGTCTGGTGAGTTTGAATTTTCAAATGTTGAGCATTTTTTAATGTCGTCCTCATCCATTGAATGAGATTGTGGTTTGCCACATACACATTCACTCTCTCTCCCAACCTGGGTACGAGGCGAAGCGCTTCATTCTGACATTTCGTTCTGTTGATTCAACTGAATGTATTTCAAGTCTTTGTCGTAACCATATAGATCAAAGACATCATTGAAAAAGGTCACCGATTAAGGAAGAGAGAAATCCTGAATGTGTGCATCAGAAAAAAAAGCACCATTTCGACTGAAAATTTATTCAATCTTTTTTTTTTTTTTTTTCATATCCTCTCAGTTAGATCGGGGATTTATTTATTTTCTTTTTAAAATTTTCTCAGCCCAGTCGATTATTACAAACCTTCGACCAAAACTCTCAACATGAGTTTTGTAAAGTTTTCAAATTGGTCTGGCTATCTGGTTATGTATGATACTTATGGGCCCCACCAATGGAGCTAGAGGGCTGAAAAATTTGACCATTTCCTCCTTATGTCCAGAGAGAGAGGTTGGGGTTTTTTTTGTTTTTTTTTCCGTCACACATACCCCTCCCCGGGTCAATTTACAACATAAGTTTATGCTAAATTGGTTCCTACTTTGTGTCTTGCTGAGTTCACACTTGTTTTTTGAAAATCCAGACTTATTAGTGATTTAACAAAAATCGAGAGCAGTAATTTATTCATTGATCACTCCCCTTTTCCAATTTTTAATTGATCACTCTCAACTCAGCATGCTGCTAAAAGAAATAGGTTATATGACAATTTCTATTGAGTGAATAACCTAACCTGTTTATTTTTCTCTTTTATAACCTTTCAGCAAGGTTGGATATTTACACCTAATTAACAGTAAGAATGAAAAAAAATACCCAACTCCAACTCCGAGCAAGAAACATCTCATTTGCAATTGGATGTTAAACACTGATTAGTTCAGAATTGTTTTCTCCTCTTTTTACTTCCATAACTTTGGAAAATATTCCTCTTTCTTAATTCAGTTCTTCTTGCTATTCAATTGCAGCAGAACAAAATAATTTAATGGTGAAAAGGATGTAATTTCTGTAAAATGTTTCTTTGTATTGCGTCAAATGAAAGGCAAGTTTTTAAATCTGAATATTCCAGCCTCATTACACTTCACACATCCCTTAGGTGAGGCAGAGTACTTGTCAGCATTTCTTTACGATGCTGTTCAGAATTTTTAATGTAATTCAATTGGTTCACATTAGATCAGTCTCCCCCCCTTTTTTTCTCCAAATCATATTTCTTTGAAAGCTAAGTAAATAAAGAGAACTTGGAACACTTTGTCCGATCAATTGACTTTGGTCAGCCCAAAGTGTTTTAGTTTTGATGTCAGCATTTCTTTTTTGGTTACATTGAAGTTGATTTAGTGTCTTATTCAGTAATTGGAATTGAACTGTAGATCTTATAGCTTACCCTTTATGTTGCTATTGAATCAACTCCTGAACTGAGGTGCTACATTTTTTGTTGCAATGATACTTGGTTTTCAAGCGCTTTTGTCCAATGTGGACTTGAGTATCAAGGTTCTTGAGAAAGGGCGCTTTCTATAAAAGCATACATTGTCATCATATTCTACAATGTTTGCTTTTGATAATATACGTAAGATTTATTTACTATATAAATGCCCCCACAAATCTTTAATCATTTCTCATCTGTTTTTAAAGTTTCCCTGGTCTCACCAATAGCCATTCAAAGCCTTATTACAAACATAATTTAGTTGATATTGCCATTTTTAGCAGACATTTACAATTCTCAAATGTCACAATTGTGATTACTAAACTATTTACATTTAAGTGGTTTTCTAATTTTGCTTGGTAGGTTATGATTAACAAGCTTTTAGAGATTAGACTGTTAACCCTGTTATAGTGCAGAGGTCTTCGATGTGGGCGGTAACGCCCACTAGTGGGCAATTAATGATTTCAAATGGGCGGTAGTTTGTTCTGAATAAAATTTTTGTGTTGGTTGGGTGGTAGCATGTTTCAATCTCCTCAAATATGTCAAAGTCAACAATGAGCTAAGAACCATGACATCTACCCAAGACATTGAATCTCCATGGAATCCTCAAAAGAAGAAATCAAGAGAAGAATCACCCAAGGTTGGCAAGCTTTACTTCCGTGGCTTTCAAAATTGTTTGCACTAAGAAATTTTTCTAAAGTCATCTGTAGAAATCTAACCAGATGTCGATATTTGGAACGACATGAACTGGCCGTATAAGTTTGGAATATGTGGCTGCTTTCATAAATGAATTGAAGTTCTTTTCATTTTGGTAACAGAGGAATTAAAGACTGTAGTTTTCAGTTTTACTATTGTGACAATTGATGTGCATTTACGAAGGCACACAGTTAGAGATCAGTTCAGCAAACTTGGTTTCTTTGTTTTCTAAGTTGGTCTGACTGACTATGTATCACTTATACAGGCCACACCAATGGAATTGAAGGGCTTGAAATTCAAAAATAACTCCTTACGGGTAGAAAAAAGTCGGGTTTTTTTACAACCCCCCCATTCTTATGCTAAATCAATCCCTTAGTTTATACTTGGCAGTGTTCATGCTTTAAAAAAATTTTTAAAAAAATGACTTTATTAGTGATCACCACCTAGCAAAAGGTGAGATAAATAATTTATTCATTGGTCACCCATATTTCCAATGTTTTAATTGATCATTGCAAACTCATCATGAGTCACTTACCAGACTCGTTTGTCATTTCTGGTGAACAGAATAACCAATTGTCTCAGTGTGTTTATTTTGAAAAGAAATTGTTCATATTGGGTAGCAGAATGCATGGTGTGTGTGTGTGTGTGTGTGTGATTATGGATAATGCTGGAATTTTAAGTGGCCCTCAGTCGCGGTTAGTTGTTGACTCTTAAGTGGAAATCAAAAAGCTCTGTATTTGGGTTGACCAGTTGAGATGATAAGAATGGCTGCAGATATCAGCAGGGACAGAGTATTGCAGGACAGAAGGGTCCTTAGGTGAAGATGAAATGCAGAAAACTACTGGGTCATTCTTCCATCCCGGGTCTGAAATTACCATTCACACATTCTCAAGTTGTAGCTGCCCTAGCTGAAACACAAAGGGTCTCTCCTCAATTAACATAATGTGATAGCTATTCGATTAGGCTAGAAGTAACATGACAGTCGGTGATTTGTCTATTAAGATAATAAATCACCATTTTTTATTGGTCAAATTAGGTGAGAAGGTTAGGTATATTATGTTTTGTTAGTTAGAAGGATCATGGGAGTTTCTTGTTAATATTTATGTGAGAAAATTTATTGGTTGGCTTCATTCATTTTATGGTCATGAGAAAGTTAAAAGGAACGAATGATTGAAAATGTCCTCATGGAAATAGAGAAAATAATGTTCCAGGCTTTTATTTTTAAGGATGTTATTGAATAAAGCTGTGGGAATCGAATGGGGAAACAATTGAAGCTGGATTCATTAGAGAATATCTAGATTAGTAAATAACTTTAACCCTTCATTTACTAATGGTACTTTCAAGTACTAAATATTTTGTTAACAAATTTGAGACTTGCATGTCCCTTGCGGTACTTGTGAGTCAAATTTTTTAGTGTTCACCAAAATGATTGTTCATTATTCTGTTAGTTGCTTTAATATAGCTTTCAAATGTAAGTAAGGAAATTCGATAACAAAAAATCTCAAATTTTAAAAATAAGGACTGGAAGTCTTAAGCTTTTTTTTTTCGTATTTTTTTTCTCTCTTTTTATGGGTACTTGATTTTAATGAAAAATATATGTTTATAGTGGTATTTCATGTAGACTTAGAAGTATTGGGAGACAAGAAAAAATGTTTATCTGTGTGTACAATTTTTTTTTTCCCTCATTTATTTACAAAACATTTTTAAAATTTTTTTCCATTTGGAGAAATCTGACTTATTTTTTGTTCATTTTAGGTTGTATTATGAGAAATATAGGTTTCCTCAGTTTTTAAATCAGTCTTGTTATGTATGTATCATGTGTACAGTCTGTATCAATGGAACTAGTGGACTGAAATCTAAATATTTACTTAGGTCTAAAAAGCGTTTTTTTTTGTTTTTTTTCTTGTATTGACATTTTCAGTGGGGGTTTCCATTTGCAATGTACGTTCGTGCTAAATTCATCCCTTAATTTGTGTCAAGCAGCATTCACTCTTTTTTCATTTTTTTATTATTTTGAAGCATCCCTTTTGCAAATGCAAAAGAACCTCCTCCCTTTTTTCTTATCTTTTATGATCACTACCATTTGCATGCTGTCAAGACATTGGTCACATAAGTTTCTATTGAGTGACTAACCAGACCTTTTCATTTTGTATTTCAAAAATGACTATCAAGTTAAATAGATTTTAAAAAATTTTTTTTTATCTTTCCTGAAAAATGATCTGACCTCGAAATTTGAACGTTTTTTTGTCTCTCATCTGTCACTTTTAGGAAAATAACAGGTACTTGAAGTAGTCTGATATCATGAAAACCAAGTCACTATTTGGTTTGAATCTATTACCTTTTTTTTGCATGCCAGGAAATTATAATTCAATTATTAAAGATGTATAAATCTTGAATATCAGCTTTTCTATGTACATAAATAGCTAGAATTTTTCGGTTTTAATTCATGTAGAATATGATCATGTATGTTCAAGGTATTGTACTATTATTTATTATCAATAATGTAACACAGTATTAAAAAAAAACATCAAATTATAATAAGACCTTGAACAGTGCATTATTAAGTTGGAAATAGAACTGGAAATTTCCACTATTCCCCAAATTGAGGCCTTTCGGCTATATTGTACTTACAAAAATCTCGCTATGCTGTGCTGTTTTTACAGAGTTACTTTAACAGACATACAGGCATAGGATCATTATAACATGTAGATAATGTATCGAAAAAAAACAAATCTGACTTCAAAATCAAATTATAACAATATCTTCAAGAACACAATGCCTGCATATGATTCTAAGAGTTGTTTTTCAGACTATTAAACTCCTTTGTGTTGCTTTGATTACCACAGCCAATTCACTCTGCAGCCTTCTTCAGGTATTACAATCCATATAGAAAGAGAGGGGTCATTACTACAGAAAGGTAGATGGCTAATATACCAACCGACTCAACCTCAAAGTAGACAATACCATTCTCAGTAACCTGTGTAACAAGGGCTGTAGAATGAATTTGCTGAACATTGTGGTAACGATAAAAATGACTCAGTAGTTCAAATGACTCATGGAATCTTGACCAGGGCTCTACAAAGTATGGGTCCTGACCAATTACTGGCTTGCCAGGTCGTGCTGACCAAGTCACAGGTTCTCTATAATTAAAAGGATAAATGAAGAGTAAGTAAGAAAAACATTTGATAAGTAAGTTTAATCACAAATTTCTCCTCTACTTTATTAGTTACACTTTATTAAAAGTTTGTATTTTTTGTGTCATCTTAGGTTTCATCAGAATTCTGTCAGACTTTGAAATGCTCATGTGAACATTCTCTGTATGTATGTATATATCTTCCTGAAAAGAAAGTTAGGCGCCGTATTAGGTTTCTGTTTATACAAGATGAGGGTGCTAGTACTATGCGTTTGTACATGATGTCAGTGCCCTGTGAAATTATTGTATACAATTAAAGTGGGTTGCGATCAAAAAAGTTTGAAGAACCCTATTATAAGAGTTGCCAATTTGAGTATGAGCTAGATCTGCCTGAAAGAGGACCCAAATAAGGAATCTTTTGCTGCAGCATGATTTGTGGTTCCTTAATAGCACACCAGTTGGAAAAGCCACAGAAAAAAAAAAAATCTATCAAAAGACTTGACATGATTGAAATATAAAATTTCTACTGTTTACAATCAATCGATATATAATTGCATGGTGTTTTATACATAATTTCAATTTTACTTACTGTGGTTTTGGCTACGTAGCGTCAGTAACCGCATGATGTCCGATATAAAACGAATTACTATTGAAATATGACGCTGCATCTCTTGTGGTCAAAAGTTTACTCCCTAGAAGGGAAGCTCTCAGCTCTAATTTTTTTGTTTATTTTGTTTTTGTGGTATTTAGTCTGTGAGACAGATGTGTGGGTTATGTCACCGGAGTAACTTGGAGCTTAGTTCAGGGATGTGAAATATTTGGTCTCTTTTTTGCTATCCTCTGAGTCAATTACTAGCTTCTTTTGGCCATCAATTATGTAACTACTTGTGTTGTTGAAGGATTAAGTTCAGTTCATAGATTTTTCTCTTCTGCATGCACTCTAGAATAACTGGAGGAGGATGATCATGGGCTGAAGTAAAACTAGATCTTGGGGGGGGGGGTTGCTATTAGCCAGTTCAAATCTGAGAAAATGTTTAAAAAGAGTGCGATGAATTAGAATAATTGAAAAAGAGCTAAGAGTTAGATACAGACATAGGAGCTAAATGGACTAAAATGGTGCTGAATCTAGCTCCAAAAGAGCTAAATTGGCAACCTTGAAATTGATATATTTGAAAATAGCTGGCAGATCCTTTAAATGATGGAAGCATAAAATAATCATTTGGACTGATGTAATCTCTAAAAGTAATATGTTGTAGCATTTGCATCAATTTATGATCCCTGAATAATTCTTTTTTTTTTTTCTTCTTTTGTTGAAACTATAAAAATGCTTCATTAAAAACGCAGGTGTGCTCCCCACTTTACCAAAGTTTGTTTTTCATCACTTTTACAAAAAAAATTCAAAGAGCGAAAAAAGCACTTTGTTTTTCAACCAGCCATTTTAGAGGTATTGCATATCCTCTCTATCCTACAACCCTAGCCACTCCAACCTCTAATAACTCTGCTTGGCATTTTATAATCACCATTTTGGGGATTTGGGATGGCTCAAAATCTTCTCTCATTTAAATTGAGAGTATCAAGCCTAGCAGCTGCAGGGTCAAACTCCTCTCCTACTTCTATTCTGACTGAAGGTGATTACTGCAACTTTTGTATTTATGATAAATCATGAGCATTTTAAAAAAAATTTTCATATAAATGTTTGTAGCATAAATTTCTTTAGACATGTAAGATTTGTCTGTTTGGCTCAGTCGGTAAGAGAGCCACTTACTGATCACTTGGTTGTGTTTTCAAATCACTGGAGAGAACTGTTCATTTTGTAAATGTATCGTCTATTTGAAAGAAATAAACCTGTGATTACTTTCTGAGAAAATCTTCTGGGAAGTAGTTAACTGATTGGCTGACTTATATCACATGATGTTTGGAGATTCATTAATTTTCAAATAATAGATAAGTATCTTGTTTCTGGTTCATTCTGTTGGTGAATGGGCCCAGATGTCAGATCTTCCTTTTTGCCTGTGGGACCTAATGGAGATCACAAGTGACTAGTGTTTCACTGGTGAGATAACCTGTTTTATTTTTTCTCCTTCTGATACTGTTCTGTTTGTGCTTATAAAATAGCCATGAAGTTTATTTTGGGAACCAGAAAGTCAGCTCTGATTCTTGAGAATCCAATCAGCTTGAACATGAATTCATCGTGTGTTCTAGCATATTTTGGTATTACTACTCAATCCCCATGAAAAGATTCACGGATATATGTGAATTTCTGTGATCTGGAAAAACTGAATTCCTTTTAAGTGGAAGAGTTGACTGTTGTGGAGAGAAATTGGAAAAAAAAAAAAAAAAAAAAATTACTCTGTTCATTGTATAAATGGATCCAATTAGCATAAGTTAGTATCAAACCATTGATACTCAGAGATCCAATGGGGATTCATTTTTTTTATAAGATATACTTGTTGATTCCAACAATATATTTGAATTTTCTGAGATGTTCAGGGTTTTTTTTGTTTGTTTTTTTATGTCCTGTGTAGGGTTTGCTTCACTGGAAGAGTCCATAAGTTTCAAATGGTGGATAGGAGATATTTTTAATCAGCGAAATTGTTACCTTTGAGTGGAAAAGCCCATTGTTAAGGACAGAATCAAGAAAATCACACTATTCATTATTAGAGTAGATTGTTATCAAATTTTTATTATGTTAGATGCTCTGTCAATTGTACCAATCTTTCATTCTAAAACAGACATCAGTCAAATGACGGGGTTGACTGTCTGGAGCAATTTGGGGAGAAATGAAATATAAATGAATAAATCAATGAAAAAAATAATTTAAATTTAGTGCGATCCACAGTTATATGTGCATGTAATACACCTATGCTAAAAAATACAAATCTAAGAGGATGTGTTATAATTCCTTTTAATCTCAGTTGTGAGCCTGAAACCTCACATGGACAGACAAACAAAAAATATGTGTGCTGTGACTGATCAATATGTGTGGGTCAGATTAGGGTCAGATTCCTGGGTTGTCAGTACATATCAATGTTTGTAAACGAAATGCACATGTAAGTGGCTGTTAAATCTGTTGATAGTGCTTATAGACTTTCAAATGGCAGTCAGTATACCGACCAGCACTCATCAAAGATTTTTGAAAAAATCCGCGTTCCCATAAAATGTCTGTGTGAATATCATTGCTTTAGTGCTTGTATGTAAAATATTTGTTTTTGCCGATTCATATGAATGAAAGTCTAAAGTTAGAATCTTTTTTAGCTTTTTTTTGTTATTGTTTCTATTGTAATTCTTTGATGCTCTTACTTTTGTAAATGAATAATTCTGGACACATTGGGTATTACAGTTTTTAAATCCATACTTGAGATGAATTAGTTCAGTCGGAAAAAAAAATAACTGAAATGTTTGAAACTTTAAAATGAATGAAAACACTAATGATGCTAATATATGAAATGAAAATACAACAGAGGTGGACCAATTGGGCCTTCCCCCCCTCTCCCCTGGGGAGCATAATTAAAGTGGGAGAAAAGATAGAGGGAAGGGAAAGAGAAGGGGGGGAGGTAGAGATTTCCAGAGGAACTTGGAGAATTAGAAATGGATTGTGGAAGGGAAGGAAGGTAATTTTATGCTTGCCATTTTGATCAGGTGACTCCATTGGGTTCAGTGTGAGCTAGCTTAAGTTGGAATACCATAGCTTAGAAGGCTTGAGGTATTACTTTGAGGAATACTCCATTCTACTCCTACATCCAGGGATATAATTTTGGAGAATGAAGGTTAGGTATGAACCAGTGGACTTGAACTAGCTGTATTGCTAAATAGTTAATTGGCTGTAACTGTAAGAGTGTATTTGAAGTACTATCAAAGGTGCTAAAAGTATATTTCAGCAAGACTTAGTATGGAAGAGAGGAAAATATGTTGGTGCAAAAATAATTGTTTTTTCACCATCAACTCAGAAGCAGTAACATCTTGGCTTGGAGTAAAAGTTATTAATCAAAATGAGAGCCTTTAGAATCTCTGCACATTTTTGCCAACTAAAAAAAAGTCCATATATTCTCTAAGGAAAGAGTGTTGGGGTCCTGGAACTGATCAATTCTTTGATGTTTTGAGCTACTGCTTGGCTGCTGGAGATCTTCCCTTGCAAGAAGTGGTGGAAATGGTTGAAAAGTTGGTAGTCGGTGGGAGAGAGGTCTGGTGAGAATGCTGGGTGAGGTAGAGTTTCATGGCCCTGTTTGTTCAATTTCTGTAGATCATTTGCATAATATGCAGTCAAGTATTGTCATGGAGAATAATTGGTCTTTTTCAATTGATCAATATTAGACGTAAATGTTGCAGTTCTTGGTGCATTTTGTCGATTTCTTGGCAATGATGGTTTCACCAGGATTCAAAAAATTGTTTATGATTTCTCTTGCCAACTCCCAGACGGTACCCTGATCTTCTTTTTGATGCTGGTTTGGTTTTTGGAAGCGTTTTGGTGCTTCATCTCTGTCCAGCCATTTGTCAAACTTTTTTGCTTTTCCAATTTGGTAAAATTGTCAAACAGCCGTTGAATGGTCAAAGTTTAGCTCTTCTGCGACCTCTGGAGATGTTTTGTGTTGGTCCGCCTCAATAATGGCCTCAAATAGGATGTCAGTCACTGAAGGGCTTCTGTGACCTTCTTCATCTTCAAGGCTCTTGTGTCTGTTTCAAAATTTTTGTAACCCACTCAGCTGTATATTCATTAATGGCCCCTGGTCCAAACTCATCTATATCATAAAAAAATGTAACGATAAATGAAATTAATAACAAATACTATATATCTAGTGCTTGTTCAATGGTTTCCATAAATTTCACACTATATTCTTCACAAGAGGTATATCAATATTACCAGATGGGATGAAAGGGTTATCTGGAAGAAATAGTTTGAAAACCCATGGTTTGGGCCTAATGGCTGGTGTATACTCCAGCTCTATAGGTGAATCCACTCAATCCCCCCACCCCCATCACTGCTAGAAGTCTACATTAGTTCTCCTTTGTATACTCAGTGCCTCTAAGTGTTGAAAAGCATTTCAAAAACTTGATCCCGTATCAAGATAAAAAGGACTTTGGTCTTACTAATTCTGCTTGAAATCCAGTGTTCTGAATAATGTTTTCTTTCATTCCAATGTAATGGTACATATACACCAGGCTGTTATTTCAAGAGTCTAAGAATGTTATTTGCTTGCATCATCATCAATAAAATCAATCATGTTCCTTTCAAAAATAGGTCAGTGGATATAAGGGTGAGTGTATGTAATGTGGTGCTGTTGGAATGCTGCAGAGGAATTGTATAAACAATGTTGAAGATGCTAGACAGAATGAATTATTGACTTGTTGCAGTGACATCTGATCTAATGGAGGAATGGCTGAAACTATTTTTTGCTGCTATTTTCTTATTAAGAAAGTATAGCTTATTGGCATTCACTGAACTCGAGTTAGTCTGGCACAAGGCAGAAAGGATCTATCTCACTATGCTGAAGAAAGTATAGTTTATAATTTTGTCAAACTTCAGTCGAAGGCTCAAGTTGTCTTTGTCTTTCCACCATGACAAGAACAAAAACAATCTTCACCTAATTCAAGGGAGACAACTCCTCGCTGATAGCATAAAAAAAAAAAATTTTGCTTCCACCCTTAACTGAATGATGTGATTTATTAACAGATCTTTATTTCTGATAAACAAAGGTCTATTGGTAGTTTATTAATGCAACACTTTTAGAATGAAATACAAAAGTTGCAGTGATCATTTTCAGCTAGATACAGCTAATATGGCTGGTCATTTGCTGTGTATATGACCAATAGGTGACATGTATCTATTGGCATGATTCTGAAGTGAAATACTGCTGTCGTTCTGTTCAGATTTGGGCTGTGAATTCCCAGGTTTTATTGTGAAATGATGAGAGTTGTACTGAAAATTCTTACTGAAAGATGGCTGTTACCTGATGACATCATCATTTGCAAATTAGATATCTTTAGGTGTGTCCATCTCTATTAGACGCTTTTTGGTCTGTTGTTCTCTTGATCCCGGTTATGTTGAACAACAGAAATAGGAAGGTAGGAATAGGTGTGATGTCATTAAAAGAACACTATCTTGATCAATCTATTTTACCAGCTGCTGATGATGTCATTATAGAATTTTTGTATTAAAAAAATGACCCAAACAATTTCCATTTACTTGCCCCTCGTCCTCTTCCTCGTACCTTGGGTGGCAGACACATTGAACTCTAGGTTCTTGATTCCCACCTTAGACCTTGTGGCATAATGATCACTTCATTTCTTTTATAGCCACCTTCAATTTTGAACCATTCTCCCTCTATAGCTGGTTGAATGCACCAAGTCAAATTTGAATTGATGTGAAAATTACTGATAGAATAGAGCTATGATATTATCTCAAATTGACCAATTCAAAAATTAAGACTATTATACATTTTATTGAAAATTCCAAAAAATAGACAATGTACAATCACGTCAGAGATAAATGATTAAGAAACATTTTCAAGATAAGGGATAAATGATTAGGAGTGAGGGCAGTGTCTTTTCATAGAGGTTTAGAAATTTGTATGTTTTGATCCTGTTAAACAAACATGAAGTTATATACATACATACATATATATATATACATATATATATATATATATATATATATATATATATATATATATTTTTTTTTTTTGAATGATTGATCATGCAAAGATAACAGAGAAAGGGAAAATGATTCATAGTTAACTCAAGACCATCATGGACACCAGTATGTGCCAACCACTCCTTGTCTGGATTACATGACAACAGTGTCTGCCTTTTCTACTTTTATTATCAGCTCACTTGGAAGAGGAGAGATAACACAAAGTCTGCTTTTCCTCAACCTGTCATAGTCATTCAAGTGAGCCTAAAAACAGCCAGATACTTCCATAAAATGACCTTCCAAAAAGTGAAAGGTGGTTATTTTTTCCTTTTGACTTTTCAACCTGGTGGCTACTGGTGGGGTGGGGGGGATACTTACTTTTCAATTTCCAGATTTTTTATTTGTGTGTTCCATTGTTTTTCTAATACAAGATAGAGGTAGATATTCTGTATTGCATTTTAAAATCAGTTTTATTTTCTTACATATTGACTTTCACGTACAACAATATCTTATGTAATATTCACATGAATGTGTGGAAATGATAATTATTATATAATTTAAATGAGTTTGAAATATTTTGAAACCTGGATCAACAATGCAAAAAAAAACTTCGAAAGAATTCACCTTACTAATCAAGGCATACCTGTGGAAGTCTTGAATCTTTCAAAAAAGTTTATTAGTCTCTTCATGTTACCACTATAGAATTATGTAGTAAAGTTGGTACTATAATTGACATATCCTATGAACTACACACTTCACTGTTTTAAATATTCAGCATGCACGATTCAAAGTTATAATTTGCATATTAACACATATCTTGGCTAAAGCAAATTGTACTCAAGTGGGATTCATGTGTAAAGTAAGCAAAACACAACTACATGCCATTGTATGTGATTCCAGAAACCCACTTGTGAAAAGCATCCAATCATCTATTAAAACCAAAATAAAAATCGGATATCAAAGGCACTGTACAGGATGCAATAGGAATTGATTTCCATTCATATTAATAGTTGTGGTCTCTTTTGACCATCAAAACAGATGATAAATGATGGTAAAGAGATTTATCATCCTTGGGAAGGTATGTTTTGCTATAGCTGTCATGCATTTCAAACCAGACGAATAGACCAAAATGTGGAACAAATACCATGGGTATAACATCAAAGAGAAGAGCCTCATCTGTTGAAGGCAACATACAGCATCCTAACAATGCCACTTAACTTCAAATTGTTGAAGTCAGAGAAATGTAAATGAGGAGACTGCTAACCCAAAGTATATCCTGAAAGAAGGTTGCAAATATTCTCGAAAGAAGTCACAAATCCAGATGAAACCAGGAACTGTAGGTCCTTGTCAAAGCTACAAAAAGATGTTATGAAGTTAGATAGTGCTCTTGGGCTATCTGCAGCATCAGCTGTTCCTGCCTGGCTTTCTAGTATCCCAAGTTTCTCTTATCTCGGTTTGGGATATTTGAAATAGTCTTTGAGGCAAGTCACCTGGATTTGTCTCTCTCAATTCATCAGTTTTGTTCGCAGCACCTGGTATTTCAAAGTGTCACCAATCTCAGTACTGTCCATAGTTGATGTTAGTCAACTATAGTGATCACGCAAGAATTGGTGTATCGAACGTGATTTGGTTATAAGCTAAGATGTTGTAAAATTGTGAATAGAATTTTGATTACAGTAGTGAAAAAAATTGAATCTAGTGAATGGAGGGAAACATCCCAGATGGTATCTACAGTTAAAAGTACAAATCATCATTGTTTTCAGAGTCTAAAATTGGAAGAGTTCGAGTAAATTTAAAATACCATCTTTCCAGCTGAGATCATGATGAATGCCCAGCATCTTGATACTGTTATTCAGTTGATGAATTGACTCTTTAATTCATTAACTGCTTGTAGTTGACAGTGGAATTCTTCAATCAATAATATAAAAAAATAGTTGAACTCTTTTGTAAATTGAATGAAAAAATTTTTTTATATTACTAGGTGGCAAAGAGAGATAATTTTAATCAGTAGTTATATCTCTTGAAATTAATATTCTATTATCTTTTTCCCAAATTTAGGAGTTTAAAAATGGTTTACATAATTTAGTAAACAGTTCCTTTCAAAGAAAATGTCAACTAGGTTCATAAACTTATGCGGAAAAATATGAGGGTTCTACAGGGAATTCAGGAGATATAGCTGGATGAATCATTTGAAAATCCTCCAAGTGAACTGTTATGAGCCAATGTGTGTGATATATATATGTACGTGTGTGTATGTGTGTTTACATGTCCAAAACTCATTTTGAAACACAGCCACCCACCTACACATAATTGCATCAGCTGCCACAGGAAACATTCATTATAGTATATATACCCCTCTCCCCCAGCCACCGTGTTAATAATTTATTATTTGTACTTGATGCACTTAGAGTAATTGTTTTAGTTTTTCATGAATGTTGTTAGTACTTTGCATGACTGCAACAACAGAGGTTTTATTGCAGAGGCTTTATCAAGGAAAAAGAACAGTTTAGTAAAACACAAAATTATTTTTGCCAGACCATTTGAAAAAGAGTTGATGTTGATCTGTTTTCTAAAAGCATTTTGGCAATGAACCTAAACAAGGGGGAGAAACTAACAGTTTGATTTTTTTTTTTTTTTTTCCTGATTTTTTTTTCCTCTCTAAACTATGCAATGCTTATTTACGGTAAGTTTTCCTCATTTTAATTAAATCTCTCCACCAATTCTTCTTTTTATCTTGTAACCTCAGATAATTCTGGTATATTTGAAAACTCCTTTCACACACACACACACATACACGCTTACTTGTAAAAAAAGAACCATGATTAACCATTTTTTGAGTATTTACTGGAAAAGAAAGTTTGCAAAATGCTGCTTTTTACTGATTTTCTTTCTCTCTTCAAGTTAAAGGGAAAAACTGAAAATGTTCTGACCTTGTAGTCACTTATTGTTTTGGCTACTAACATGAAAATAATCGGACTTGCTGTAGAGAAAATTTGTCTGCAACCATCAAAAACTAATATTTTCTGGCTCATTAATTTTATGAGGTATTCTTGAACAAGGGAGATAACTTTCACCACCACCACTACTTTTATTACACATGGGAATAGGTCAACTTTATTTATATTTTCCTCTACAATAGAGATCTGCCACAGCCTCTAATCGGTAATGAGGCTCACAGGGGCATAGCTAGAAATTTGGGGGCCTAGTGGGCTTGGTTCCTTAAGGGGCTCCCAACAATTAGTGAGATTTGTTATATAATATCAGTACAAATATTACTTATAAAGCTGGGGATGGGGTCATTTTCAAGTAGCACTCCACACACCAATATTCACCCATATGCCTCTGCTATGCCTGTGGACATCTGTACCTGATGACAAAACTATTTACTTGAAATAAGTCCACATATTTTCTCCTTTTTCAAACCCTGTGAGGTAAATGTTATAGATCCCTATCTAAGGATATGGTTTCTTGAAACTCAATGATTCACTCAATGATGAAATTATATGGAGGTGGGGAAGGAGAAACTGAAGGGTGAGTAAAGGATGAAAGATTTGATTTATTCACGTCTTTATATTTTTTCGATTATCTTGATTAGCGTGATTAACACTTAAGATTGAACATTTTTCCTAAAAATCTATGTTCTAAGACTTTTGTTGACTAAATCTAATTAAACTAGAAAAATTCTACTAATTTTTTGTATTAATTTTATGTCACTCCCAGTTTTCTTCATATAATATTAGGATGTTTGAAAAACATGAATGAAATGTGTTAATTCATGCTTTTTGCTCAGGATAGAAAATGATTTTTAGATTAACCAAAAAGGAGAATAAGATGAAAATAATAGAAAAAACAAGAAATTTTGGTGAATAAGATTTGATAATGAAGATAGAAAGTGGATGACACTGAAAAAGAGTGAAGAAACGCTGTTCATGTGAATTTTGTATACTATTAGGACTTATATGTGCAAGTACATACACTATATTTCTGAAGTTCATAAATTAACAAAATGAACTAAGAATGAAGAAACGGAAAAAAAATATGGTAAAAAGGTTTTCAAATAATTATCAGAAATCTTTTTTTCAGTAAGATAAGCTGCCCACAGAGCTACAAGCTGAAAACGCTATTGTTTCCTGTTTGGATTAAAACTTGTTTTCAGTTTGAAATAGAATCATTAAGAAAATATGATTCATTCTAACAAATGTTTATTTTGATTTGTATGAAGTTCCTATTGTTCTATTCCCTTTCACATTTATATCAGAATGTCCGGAACATATATGGTTCATCAATTCTTGTATAATTGTTATGTAACTTGAAAGAAGGTCCTGTTTCCAGTATTCACTTGGGTTGGGTATTGTAATTGTAGAGGGAACTTTCTTTTTAATCATGGATAATGTTATCAATCGGCTATACTTATCAAAATCAGGATCACATAAATATCATTTGGAGTCACAGAAATGTCTGAGCTCTGTTTAAATCTTGGCGGCCAAAGTCAAAAAATTGTTTCTTGTAACTATAGCTCTATGACGTCAAAATTTCTAGAAAGTTTCGGCCCCTAAAGGGTTAAGATGTATTTACATGTGTTAGAATCCACTTCAGTTTGATATTACTGTTAATCTTTCTTTCTTTCTTTTTTGAAAAAATTGAATAGATCTTTCCCATGGATAAGTGGTTAAATTTATCAAAGAATAAACCTACAGATAATGCTGAAGCTTTACATCTTGTGCCTGCAGGATCATCCAGCAATTACATGAATTTGCAACCCACAGAAATTACACATTTGAATGTGAAAAAAGAAAATATTTTTGCTATATGGATTTACTTTCATTATCAGAAAAATGATCATTGTTGACCCATTTGCTAACTTCAAAGCTCTACAAATCTTTGGTGTTGGTAACACACATTTGAAAAATGCACTGACCCAAGGAAAATATCTTTTGAAAAATTTACTATATCATAATTAATTTTGTGTGACACCTAGAGATAATCAGGAACTCAAAGTTTTACCGCACACAGTTTTGAAAAGTATGGCTCAATTTGTAATGAATGTTTGGTGATTGAAAGTATGAAACCAACTAAATTAAGACGACCTATTGATACATGGATCTTATACCAGTAAGCCTGTAGATTCTTCGAAAGGCAATGGAAATCCACAAATTGATTAAAGCAATCTCTTGGAAGGTAAGCACTTGTTCATGAAAAGTACTCGAGAGGATCTTATAAAGCCTCTTACTTGCAAAAGCCTATTCAGCATTCACCATTGGTGATACCAGTGGTGGTTAGGATGGATGAAATTATTCACATTTTGCTCCTAATGATCAAAACAGGACAAATGTTGTAGGCTACCCAATATTTGATAAATTTTACCTGTGGTATCATGGGTCATGTTGAAATATTTTTTATGAGTTTGAGTCTGAAATATTTTAGGTTAGGCTGAAGAGCTGAAATGAATAAGAGCTCTTTATTCATGTTCAAGTTCTTGTGAGGAAAATATGTTCTGAGAATTTCTTTCTCATCTTAAAAAAAAAATGTGTTCTTGTTATTTCTAGATAACAAAAATAACTTAACTATTAGTAAGTAGCAAAACCCAAATGGTGTTGAAGTGGGAGTGTCAGAATGACTGAAGATTTGTACTTTGGCCACGAAAGCATTGATGATTAAGCCAAGTGGTGAAGGTGATGCTTGTGACAAGGCAGATAAATGAAGTTCTCAATCGTCCGCTTGGAAGTGACTTCTCTATTTCTTATTTCATCCTGTTTGCTTGAAGTTTATCCTTCCTAAGTTCCATAATAAAAAAGCAATAAAAGTAAGAGTAAAAGGGTTAAATTTATATATATATATATATATATATATATATATATATATATAATTGTGTCGTCCACAGACAGCTGTTTCATTGTATTTCATCTCTTCAGTATGGTTAAACTCAAATTTCCTTCCAGTACCGCTAAGTAGTGTCCAAACCTTCTCTCTGGACCCAGAGGCAGATGCTCAACCTCTGCCTTACGCAGAACTAGATGGTCAATGGGACCAAATTAAGCAATATATTTTACTAATACGTAATTCCCCATCTACCCGAGTGTTCCATTCCAGAGTTAGAATAGCATTCTTTAGTTGCTTATAGTGGATAGGGACCCAACTTGAGGGTGCTCAACCCTAAATAAGGAAGCATTAATTAATAATTGTGTTCTCCATAGACAGCTGTATTGTTGTATTACAACTCTTCAGTGTGGCTATAGACTCAAATTATCTTCCAGTACTGTTTGGTAGGGTTGAAATATAACTCCAATTTCAATTTAAAAGATGCAACAAATAATGAAGTACAAGAAGAAGACAACTAATTATAAAATCGGCATTAATTTCAGAAAGCAACACAATGACATGATGTCCCGGAAAGAAATCTGTCTCTTCAGTTGTGGCAAAGCTTATGAAAACAGTGTTACCACAAGGCCAGGATTTCAATTGGTCAAAGCTGAAAGATTTAAAATATGCAAGGTAGAACATCAATAACTGTCAAATAAGACTACCTGAATGGGGTGACATTAGTATGGTCCCTATGACAATGGTAAACATCACAAGTTTGAAAAAAAATACTTTCAAAACCAATCCAATGATATTATTGGTCATTGAAATGTGTTATTGGAAAAAAATATGGAAACAATTTTTTTTGATAAATTGATATTGATCCTTAGCTATTGAAGACAGAAAAGAAGTTTTGAAAAGGTGGAAACTGTTTCACATCTTGAGAGAGCAGGGAACAAACCCTAGAATTTGGGGTTTGCATTATTATATAAATTGCTGATGATAAAAAAATTATAACTTTTAGTTAATATTAGATCAAATGCTCGAGCGCAAATGATTCTGATAAATGACATCCTTGTATCCACAAAGCTTTAAACACTGAACATCTTCAATGGTGGTACTTTATATCCTTGCCACTTGTTAATGAAACATTTCTCTTACAGAGACCATCCCTGCCACTTGTTAATGAAACATTTCTCTTATAGAAACCATCCCTGCCACATGTTAATGAAACATTTCCTTTGCAAAAACTATTTCATTAGGGTGTGGTAGGGAGTTTATTTATGTTTGATAACTATTAGTATTCAGAAGTAGCAGGGATAAAAAGAAGCACCCTTTCTTCAAAGGAACAATTGATTATTATTAAATGATGAACTTCAAAGGCCATTTAGGCTGTGGCATTGCATTGAAAGATTTCAAGTTGAAATCTCTCTCACTGCCATAATCCCCTATGTGGAGGTTTGTTTGTTAAAATTGAAATGCTTCCTAACAACATTATGGCAATTTTAGAAAAATTTGTCCTCTGATAAAATGCAATGTTTTTATACTTGCTGATATTTGTTCATGCTGGTCTTTCAATATTTGTCATAACCAAGTGTTTCCTTTTGGAAAAGGTTCAGTAAAAGACGACTAAGGCAAACATTATGTAGATATCAAAGTGACGGTCAATGATGAAGAATATCTTCATTGAATCACTTTTAAAATGCTGTCTCTCCCCCCCCCCCATTCAATATCTCATTCGGGTCTTGAATTCATAAACTGCTTGTAATTGACAGTGGAATTCTTCAATGAGTTGCATAAAAAATAGTGGATCTCTTCTGTGAGTTGATTTGAAAAATATTTTCAAGTTTCACCTAATGGTCAAAGAGAGGTAATTTTAATCACAAGTTACTTTCCTTGAAATTGATTTTCTATTTCCTTTAAAAGAATAAGCAGGTTTTTGTGAAATGAAAGGTAAAGAGAATGAAGTTTAAATTACCGTATTTTATGACATGCACGACCGAACCCCTGTCCCCATTTCAGCAGGGAGAATTGAGAAAAAATTACATTTTTTAAAATTCCTCTCATTTATCACTCAGTTCTTTGAATCGCCTCTTCAAGTTCTGCCCTGGTGGAGCTAGACAACAAGGGTTATGCTTACTTTTTGAGCCAGAAAAAGGAGTCATATATCTTGTCGAATATGGTAAACTCTACAGGTATTGTATAATCGTAAACCGAACTATAAAATGCTGAACTGGAACCCAACATCCATTAAACATAGATAAAATTGGGAAGAATGCAATGTTTGATATAGTAAAACAAACAAAATTTAAAAGCTAAACAAATCAGGTCTGTTTAGTCACTGAATAGAAACCGTCATGTGGGCAACATCTGTTGGCAGCATATCATGTTGGGGGTGGTCTATTGAAAAATGGGTTGATCAATGATGAAGATTGAAACCCCTCCCTGAATTTCTTTGGGAGGATTAAAAATAAAATGTCTTTCATATAATGTGCAGTAGATCACAAATGCTAATATTCAAGGCTGTAGCATAAAAAATGTGTTCTTGAACAGAGCTTCCAAACTTTTCAAACCTTAAAAATTTATTTTTTTCTCAGAAAGGAGTGTTTTGGAGTACTAATGCAAATTTTCAGGCTTATAGGTTGATTGTAGATGTGTGTGGACGTTCCATATACACAATGGAGTGAAAACTGAAGCAACCTATTTGAGAGTTTTGGTGGCTGTTCTGTTCGACAATTTCTTATAGAAAATGGTAATTGTATTGCTGAAAAGTTTTGAATCCTGTGATTTTAAGGCCAAAAGTTAAGATTGACTAAAATAAAGAAAATACTGTTCTTATTTATTTTTATTTATGAATGTAATTTAAAAAAAATTAAACAAGCTCAGTAAATATACTTATTGCTTCTAAGAGGTATGAGCTAATTGTTATCAGCTCAGAAAATGGAATTAATTCAAATTCCAGCTGATGCTGCTTGTGCTCACTTTGCAAAAATGTCCTTGTTAAAGGCAGAAATCAACTTCTCTTTTGTTGACTCTCTCTCTCTCTCTCTCTCTCTTTGTGTCCTTCTCTCTCTCTCTCTTTGTGTCCTTCTCTCTCTCTCTCTCTTTGTGTCCTTCTCTCTCTCTCTCTTTGTGTCCTTCTCTCTCTCTCTCTCTTTGTGTCCTTCTCTCTCTCTCTCTTTGTGTCCTTCTCTCTCTCTCTCTCTTTGTGTCCTTCTCTCTCTCTCTCTCTTTGTGTCCTTCTCTCTCTCTCTCTCTCTTTGTGTCCTTCTCTCTCTCTCTCTTTGTGTCCTTCTCTCTCTCTCTCTCTTTGTGTCCTTCTCTCTCTCTCTCTTTGTGTCCTTCTCTCTCTCTCTCTCTTTGTGTCCTTCTCTCTCTCTCTCTCTTTGTGTCCTTCTCTCTCTCTCTCTTTGTGTCCTTCTCTCTCTCTCTCTTTGTGTCCTTCTCTCTCTCTCTTTGTGTCCTTCTCTCTCTCTCTCTCTTTGTGTCCTTCTCTCTCTCTCTCTCTCTCTCTCTGTCCTTCTCTCTCTCTCTCTCTGTCCTTCTCTCTCTCTTTGTCCTTCTCTCTCTCTCTCTTTGTCCTTCTCTCTCTCTTTGTCCTTCTCTCTCTCTCTTTGTCCTTCTCTCTCTCTCTTTGTCCTTCTCTCTCTCTCTTTGTGTCCTTCTCTCTCTCTCTTTGTGTCCTTCTCTCTCTCTCTTTGTGTCCTTCTCTCTCTCTCTTTGTGTCCTTCTCTCTCTCTCTTTGTGTCCTTCTCTCTCTCTCTTTGTGTCCTTCTCTCTCTCTCTTTGTGTCCTTCTCTCTCTCTCTTTGTGTCCTTCTCTCTCTCTTTGTGTCCTTCTCTCTCTCTCTTTGTGTCCTTCTCTCTCTCTCTTTGTGTCCTTCTCTCTCTCTCTTTGTGTCCTTCTCTCTCTCTCTTTGTGTCCTTCTCTCTCTCTCTTTGTGTCCTCTCTCTCTCTTTGTGTCCTTCTCTCTCTCTCTTTCTTTTTTCTCTCTCTCTCTGTGTCCTTCTCTCTCTCTTTGTGTCCTTCTCTCTCTCTCTCTTTGTGTCCTTCTCTCTCTCTCTTTGTGTCCTCTCTCTCTCTTTGTGTCCTTCTCTCTCTCTCTTTCTTTTTTCTCTCTCTCTCTGTGTCCTTCTCTCTCTCTTTGTGTCCTTCTCTCTCTCTCTCTTTGTGTCCTTCTCTCTCTCTCTCTGTCCTTCTCTCTCTCTTTGTTTTTCTCTCTCTCTCTCTTTGTCTTTCTCTCTCTCTCTTTGTCTTTCTCTCTCTCTCTCTTTGTCCTTCTCTCTCTCTCTTTGTCCTCTCTCTCTCTTTGTCCTTCTCTCTCTCTCTTTGTCCTTCTCTCTCTCTTTGTGTCCTTCTCTCTCTCTCTCTCTTTGTGTCCTTCTCTCTCTCTCTCTCTCTGTCCTTCTCTCTCTCTCTCTCTCTGTCCTTCTCTCTCTCTCTCTCTGTGTCCTTTTCTCTCTCTCTCTGTCTGTGTCCTTCTCTCTCTCTCTCTGTCTGTGTCCTTCTCTCTCTCTGTCTGTGTCCTTCTCTCTCTCTGTCTGTGTCCTTCTCTCTCTCTTTGTCCTTCTCTCTCTCTCTCTTTGTGTCCTTCTCACTCTCTCTCTGTTTCTCTCTCTTTCTTTTTTCTCTCTCTCTCTCTGTTTCTCTCTCTTTCTTTTTTCTCTCTCTCTCTCTGTTTCTCTCTCTTTCTTTTTTCTCTCTCTCTCTCTGTTTCTCTCTCTCTGTTTTTCTTTCCTTCTCTCTGTTTTTTCCTCTCTCTCTCTGTTTTTTTTTCTCTCTCTCTGTTTTTCTCTCTTTCTCTTTCTCTCTGTTTTTCTCTCTTTCTCTCTCTCTGTTTTTTCTCTCTCTCTCTCTCTGTTTTTTCTCTCTCTCTCTTTCTCTGTTTTTCTCTCTCTCTCTGTTTTTCCTCTCTCTCTCTCTCTCTGTTTTTCTCTCTCTCTCTCTCTGTTTTTCTCTCTCTCTCTCTCTGTTTCTCTCTCTCTCTGTTTCTCTCTCTCTCTCTCTGTTTCTTTGTTTCTCTTTCTCTCTCTGTCTCTCTGTCTGTATATAATGTTACCAAGAGACAATCTTTAAAAGAAAAAAAAAACAAAATAGTTTTGTTTGCATTGAAAACATTAATCATGATAATTGTCCTTTATCAAAGTTTGTATTATGACCAATATAAATACTATATTTGACATATAAGACAGCCTTTTTTCCCTCCAAAATGACTCAAAAAGTAACTTTAGCATTTGTTGTCTAGTCTCCACTCTGACCAGAACTTGAGAAGGGGTTGTAAAAAAGCAAAAACTTGATGATGAATGAGAAGAATTCAGGGAAGATGTATTTTTTCTCAATATTCCCTGTTGTGTTGATGTAATTATTTGCTATCAAATATGGAACAGGGATCTTTCAGAGTGGTAACAGGAAAACAGCTTGCTCTTCACTTTATTTAGGCATACAATGGAGAGAAAGAGAGGTTGAACTAGAGACGAGGTTTCCTTACTTCAAATCTGACCACTCCCTAAAGTGTGGGTTGCTGTGCCCCTTGAACCAGAGTATTGGATGTTCAAAAAACAGGGAGGAAGAATGCTCCCTGGTTACCTTATAGATCCATTCCACGGCCAAGTCATGTTTTTGATTACGCTACTTATAATAGCAAATGTAAATTTTACAAATCAAGGAGTTTTTCTGGCAGAATTTGTGTTAATGTCACAGCCATTACAATCCTTCAGTTGTACCATCCAAATGTGAAGAAAGTTATAGAATTGATTGGCAAAATGTGTCAACAACAAAAACAATGAGGTGTTCAATCATCCAAAAAACCTTTGATTGTTACTGACTGTTTTCAAAACTTTAGACAGTCTCTTCATAAAAACAATGTTTAAAAAATGCTCTCTGTATGTGTATCACATTGCATTAACATGGTTTGTGTTATAACTATTATGAATTTTTCTTTCATCTTCCTTTTGAAATTCTCAGATTTTATTTCTAGACTTTTTTCTTGTCTATCTCAACTTCTAGAGATTTTTTTCTCCTGCAAATATTCTCAGATTTTCAAGCGTCCAAAATATGCAGAACAATGTATGAAGTCTTACCTTCCCCAAAGTATCCATTGGCCATAGCTTCCTGATGCTGGTAATCCTTGGTTATTTGGTACTAAAATACAATAACACAAAGATTGCCAAAAACTATCCCACTTGATGGCTAGATTTTTCATTTCAACTCTTAAACTAATCTGATTTGAGATATCGTTTGCAAAACCCTAAACTATAGTATGAATTATGGAGTGTACATAATATTTTCAGTTATTAAGTTAGCTGGAAATGAAAAATAGAAAAATCTGGGCTTTTCTAATCATGAAGGGGGATAACTTTCTGCATCTTTAGGCTATCATTTTTAGGACCAAATAACCTGATGCTGAAATAACTTTTGATATTGGATATTACTGGTATCAAACCATATGCCAGAAGAGCTATGTCAGTTGATTCTAACATTTTGCTGGATGTAAAGTTTCAGGAAGCCTAGAAATGAAAAAAATATTTTACTATTTGAGTAATAGAAGACCAGATTTTTTTTTTTGTAAATGTGGCAAATTGCTTGGGTGGATGAATTTAGATATCATAGTAGAATTCATGGAGAGATGGTGGTTTCTATTAGAGCAATTGGCTGAGTTTTCTTTCCATTTTTGATTAACGTAGAATGATTTAAGATGAGTTTTTTCTCCTTCTCGGATTTAGGTTCTATTTTTTTTCTCCTCCTGATACTACGTATCAACATCAGCCCTTCAACAACTGTCACTGGATATAAACTTTCCCCAAGATATGCCAGACCTCTCTATCATTGGCAACATAGCACCAATATTTTCTGAACTTGTCTAAATGATCTCACCACCTTATTTTCTGATGATGCCTATTTCGCATATGATCTCAGGGAATCTACATTGTGGGTCATGATGCCCGACTGTTGTCTGCCATTCTTGCAACTTGGCCTGCCCATTGCCATTTAAGTTGTCTAATGGATTCCATGATGACTTCAACTTCTGTTTGTTTTTTTTAACATGCTGTGCACTTCTGATCTTTTCATTTTATGTTTTGCATTATTCTTTCTTGCGCACATTGCTTGGCTCTTAGAGAGAATTTATGATTTATTTACACTTGGTCTATCAGAGGTAAATTCTTTGTACTGTATTTTCATATTTTTTAAAGTCAATTATATATGTTTAGCTTTTCTAAAAGATAATAAAGATACAAAGGATCTTTCTTATTTACAGTGTTTGGCTTTATCTAAGCCATCTCAACCATCCAACCATGTGCATCGTTAATTGTGATCTTTTATCTTTACTTATCTATCAATTTATTTACATAAATGTGGAGATGTTTGGATTCAGTCAACAGCACTTAAGAAGCCTGAATTATCTATAAAAACTACTTTGACATATTTTTTGTTGATTATCTTATTTTTTCTAAAAATTTACTTTTAGACATTAGTGTTGTATCTTATAAGCAAGATAATATTTCAGAAAACAGTAAAAGCATAGACAGAATAGAAAATTAATTTTACGTCTTTGTCCATGCTTTTTAAAATAATCAACTGTTGAGATGTCCATTATCTTAAATTTCCTTACACTTATTCCCCTTTGAAGCACAGTGAGTCAAATTTCATCTCCCTTTTAAAATGTTTATCTGTACTGTGAGTCATTTTTAATGCCACCTTTTTATCATCATTTATTGAAGTGTACAGAGGTTTATATTCTGTCTCATCATTCTGTTTTTGTACCCAGGATGATCAACAGATGGCACAGCATATTTTCATTTATTTCTAATTGATTGATTGATGATTATTTTTCAATTTTTAGACTACTTTTTACCGTCATCTTAATCTATAAGTGGCTTTTTATTGCAACTTTGACTCAGACCGATTACTCTTTGGAAATAATAGAGAACAAGTCTTGGGTGGGTTTTGAGCCCACATCCCCTATGGGAAGCACAGTTTACACCCACCTACTCTACCAAAAATTGTGCCTGGAAGAGATGAAGTTTTCTACACTCTCTTCAAAGTATTCAGCTCATAATACTAATTTTAGTTTGAAATAAGTGAATTCTTTTTCCTCTTATGTTGAGTTGATAATTTACTCTTTTCTACTGGTGTGACTGTATCTATGAATAAACCATTTATTTTGTGTAGTTGATATAAAGGAAAAATTTTTCAATTACTTGAGTTTATATAAAGTTAAATCTTAGCATGCGTTGGAGTTGAAAGATACAGTTGAAGTTTTTACTTCACCCATTCATGTTTTGGACAATCATAGTCCAAAGTAGAGGTAGATGAAGTAGCAGCTTCACCTGGAATTGTTTGGACAAAGCTCCAAGATAATCTATTTGTTTCAGAAAACATCCGTGCAAAATAGCTTTGCCTATCCATTTTCCTTGGAATGCATTTGTACAAAATGGGAGCTTTGCCAGTATATGATCACGATTTAATAAGGTTTTTTTTTGTGGTTTCTTTACCTCTATCAATGAAGTTTGAAGAGGTATATATATATATATTCCATGTATATATTTGTTCACAATATATATAATATCTCCAAAATATATAGATATAATATCTCCAAAAGTTCTCTGTGTTTTAATGACATTTTGTGGGAGGCTGGGCCACAGGCTAAGAATTGATTAGATTTGGGGGCCAGATCTGGGCTGTAGTATGTGCTCTCTGAGTGCTTCCTTATTATTTCAATGTTTTCCTCCTGTTTTAAGCATTGGCTTTCAGTCCGATTTGATGTCTCAGGTTCTACATTTTGATCAATTAACATCTCCAGTGATTAATCTTGTTACACAAATTGCTAGTTGAAACTATTAACCAAAACTGTCACCAAAATTTTCAACATAGGTTTCTTCAGTTTCTAAGTTGGTCTTGCTGTTTATGTATCGTATATTCAGGCCACACCAATGGAGCTAGAAGGCAAAAAATTTGAACATTGAACTCTGTAATATGTGTAGAAAAAAATGCCTATTTTTGTCTTGAAAATTTTCCTGAACAAGTTTTTAGTGGGAGTTCACTTTGACAGCAATAACATGCTGATGACATGAATTGCTATTGGAACTGTCAACATTGGTTTCTTCAGTATTTAGAATGGTCTGGCTAGCTGGTTATGTATATAGATCACACTTACAGGCCACACCAGTAGAGTTAGAGGTCTCAAAATTGAAATACTTTACTCTTTATGTATAGAAAAATGCAAGTTTTTTTTGGGGGGGGGAGCAATTTGCAATCTTATTTCGTTGAATCCATTGGTCCTCCCTTTTTCTAATTTTTTAATTGATCCTCCCCAGTGCTCAGCGTGCTACTAAAAGACATTGGTTGAGTGATGGCTTCTATTTTGTGACCAACCAGACCTCTTCTCATTTACTTCTCATTATCATGCAAGAAAGATGAATGTCCTCAAACATAAAAAGGTCTTGGCTGTGTGATTCCTGCTTGTAAATACTTTCTTCTTATTAATATCGTATTAATAAGGAAGGTATAATGTCAAGCAAATCAATCATGTTTTTCTTTCTCTTCGTGTTGTTATGCTAAATTTAATTTGTATTCATTAAGAAAAGCACTACTTCCTATCCATCTAAGATTGAAAGTAATTGAAAACTACTTGTAATAACTACTTGAGGGATGGAATCACATAAAGGTTACTGGCGTAGAAATGGAATTGGCAGACGGTTCAGTTGAGGCTGCTTACTTTCACTTAGCACTAATGCCCTTGCAGAAGGTATGAATCTTCATCTGTCCCCAGCTATGGGTAAATAGCAGGGCAGTTAGAACCCTTGAAGCACTTTATGGCAGTCAATGTAAGAGAAACCCTGTCAATAAAAACTTTGAACTTGTCCTTCCCCGTAGCTAGTACCAATCTCAGGTAAAGGAGAATTGGCTTGGTACTAGCAGTATCAATGCCACCTTGTAGACTTTTTTTGCTGCTGGAATCATAGTTGTGGTGATATGCTCCTCAAAGAGTATACAGATATAAAAAAAACAAAAACAAAACAGCAGATAACTATTTAATTGCAAGACACAAAAGGTGGTTTTGAATACCTCCTTCATTTGTAACATCTCCAGACGCAGGGCATTCTGAAAAATACTAGAATGAAAAAGTGACCAAATTTGCTCTCGGTAATTACAAAAGTATTTTTGTTTTAATCTTACTTTTCTATTTGATTAAAAATTACAAATGAAAATCATTTAATTTGAGTTTATTTTATGTTGCTGCATTTATCCAAGAAATTGTTTGTGACTCTTTCGCCAACCTTTGAACAAAATGAGTAAGATTTCAAAGACAAGCAATTTGTTTTTTCTGCGACAAAATTATGTGCGTACTTTTGAATTTGATGTAATGAATCAATATTTTTTGCTTTAAAAATTCTCAGTTGGCAGAATCTGAAATTTTTTGTGTACACATTGATATCCTTTGTGTGCTGGTTGCAAAATGTGTGTGCATGCACACGGCTCTGAGGGAACTAATGTTCTTCAAAGGCTTCCTTCTTCTTGCCCATCCAAAACCTGCTTCTCTTGAAAAGATAATTTTTTTTCTATTTACTTGTAAAAGGAGTCGATTCTTTTTATGTATACAAGGGTGGCTCGTTTATCTCGGACACTTCTTAGATTAGAAGACGTGGTTTTGTAGAAATAACATTGGAAATGAAAAAAAAGTTTCAGAACGTACATTCACAACAATGGTCTCGTTTCATGATGGTTAAGTTGAGAAACAAGGGGAAGCTATTGCCACTTAGTAGATTACAAAATATGTATTTATTTTTTAAAAATTGTTTTAATTATTAATCTCTATTTCTGTTATGTTATTTCATTATACAAGTATGTGGAGGTCATCCTCAAGCTACACATATCCACAGTGAACTATTTATTAAGAAATTTACTTGTTTTAGCCAAGACAAGTCATGAAATAGTAAAAAGTAAACCTCTTGATGGGTGTTTGTGTGGCAGAAAGCATAGAATAATATAGAGTAGCCTTTCTCAATAGATGAAAGTTGAGCTGAGGGGACAGGGGATAGATTTTTGAAGAATAAGCCAAATGGGATACTAAGGAATAAAGGTTGAGCAAGCCTGTTCAGAATGAGAAAGAGACTGAATCTAGTTATTGAATATTCCAATGATCACATAAAAACTAAACCTGGACCTGACAAAGTACAATAAATTTATCTTCTATAACTTTTCATTAACACCTAATATGTGCAAATTTTACCTATATTATTCAAATATTATTGGAGGTATAAGTAATTGAAATGTGTGGAATAACTGGGTCACCCAATATGTACTTAGGCAAGTCCTTTGTTAATACAAGTTCAATTAAAAATGTGGACAAGGAATCTTTTTCTTTTTTTTTTAAATTACCTTGTCTTGTTTGCATACAAAAACATAAATAAGTGTAATATGTCATTTGTCTGGTCAAAGAGCCATTTGTACTCATATTAATGAACATAGACTAGTAGGCATTGGTATATCTTTGAGTATACACCTAATACTCATTAGCAATTAGTGTATACTTTATGAGATTAATTTTTAAAAAGCTCCAGATTCTTCAAGTTCTGATCAAGAAAGTCCAAACTGAACCAAATCTTCAGTTTTGGAACTGGACTTATGAATGTATTCAATACCTGATGGATTTAGCCTTGTGAAGAACCTTTCTTGATAATGACCAGAAGTATGGTAGAAAACATTGTATCCAAAATGCTTGGTCAATACTTATTCATTAAATCAAGACTATTGTTTTCTTGTGCATGAACAAAAATAGTTAATTGAACAAAACAAAACAAAAAACAACACATCTCTTCTTTTGTGGTTTCTAATTAAACTTTCTATGTATTGTTGATTACAAAATGTAACTTAGATCTGGCACAGGGCCATAATTATGAGGCACTCAGAATTGAATTCATTAGTCAATAGCAATGCTATGTGAACCCAGTTTGTTAACCATTACACCATGAGATGCATTTCTTTGTATGTGTGTTTATATATATATATATATATATATATATATATATATATATATATATATATAAAATGAATAATCACTTTTTCGTTTTTTTTGAAAATGTAGCTTAGTTATATTCTGTGATCTAGACAACCACTTTTGGCAAATTGTTTTTTATTTTATGCTGTTTAACAGTTGTACCTTATTGTGTTCATCATGACCATCCTACTGTTTCATTTGATGTTTGAATCCTCCTGTGAGCTGCTTGCTTGTGGAAATGGTCAAATCTTAAGCTTATTGTATTGAGTTCTTTGAAGTGAATACAGAGCAAATTAGGTATTCCTTTCTGGAGAGACCCTCTTATGCAATCTCCTTGTATTAGATTGAAAGATAATCTGGTGGGACTATTTTGATTTAGATTTGCTAATTCACATTTATTTCAGGTTGATATTGCTGGAATAACAAGGCAATCATAGTATATGGAAAATCAATTGTTTATTATTTGTGTGGCTGACTGAGAGAGACGCCCCTTATTTTTGAAATACTGGAGCTAACAGAAGACTATTTGTGAATGACAAGCTTAGCCCAGGCTGGATATCTCTCTGTCATGCTCCTCTCTGTATCTCTTCTCTGTATCTCTTCTCTATATACTGGTCTGTCAAAATTAATAGCCTTTTCTTTTTCTTGTTATTGACAGTTTTAATTTAATCTTCCCATTTATCATTGATGAGAAGACAGTCTTAATTTACATTTTGCCTACACTGATCAAATGTCACAACAAACTCCAGCATTTGTTCCACGTCTTAGCTTATTCCATCTTCAAATACAGAGAGCGAGTAATTCTTGTGTATATTACAGTAAATAAGAAAACTAATCTTTGATGAGGAAAGGCATTTCATGGTTGCTTTAACTTCCACATTCTTGAATTGAACTCTAAGCTTAGTTGCAGGGGATCAGGTATTCTAAAGATGAACTGTTACCCCAGGAAACTTGACTGAATTTTGGTCTGGAAAAAAATGTCTTATTCTGTAGTTGGAAATCTACCCTTTTAGATACTTCTTTTTCCCATTTTTCTGAATATCCAGTTTTATGGTACAAATTGTTTTGAGATTCACCCCCAAAACAGTTTACTCAACTCTGTTTCATCTAAGAACTTTGCTTCAGTCACTTGGGAAAATGCCTGGCAAAAAACAATGAAAAAAAAAAATGTCAGAAGGGTGGTGGGGGGTGGAAGAGGGCAGCTTGAGAACACCCCCTCATTCCCCCAATGAAGGGGAGCTCCAAAAATCAGGGAGCCAAGTCTTGATGCCCACAAATTGCTAACCACACATCCTGAATACAGTTCTTATGAATTTGAGTCTGAAGTTCCATGGGGAGAAAGTTAAGGTGAAAAATTGATGAACGCTAGACATCTTCTTGCATGAAATAATTATTAACAAGCTCAACTAACATCAATTGAAAATTGAACCTCCTTTCCCCTTACAACTACCTCGTCTAAACCAGAGTTTTCAAAACAAGGGTCTGTGGACCCTTGGGGTTCCAACAAATAATCCAGAAGGGTCTACAGCAGTGACCTCTCTGAACCTGCTATTGCAAATCTTGTGACAGAAATATATCATCTATCACACTGCTATCGAAAAACATGACTATTCTCCACAGAGCAGTACCTTATATCAGAATGCAAATTAATATAATCAATTAAGAATAAATGATTTTTAATGGTCAAAATTGTTCATTATTGTAGTTCATTGATTATAATTTAAAAAGTGAATGCTAAAAATAGGGGCCCGCCAGAATATTTCCTTTTGAGAAGGGATCCTTGGATTTTCAAATTTTTGAGACCACTGGTCTAAACCAGAAGTTCCCAAATCCATGATTGTGATACAAATGGTGATTGCAAGGATGCTCTTCAGGATCATGTGATGGTTTGCGGGAAAAAAATATGTAAGAAAATTTCAAAAATGTAGAAGAAAAAAAAATTCTTTTATGAATAGTGCAAATATATTTACGTCACAACCTTTCAATATAAAGCATCGTAAAAATGCTGGAACAGGAGCACACATTATGAAAATCATATTTACACAATATCTAGAGCCTTACATGTTTATGTAATAAAAATCCTCTTCATGAAAACTCCTGTTATATTTCAGTCTATTCATACCCAATACTTGATCATTAAATCAAAATTCAATGAAACTTATCTGATAAAACTAAATGAAGAAACGCTGAAATTAGATTTCTCCCTTGAGGGTTGGCAGGCCAAAAAAATGTCTGATGTGGGTCACGTCAAAAAGGTTTGAGAATCACTGATATAAACCTTCAAATACTAGTGGCGTTGTACTTAACTTTTAAGTCCATTAAGTAGCTTTCAAAATTTGGTTGGCTGAATCAGACTTTTAATTTTATGGAAATCAGATTATTATCATGAATAAGCACTGATCCCACGATTTTTTTCCTTTTTCTTTCTTCTAAAAGGATGTGCTCTTCGGACATACATACCACCTATTTGGAGCGTACTAAAAACATTTTAGGTTCAATTTAACAGAAGTGATTCAACCAAAAATCGACCATTGTGAAATGATACAACTGAAATGCTTTGGCTTGTCGATTTTCTCCAACAGCAGTGAGGCTCTGGGGATGAATACGCTGACCTGCTGGGAGGGCTGATCTCATGATTCTGTACAAGCCTTGAAATGTGTCTGAAGCATTTGGGGTGGAAAAAAAATCCATTTTGTGTAAATTTATGTCTCTCTGATGAGTCATCTTGTTAAAAGTACTTATGTAATTGTGTCATGGCCGATGAGTTTGCTAAAAAAACAACAGGAATTAGAATTTATGTACTCTCATCAGAGTAATGTGAACAGTAAGAAGGAAAATGTGAAAATTTTTTCAACTTTAACCCTTCATTGAACAGGATGAAAAATGGTAGGATTGAATTGAAGAAAAATTTAAAAAAATTATCAGAAAGTGCATGGAAGGTAATTTTGATCAGGAATTTCTCTTTATTAGATGAGTTTGCACATCTCAATATGATGCTCTTTGGTTGGATGGTCATTGGATTGGTTCTGATTACATTAATAGACAGTAATGGGGAAGGAGAAAGAGGTGTTATGTCATTGAAAGGTGATTCCATTAGGAGAACATCTATTCCAATCATCATCTTTTGCCAGCTACTATTATGTCATGATAGAGTATAGGATGTCCGCATTCTTATATTCACAGAAAAGCTGAAAGTTACCAAAAAGCAATCGTTCATGATTTTTATTGAAAATATTTCTTGCTGAACATTTTAATATTGCAATAATTTACAAGTATGAGAATCAATTGACTCTAAGAAAGACTATTTGCTCTTCTCTCTACTTCTCCTCCAACCATGAATGGTGGATGCATCATTGAATTTATATTTCTTGTTTTTTACTAGAATGAATTTGAAAGTTAAAATTGAAAGAAGCGATAGAATAATTTGAAAATTGTGTAGTTTTTTAAGTAATAATTTTTTTCTTTGCAAACCTTCAAGAATGCTTGCATCAATTCCTGGCAACTCACAACTCTTTTTTTCTCTCTGATTTTCTATGTTTAACTAACAGAAATAGGCTGAAAGTGAAATTTCAAGTAAAAATCGCAAAAATTTAGTCATCAATTTTTTCCTCTCATCTGAAATTAGTGTAGAATATGGCTGAAGTCAGTGTTGATAACGAGTATCATGATGTGGCCTACAGCTCTCTTGGGTTGAAGACACTTTGGATGAGAAGAAGGTGTTATGATTAATTCAGGACCTAAACGTGATGTGATTTCCGATGATAAAGTAGCTAAAGTAGCAACATCTCATTACTTTATATGAAATGAAAAACTACAGTATTGTCCAAGTTTACGAAAGTGTCAAAATATTATAGGTTGATGCTGTAAACAAGGATGGATGAAAAGATTGTAGTTATGTGATGAAGACAAAGTTTTTGGCTTCAATCTTTGACCCTCTTCTCTGAGGGTTGACCTGTGCCTCAAAAATTGTTTTACTCCCTGGTGAGGAAAATAAATAGAAATTGTTATGATCACCTTGGGTAGTTTGGGTAGAAGGGTGGAAGAAAAAGAAAGACCAGCATCTACTATCAAGAGTGGATAAGATGCTGAATACAAGAACCGTGGTCCCCACTAAGATGGAGGGACTCAATTCCAACAGCCCATGTGTAGACATGACACCCACACATGTATCAGAGTAGGAAAATCTATGATCTTGAAAAAAAGTTCTTCTCCCAGGTCCCACCTTGTTTTGACTATCATTTGACCCAGGAGGTTGAGAGTAGCGGAACAATGACCCGGCTGTTTTTACCTGGCCTGTGAATCTAAATCCACTGCCCTAAACTTTTTGTCTGGGTCATTTCTGATACGGAAGTACAATTCTGTGAGAAATTTGAATGTACACTTCAACACTAGAATGCTCATAACACCCTTGTGGTGAATATTCTTACACAAGAGAAGCCAAAATTTTCTCCACAGATGGCAACTACTACTGCCTTTTCTTCTCTACTCACAGATTTTACTTCAATGAAAATTTTGAATTTATTCAATGAACTCTACCTGTGATATCACTTGTTATATAATCTGCTTACATTTGTGTATGAGTGATATTTTTTCCCAAATTTTTTTCTAAATTTGGTATATTCATTTTACTCCTTGAGGCTTAATCATTCTGTGTATTGCTATTATCTTCAATGGCCATGCTTGTTTTTTTTTTTGTGTGTGTGTGTGTCACCCCCCCTAATTCTGTTGGTAAAACTTTGTGGCAACTGACAGGCTAACTTCTGTCCAGAAGGCAATATGGCTAATGTAATAGCCTTATTGGGAGAGGGTAGTGTTTGTTCTGAAGTTACTAGTGCCCCCTCTCCCATTAACTAGGTTAATGGTTGTCAATAGATATTCTTTTAATCTGAGGATGTGAACCTCTTTTCTTTTTGTCTCTCTCTCTTATTTTCCTTCTCCTTTGTCCTCACCAGGATGCGGGGGGGGGGGGTTGTCCTGTCTGATACGCAAATATGATGAGCACTTTAATGAATCAAAAAAAACATGACTTCATTTGCAACTTGGTTATATTGAAAATATTATTTTGCACAGCAGTGTGCATATACTTGGGACATTTCAGCTTATATTTGTCCCCCCCCCCTTTAAAAACTGACGTATTAACCATGGGGATGTTCTTCTAACAAAGCTTTTAATGTGTTGAGAAACTGGCTCAGCATATTTTTGTTCATGTCACTACTGAATCATTCATATATTGTTCATCTTCTGCTCTTTTGGTAAATTGGTAGATGAAGTTCTCATCACACACATGCATCCATATCCTAGAATCTTGAGAAAAAAAAATGCCAACATCAAATTAGTTTTAAATTTGTTTTTATGACAAAAATTTGATATGCCTTCATTTTCAGTTAGCGAGTTCAGCTTTGGTTTTATGATTTTGATTTCATGAAAGCTAGGGCAATGCCTATTCCAAAGGTGCAGGTTTGGAAAAGGCCAGACTTTTTAGGGTATGGAGCTGTCGGCCCTTATTGTCATGTAGAATAATTTTCTGCCTGTTGTGAAACTATGGTTTTGAATTATTTTCGTTACTTCTTTTAGTGCTGCCAATTCAGGTATAAGATATCTAAATTTAGATGATTCTCGAGAATGGAAGTCGAGAGATAATTTGGGAAACTGAAGTAAGATCTATGATCTGTAATTTTTTATTGGATTTCTCGGACGACTGATCAAAAAACTCCTAACTCAACACTGCACTATCTTGTATGCTTATTAGTATATCTGGTGAATATCAGCTTTGTACAATGATCAGTTGTCAAGTAATCATGGTGAATACACAAAGACACTCATGCAGACAGATTTCTGCAATTCTAGTTTTTTTCTTCAACTTTATTCCTGTTGATAGAAATTCTTCATGGACTTCGGTCTGCATTTTCAGATAAGAGTCACAAAATAATTCATGTGAGCTGTGGGGCTGTGTCCTCCTAGAGAGCATATTTTTGGGGGGAGTCAGCGTATTCCCTAATATTGATAGTGTCATAACATTTACACCAGGTAGTATTGTAAAATGGGGTTAGGGCTCAATAGTTATTTGAATATTTTCAACTGCAACCAAATTTAATTGTATGCAATGTTCCGCTGACATTTTATACTATGCAAAAATGCATAGTACTATCACCCTAATCTTGCGTAAAAGAAGGCTTCTATTAGTGTTACAATTTAATCGTTTGAATAAATTATTGATGGAAAAGGTTATAAGATTTTTAGACCTATTCATATTTCAAACCTGAATTACTTCATTGTCACCAACATTTTTCCTGCTTGTTCTTTTATTCACTTTTTATTGTAAACCTGCAACCCAATCAGCAAGATTTTGTGAACTTGTAATGGGTCAGGACCTGTACATTGAAAAACCCTGCAGTGGACTCCTTGGGAAGGATATGGCTGCAACTACTCTACTGCTGTTTCCGTAGCAAGTAAACTAAGAGAGAGTTGCTAACCCCTACATCCAATCCTCCTCAGGGCTACCATAGTTATGCTGTTGAATGTTCCTTTGTTTTCCCTGTTACCATTAATAATTTTCATTTTTGATCTTATCTTTCAACATATGTTGTTATTTTTAGCAGGTTCTGTTTGGTAGGGATATTGGGAAGCATTTTGAATGAGTATTGATACTCTAGCCTTGGAAAGCAGCTTTTCGGCTGTAATATCAAAAATCAAGAATATGTAATGTTAAAAGCTATGAGCTGGCAGGTTATTTTCATGAAATTTTGATATGCAAATTTGCTGGCATAAAGTCAAATCTATTTTTGATTGGTCGAGAATGAGGTTTTCCTTTCTTATTTTTAAGTGATTTGAAGATGGATTTATGGCATATTTCCAAGTGATCTTTTGATAGATTTATGGCGTTGTTCCTAGGTATAAGCCTTTTATTTTTTTTTTTTTTGAAATAATCTTTTTTATTTTTTATATTTCATACTGAATATTTGTTTTTTCACCCAAACTTCAGCACTTCTTGAATCTATATAATTATATGGGTTTAGGTTATTCATGTGTTCTGACATGAATATATGTCTATCTGGACTTCACCCTGCCTTAAACATTCATAATATATACTCAAAATTTTGCTCACACTGTCCTCTCAATGAGTACAGATGACATGCTTTTTTTTTTCTTTTTTTCAATCCCTCCAATTGTGGAGGGTTCAATATGCAGTGTAAATTTCTGCTAAATTGGTCACCAGTTTTGGCCTACTTGTTCCTTTTTTTAAAATTCAGATATTCTTAGTGATCACAGCCCAACAAAAAGGGAGAGAAGATATTCATTGATCAACCCTTTTTAATTGATCACCCCTTACATAGCATATATGAATGATGATGATTTATAATTTCCCTTGAAATGCTAGTTTTTTATTTACTTAATCTGATTCCACTCATTTTTGGCAGTGCTCCTCCTCCAATAGTTTTTGAAACCTCAATGTCGTTTCAATGTTTATTTGTGCATCTCGATGCTATGCATTGTACTTGCATTCAGTTTTTAAAACTTTTTTTAATTTTTAAAAGTTTCAGGAGGGTGTTCTATTTACACATTATACATACATTCCTATATAGCCAACCAGACCAACTTAAAAACTGAAGAAACCTATAGTGACAGTTTGGGTTGAGAGTTTCCAATAAGTTGTGAAGACATTTGAACTATCAACTAGAATAGTTTGAATTTTATTTCTTATCAACTTTTCAACTTGAATAGATTTTCCCACAGGTTTTGATTTTCTAAAGTTGCTCTGGTCCCCAAGACTGAATTGTTTAATAAAGTTGAAAATCACCACTGTCTTACACTAAGTAAATTTGTTATTTCAAAGCTCCAATAACTGTATTTGACTGCATATAAGACTCATCCCTGTCAAAAAAATGGCTCAAAAGTTAAACATAACCTTCATTGTCCAATGCCAAATTGTCAGAACTTGACGTGGAGTTGAAAAACTGACTGATAAGTGAAAGAATTCAAGAAAATGCATTCATTTTTCTTAATATTCCTTGTTGAATTAAGGGATGGTCTTATATGCCATCTAATTTGGTAAAATGTTTGCAAGCATTGTTTTGTTTTTTGTTTTTGTTTTTTTTTACTAACAATTCTTAATCTTTTTTATTTTCTTTCTCTTTGTAGGTAAGTGGTTGAGTATTTCATTGAAAATCTCAAGTTGACCTTATTTGGTATGTATGTTTTGGATTTCATCCTAAACACTGTAAATTTTGTGGTGATTTACTTGGTTAATAAGGACACCCCAAGCCTTTATTGGTCTCTATGCTGAATTTAATTGGTGATGGGGGCACCATCTGCCCCTACTATCTCTTGACACTCCCCCCTACTCCGTTTTTTGACCTCATTGCTTCTTGCGCCACTCCCCGGGGCTCCTCCCTCCATTGCTCTTGTGGGCCCTGTTGTGGCCACAAGGCCCTAAGTAGCTGCTTAGTCCACTTATATCTCAGGCTGGTCCCATTCCGTTGGTTAACATTCTCTTTTTTAAAATATCCATTTGACAAACCAGAAACATTTTTTGTTGCCTGATTTTAAATTTCAAGAGCAGCTTTGATGTATTATTGATTTTGTTTTTCCATCATAGGGAAACGATTTTGTCAAGGAATCAGAATTAGCAGTAAACACTGTCAACAAAATGCTTTCATTATACAAAATTTTTATGTAGCCATTCATATGAATAGAGTTTTACACGCTGCAATGTAGTTTTTGTTCCTGGGTGGTGTGTCTTATAAAAAGTATTGAAAATGATTATTATTCTCTTCAAACTTTGCTTTTGTGGCCATGACAATGATATATTTATACGCAGTTGGTTATCTTACACTATGTGATTAAAACTGGATGAATTTTCCAGTTGTTCAATTGTACACAAGTGTATTTCAAATTATCATTGTCCTGGTCACAAAAGCAAAATTAGATTGGAATGATTTACATTTTCTAAACTTAGTAAACACAATCAATCAGAAAAGAACACTTATTACCCATGAACAAGAAAAGTTTTAAAGGTTTCACAGTGCTATCTAATTATTTTCATGGTTGTAAAGATGATTTTTCAATTTTTTTTATTAGACATTCAATATTAATGGATATTTATTAATTTAATGTATAAATGAGATTCTTTTAACTCTTTGAAGAATTGTGCATTAAGTTTCATTCTACCTTTTTGTGTTGTATATTTGAATGTACAAAAGTTCAGATCCTGTCCCACCACATTTATAACCCAGGTTGATCTACAGGTGGAGTAGGTCTAAGTAGAAAAAGAATGTTCTTTCCCCCAGTGACACCCGTGATAGAGAGGTCTGGCGAATCTTGGAAGGTCTATGTTCAATGATGGGCACTGAAAGGATGATGTAATTAGTGCTCTTGCTACCAAACTTGGAATGTAGATAGATGGTAATGACTAGATAATTATGTATAACTTTTCTCTTATCATTTGCAAGAAGACTAACACAGAAGCTTCGGGTTTTTCTACTTGAGTATTAAAACATGTACCTTTTGTTCTGGAAGACCTATATATATATATATATATATATATATATATATATATATACTCACACATGCAAGAGTGTGTATGTATTATAAGTTTATATGTATGAAGATGCATTATATGTACACATAATTATGTGAGTACTTATTAAGAACCAGTGTTATAATTAGGTTGGGCGTCAGAGCTTGTAATGTGTACATTTATTGTCTGAATTGTTATCTGTCTGTCTGACTGAGTTCTTCAGATTTAGAGACAGCTATAATGGAATGGTAAATATAAATATAGTCGCTTAACACTGAATAACCCCATATGACTATCCTAACCTTAAAATAAAAAATCTGTGTACAATATTCGTTTGCTTACAACAGGGTGACTCTCTAAACTGTATCATGACTGCCTAACTGCAACAGTTGCTGTATAACTTACGTTTACTCCTAACAGTACATTAGTGGCTGGTTAGGTTTTAAATTAGACATCTCTGGAATTTGTTCTAGTCTCTTTGACCTTGAGGCTACAACGTCTCATCAAACTTTTAGCTGTTGTTAACATTTATCCTTTAATTTCTGACCTATCTGGATATTTTGGATATAGTATTGCATGACACATAAGACCCCCCAACCCCACCCCCATTGAATGAACAAAAAAAAATTTCTCTGGATTCCCCTCATCTATCACGTAGTTATTAAAAAATTTTCAAGTTCTGGCCAATTTTGGCTGAACAACAGAAGAAATATTTGCTACAAAGATCATATTTTAGAAAACTTTTGACGTAGAAATTATTTATATATATATATATATATATATATATATATATATATATATATATATATATATATATATATATATATATATATAAAGAATAAGATAAAAACAAAATAATGATAGATAGCCAAATTTAGATTTAAATTCCATCTTGGTATGCTCTTCTGACAAGCATCTGTGTCTATGCTGACAAGTTGAAAAATAATTTGCATTAAAATTGTCTTGGATTCAATTGTGTTTAATGAATTTGCTGCAATGGAAATATTGATATTACAGTATCATTAGTGCGATTGGGCCAGCTATGTATTCTTATTTATTTATGATTCTGCTCACTTTTGATACTGAATCTCCAACAGTTTTTGAGATATCAATGCCATTTCAACGTTAATTGGTATGCCTTAATGGTGGCTGGAATTTACAATGCCCAATACTTACTTTTTACCACTTGTACAGATTTGAAGTATTCAGGTACTTCCCTAGTGAAAGTTGTAAAAAAATTTTCACTTAATTTTTTATGCTTTCATCAAGGTTTCTTTTGTGTAATTGTGTGTGAGGTGTGGCTATGTTGTGGCACAATCACACTTGCAGTTCCTTCAGTAAATGCAGACTCTAGTTTATAATTGTCTGTCTTGTTTTGTTTTGTTTTTTGCTAATTAATCTCTTGTGAACTTAAACTTTCAATTCGCACGGCAGCTCATATATCAGGCTACATAAAGACTCGGACCCCTTCCAGCTCCAGAAAGGAGTAAGACAAGGTGATACCAGCTCACCTAAACTCTTCACAGCCTGCCTCAAGATGATCTTCAGAAGGCTAGACTGGGAGAGTAAAGGAATTAAAATAGACGGCGAGTATCTGAGCAACCTCAGATTCGCAGACGACATAGCCCTTTTCGCAGAGAACCTACATGACCTCCAACTAATGATAGATGAACTAAATGAGGAGAGCAAGAAAGTCGGCCTACACATGAACTTCAGCAAGACGAAGATCATGTGCAACAACCACATTGGAGATAAGAACACTAAGATCGAAATCGAGGACACAGAACTCGAGAAAGTAGACCACTACATCTACCTAGGGCAACGAATCTCCATGAGACCCTCAAAAGAAGAAGAAATCAAGCGAAGAATCACACTAGGATGGCAAGCCTTTGGCAGAGCTAGCTCAACCTTCAAAAATAATAAGATCCCATTAATCCTAAAGAGAAGGGTGTATAACCAATGCATCCTCCCAATAGTCACTTATGGAGCTGAAACATGGAACTTAACCAAGAAACAGACCCGTAAGCTGAGAACCATGCAACGTGCACATGAAAGAATAATGCTGGGCCTCACATGGAGAGACCACAAAACAGCACAACACATCCGGGAAAAGACAAGAGTTAGAGACATCATAGAGTCCATAAAAAATCTCAAATGGCGGTGGGCTGGCCATGTTGCAAGAATGGCTGACAATCGATGGACATCACGACTCACAACATGGATTCCCCGAGACCATATGCGCAACCGAGGCCGGCAAAATATTAGATGGAGAGATGAACTAGATAAGTTCAGGAAGTACTGGCTCCGTGACGCCCATGATAGAGAAGTGTGGCAAATCCTGGGGAAGGTCTATGTCCAACGACGGACGCTAAAAGACTGATGATGATGATGATGAACTTAAACTTTCAGTTGAAAATCTGATCTTTCAACAGAAATCTCTAGTATTCGTGCTCTTTCGCACAGAGGATCCTGCTTATCACAATAATGTTATCAGCTAGTTATTGTTATCAAAAGCAGTTGGTCCCACACCCTTTATTTTAAGTGATCACCATGAGTTTACTTAGATTATCTTTCACTTAATGTTATCCAGTTATTGTTATCTAAAAGACCCTGTCCCTAAGTGGTCACAATAAGCAGATCACTCTTTGCAAAATTTCTCAACTGATGTCTTTTCAGTGAGTTTGATCCTGCTCCTTTCTTGGTTTCTCTCATTTTTGAATTAAATGATTCACCTATCAACAGTGTTTGCAACAGCTTTGATTTTAGCTGTCTTAAATTTTAGTTTCTTTTTAAGAAGAAGAAGAAAAATCTATTTGTCATAATAGTTTGCCAAATTGAGTTTAATTTGAAAAATCTAACAAATCTAACAATGAAATTCTTGAGCTTTTCTCCTAACTGGTTTATTTATAAATTCATGAATTTTAAATTTCGATTGATGTAAAATCCTTATGAATGAAAGTTGGAATGTTATCTTGACACAATTAATCTTTGAACTGATTAATCTTTTCTCCTGAATAATTTTTTACTGACTATTTTGACACTTCGTCTATCTTGTCCATAATTCATGAAAGTTGGAAATCTCTTTGGCCATGATGGAGAGCCAAATGTCTTCTTCATGCTAAATTTTTCAACCTTCAGTTTCAAGAAACAACAAATGTCAATATTCTTTGCCTATCTGTCAACCCGCAAGAAGTTATAAATTAATAACATCATCTTCTATTTTATATAACAACTGGTCCTGGTTGTCACTGTCCCTCCCATCAAGCATAACGCTGCTCAACCCACACAATCAATGGAAAGAAAAAAGTAGAATTTTGAGAGGCAGACTCTCAACCAATATTGTCATCATATGTTTCTCTAGTCTTTGAGCTGGTCTGGCTATGTGTATGTATGTATGTATGTATGTATGTATGTATGTATGTGTCACGCATACAGGATGCTCTCATGGAGCTGAAAATTTGAACATTTACTTGTGTCTAGAAAAAAAACTTTTTTTTCAATTACTCCTAAAATCAGGTTTTAGAGAGTAAGGGTTCAATTAACTACGTGTGTTTGTGTTGGAGTTGATCCTTAGCTTGGGCCCAACTGTGACTCTCCCCAAAGTGACCTGCTGTTTAATAATGTTGGTCACATGATAGTTTCTGTTGTCTGATTTACAAGACTTTCAATTGGTCATTGCTATACAATCCATTTCAGCAATGCTAAGTTCACAGATGGTTGGTTTATTAATGATCACTTCTTCTTTATCATAGTTGGCCAGAGAGAAAGAAAAAGATTTACCTCTTTTCTGCAATTTCACACCTAACAGGGACTGGAGAATGAATTGGCTGGATCATGGTGTTAACACAGTCAAATATGTGAAGGAGATCTTCAATTGTCTGAATAAAATTTGGATGTCAAATATTTTGGTCTTGAAACAATGTATTGCTTATACAGTTCGTTCAAATTCCTTGATAACTGGATTCTAAAAATTGAGTCTTGGTGAATAGGTCTTGATAACAAATCTCTCGCTGCTCTCCTGTGCATATCTAATATAACCAAATACCAAAACCATCCATCAGCATGAAAAATAGGAACTTTTCTGTGAATTTTTTCAAGTTCAGAAGTTATTTTCTTTGAAATTGACATTTTATTGAATTTTTATTGTATGAATTTAAGGGTTGATAACCAAGAACCACTGATACTTAGTAATGAGTCTAGATTAATGAATAACTGCTTCAGTTATGATCATGTATTCTTTATGTGGAAAATGGTTCTGTGTTCTGAGGCAGCCCACTGGCTTCAATTGCCTAGAAAAAAAGAGAGAGAGCTTAGGTCACACTTCAGGTTTGTTTCATATCGGCAGATCACCATATGGTTGACCTTCAGTCTGCCTTGGGAGGAACACGGAGGTGAGGAGGGGATGTAGTCAAAGAAGAAAAGGTCCCTTGTTTAAGACAGATGACATTTTCTTGTAGAAGAACATGGTGGGTATTTACTTGGGTATGCATAATAGAAAGTCATCTTTGGAATTATTAAAAAGTTATAAACTTTGAAATTCTAAAGGTATCAATTGTCGGCACATGCACACACGCACATAAGGGTGGATCAATAAGTTTGCAGCCTGACACAGATATCAACTGAATTTTGAAACTTTCAACTCCATAATGTTTGATCTGTGGGAATTGGGTGCATTGAAAAGGAAGGAGATTATCTTGAAGAGCATGGTCGTTGAATCTCTATCTTCAGGTTTGAGAAATAAAATTTTGGCAGTGCGTAAATCTAAATTAGCACAGAAGTGCTTAAACATTTTTTTTTTTTTTTTTTTGCTGCAGTTATTATTAGCATCTTTTTGGTGATTTTTGGCCACTTTGGGGGCTATTTTATCTATTTAGCACTTTTTGGCAATTGAACTAGTGTGAAAATATTTTTTTAGTTGGCAATACCGAGTTTCAGTCTTGGCAATTCTTTCTGCCTAACACCCATGGAAAAGTAAATAATTGCTATGTGAAATGAATGCTTTTTTCATCATTACACCAGGGTCAGCAAATCTTTTTGGAGGCAGGCCGAATTAGGATTGTTTTTATGTGTTGCAGGCCAGATCAAATAAAAACTAAACAATGATCATAAAAGCCTATGGGAACTGCTTATTTTTTTATTTTATTTATTTCGATGTTTTTCCAGACTTATTGACGTACCTATGTATAAATGTGTGTGTGTGTGTGTGTATATATATATATATATATATATACACACACACACACACACTCAGACCAGGGGTTGATTTGAAATAGCTGTATGTTTGCCACTGTTTCTAGTGGTTAATATTTTCAAGTGGGACTGGCTATCTCTATATGTATCATGCATACTTGCACCCAGATCTGAAAATTTAAACATTTACTCCTTATTATATCTAGAGGGAAAATTTTGAAAATTCCTCCCCCAAAATAGGTCTTTATTGGGGGGTCAGTTTGTTGTGTAAATTCTTGCCAAACTGGTCCCTAAGTTTGTATCCAGCAGCTCAAAGGATGATTCTTGAGCATACTGGACAAGGGATCGGGAGCAATCCTGGACAGTATTGATTGACTTCTCTACTTGAAGGCTTCAAAGTACAGATACTACACTTTGATCTTAGCCAAAAGGCGAGAGTAGTAACGTGTTCATTGATCACCCCCATCATGACATGATGCTAAAAGATGTTAGTCATGTGACTGTTTCTGTTGACTGACTAACCAGACCTATTTTAGTAAATATCATATATAAGGACTAATTTGACTTGAATTGTTTCAACTACTGAGTGTCATTGAGTAACAGAAAATTGTATGCCTTCATCCTAAAAGGTCAACAGAATGTAGTAGAAAGAGAAGCAAGTGTTTACCAAGTGACTTTCAGTCGTTTTTCAAATTTATTGAATCACTTGATGAAATTGCACTTGTAGAGCTGCAGATACGAGAAAAAGGCTGAGATATCTAACCTCGTACCTAATGTTGGATTGGTAAGATTCTTTATATTCTACTCTTTCATAGAGAAGGAAATGGGCTTTTCAGATTAGAACTGAGAGCCTTTTTCTATCAGTAAACTGTTTAGTACTCATAAAATATACAGTAAATGTTATGAATTCAGATATTTATGCCCCTCTTCATTTTTTTTTCCTTTCTTCACCCTCTACCTTCTCTCTCTCTCTCTCTTTGCCTTCAGAATTATATAAAAATTGAGTAAGGCCCCCAATCTCATATCTGAAAGATAGAACTGGAAATGTGGGAGGAGCTTTGTGTGTCTTAGGTGAGGGATCACTTTTTCATCATGGTTGACAACTCAAAATGTATACCTCAGTTTTGTTTCATTGCTTTTCTTTTACAAGCTGTTGACCAAAACTTTTTGAATATTTCTTGTTGTCTGTCACGCATACAGGCAGCTATAACGAAAGTAGAGGGTTGAAAATTTGAACATTTTTCTTTTTGTTTTGCAATTCCTCACCAAAATAAGTTCCAATTTGTGTTGTGTGTGTGTTAGTTTGCTGTTGTTGTGTTTTTTTTGGTTAGGAGGTTACAACGTAAGTTCATGTTAAATTGGACCCTTTGTTTGTATCCAACAGTATTCACACTTGTTTTTTTTTTTTAATCACTGCCCAACAAGAGGTGAGAGAATGAACTTCATTGATCAGCGCCATTTTCTAATTTTTTAATTGATCACCTCTAACAAGGCACGCTGCCAAAAGAAGTTGGTTACATTCCTATTGAGTGACTAGCTAGATCTGTTTTTCAAAATTTCATTTTATTTGAAGTAATAACATGACTAATTTGAGTGAAGTAATATTGGACTTCCTAATGTAACTTCAAATGACATTCTTTTCTTGTACACACTGTAGCTTTCGAGGATTCTGTATTCAAATTTCATATAGTTCTTCTTAGCCTTTTCTGTTAAACCTGGACAAGATTTAAATATTTCTCAAAGGCAATGAAATATTTTATCTATGAATTACAAGTTGTCATGAATTGACCAATAGAAAGAGAAGTATGAATGATAATTCAAAAAGCTTCCTCTCAACATATAAAACCTCTCCCTTCCCTAATTGCTGTCATTTTTCTGTTTTTTCGTTTTTGTAACATTTCAATCTAAAGGTTCTCTGGTCATCCTAGCTGTCTCGTCTATAAATCTTACATCTGATGAAGATTAGCCCAGTTTTAACTGGGTTATATATTACACACAAACACTGTCATCATATTGTGTAATTATAACCATGTAAGTTTCTAAACTACATACCTACATATAAGTAATTTCTCCAATTGCGTAATTAAATGTGACCATAATTGTGATTCGTATCTACATACATACCACAAGAGTATAATTGGCTCCTAGCAAAGTATAATCATACTAATGTTCACTTCATCTTATGAATTAGAAGCACTAAATATTTGTTCCAATTACTTTTTTGAAAGTCAAGATTCCTTTCATCTACGGCAGATATATTCGTAATAAAACTTTGTATGTTTATTGTTCTTGCTGGCAGATGAAACCAACTTTTGAACTTTCAAAAAACAAAACAGAAAAAACTTGGAATATTACACTGCTGGGGACCCATTTACAGAATCTTGGAATGGACAGTCATGGGTTTGGGAAGAGTCACAGTGAGCATAGTCTCCCTAATAATCTTGTAAAATCATATTTCAAGAATCAAAAAGAACAAAAACTCTTGGTACTTGAAAACAGCTTCATCTTGATGACTCAGGGTAGATAGAAAATGGTAAAATTTTGAAGATAGAATAGTATGGATAGGGTGCAGCTGAAAAGATCACCCCTCTGAACACCCAATAAAGAGGACCCCCTGAAAAGCTTTATGAATAATAGTTCATCTACTGCATTTCTACTTGTATTATACTATAACAAATCTCATTAAATGTTGGAGTGGGCCCAAAAGTTTCCAGCTGTGTCCTTGTGGAATAGTAAGTCTTTTCTCTTCGTATCTTGTAGAATTTACATCCCAAGGAGGTCATTATGACCCAAGAGGTAGATTTCTACGTGTACAGAGAAACCTCAATTTATCTGAAGAGATGAGCGGGAAGTATTTTGTTTGGATAATTAATTGTCCAGATAACTAATCCGATCATAAAAAAGGAAGCCATAAAGAACACAATTACAGGACTGAGAAATTTTGTTTGGATAATCCTAAATTCAGATAATTGATGTTCGGATGATCATGGTTTCTCTGTGAAGTGACTGACACAGACCAATTTCATTCTTTAGAAAGAGCACCTGCTGTGTTGAAAATAATTGATTAGAACACACTCTAAAAGTGAAATAAAAGGATCATTGGAATGGGTGTAATCATCTTTAAGGTTACTAGATATAACTTATATTTGACCAGCTGGGATACCAGGCATTGGCTGAGGGGAAAAAACTCACTTATTTGATCAAGGCTGGAGGAGAGCTGACCCGCTGAAATGCAATAGAAAGCTATCAATATAAGGATACTAGTCTACCATTTAAAATAGTTATGACATAACCTCATCTGAGAAGTAAGAAAATTGTAACTTTCTGTCCTATTGTAAAATTTGTCTAGGCCTCTCTACTCTTCTGTGAAACCTCTGCTAACTCTGCATGTTCCCATGAGGGGAAAAATGTTCATTTCATTCGTCATTAAGTTCATCTAGCATTAAAAAAAAGTACAGCATCCATCTCTCAAGAGAAAACTCCCATTGTAATATCAACAGCCGGTGATGAGGTCCTGATTTCCTATGCATTTGTCAGCCTTAGTGTTCTTTACAAGTTTCAAGTCTGATTGAGACCAGGATTTCACTATTACAAGTTTTTATGATGATCCCATTGACAGGATGCTAGTCCATGAAAAAGTTACCTCCACCTTAATCACAGAAAATGGACTTAGGTAGAAAAACAAAACAAAGAAAGAATTACTCATTGATAATTGCAGGTTTTTTTATCAGTATTTTTACATTCTTCTTTGGAGTTTCCTTATTATAGATGCCTAAAATGTTCCTTGCATGAATTGAAATTAGCTTCTTTGTAAAAAAAAAAACATTTAAAACAATTTATTTTATTTTGAACATGATAGTTCTCTGCTTAGTAAGCGGGGCCCATACCTAGGGGAAAATGTTAGAGGAAGGAAACCAAACAAAATGCAGTTGAGGTCCAAATTTCAAATTTCTGAATATCTCAAGACCTAATTTCTTGGATTTTAGCTATCTTAGAATGACTAATAATTACATAATTCATTTGAAAATGATGTCTTGTTACTTTTATATTTTGTTTTTCTTCTTTTTTTTTCTTATTTCCTTTTTTTTATACGTATCTGCAAAAAGTTATGGAGACACTCCTCCCTGCTTCTCTGCTTGGTATGAGAGATGTTGAATGAATTTTATTTAAGGGATATTGACTCTTGTTCTCGTAATATTTCCACTCTGCCAATTTGCAAAGTCTGTCATGCACTAGACAAAATGTTTTTATTTCTTTTGTTTTGGGATTTTAGTTCACCTACTGACAGCAGATCTACAAAATAGATTATTTTCATGTCATTGCTCTGGCAAATAAAGTTTTTTCATTGTCTTAAAGTTCCTCTCTTCTCACACTGCCTCTTCTCCCTGTCTTTTCAAGGGTTCATCTTCTGGTCAAGGCTAACTGACAAATGCATTGAATTTTAGCTGTTTTGACTGTCTTGACACAGTCAAAAGTACCTACTCCCATATTCCAAAGAATAGGTTTCATTTTAGTTCATGTTTTTTTTTTTCTTTCTTTGATTTAGAAAATGTAGAATGAATAGATGAATGAATGAATGAATGAAAATGTTGATCCAAAAAGGTTCAACTTTACTTATGAGAAGTAAATGTTGATATTCCTTGAGATAAGGGTGCCTGAATGACAACAAATTTGTGCATCATTTGATTATCAAGGCTTATGCGGCTGACATGGTTATGGCAACATCCCTGAAAGACTTGCTCCTGTGTTGAAAGTGAGTTCAAGTCTTGTTGGTAACCACTTTTTTGATCTAGTGGCTGAAGAATATTTCAATCTTCAGTGCAGTAGATGAAAAGCAAAATTAAGACCCAATGTAACTTGTAATAAGATAATTGTAAGAAGGTTGTTCTCAAAGATGTATCAATGCTTCAGCTCTTAAATTCATTTTAGCAAATTCAAAAGTTGTTCAAGAGGAAAAACCTCTGATTAAAACTATATCCCTTACACTATTTTGTCATATTTTTTTTTCTTTTAATTCTATTCACAAAAGAGTTCCATATTTCTTAACCTTATTGATTGAAGAGTTCCACTGCAGTTGAAAGTGGTCTATGAATCAAAGAGTTAATGTTCAGAGGCTATTTATTGCAAAAAGCCTCCCCCCCCCTCTAAATATTAATTTCGTATATCAGTATATTAGACATTCATGTACTGGTATTATCTTCTTGAAAAGAAAAATAATTTCACTGCACTATCAGTGCCTTAAAATCAATATTCCATCAGTTTGAATCTAGCAATCTCGGGCCGTAACCCCCCCCCTCCCTGAAACTCTGAAAGTCCCCTGGCCGACTGAAAACATCTGCTTTACAATCTGATAAGCATTACAATTCATTGAAAAAACTACAAGTATTGTGACTCCTACATGGACCAGAAAAAAAAACAAACCGACTCTGAACTCTGCTACAGTAACCTAGATTGGTAGTGCTTAGTCACTGTCTATTTTTTATTGTCAAGGTTAAGCTGTTTGATGCTCGACTGGTTTCTTGTAAGAATGCATGACACTATTTAATTCATGATGATCCTTGTTTTTAGCAAGGTCACTCAACCATAGCCTCTACCCAACTCTGGAATTAGGTAAAAACTTTTCATTGCATTGTTTATGCCCACACAAGTTCATTATCTTTCTCTTTGCTTTTGTATAAGGTGTATAGATCAAGTAAGAAGATATTTGTTGAAAGTTGGGGTATGATTGTTGGTCAGGTGATCGTTTCAAGATGAGTGTATTTGTCATCCACTCTGGGATTCTATGTTGTCATAAAGACCTCTGCTTCATGCACCTTAACAAGTAATAGTCACATTAGAAAAGAAAAAGTTGTTTGGGAAGAAAGAAAAAGGTGGAAAGGTGGTTAGGTAAGATATATTCTTCTGAATTTATGATTACAGCAGTGGGTTTTTTTTTTCTTTTTTTTTTAATAATTCTTTTGTCAGTGTCATGTTAACTTGCATAATTTATAATAATGTCATGTTAACTTTGTGTGTGTTATACAATGGCCATTGGTTCTGAAAGGAGGCAATTCTAGTGGCAGGTGTTAGCTCTGAGTTGACTCTTTTCTCATTAACAACTATCATTGGGTGGTGTTTTGTTCATAGCCAAAGCTTCTCTTCAACTGTGAGTTTGTTGTGTCTATATATATATATATATATATATATATATATATATATATATATATATATATATATTCACACTCGCACATATACACTTTTTTTTTTATCTAGCTGTGATGAGAGCTTGCCAACCTTCTGGTTTGATTAGAAGCAGATGACCAAAACTGTCAACATAGGTTTCTTCAGTATTCAAGTGATTGTTGCATATGCAGGTGGTACTAATGGGGCTAAAGTGCTGAAAATTTTAACAATTTCCCCTGTCTTATAAAACGTATGGGGGGGGAGGGACACCCCCGCCCCCGAATAGTTTTTAATTGGGTGTTCAGTTTACAATGTTAGTTTTTTACTAAATTGGTCCTTTAGTTTGTGCCAGGCAGTGTTCACTTTTTTTCTTTTTTTTTTTCCAAACTCTTTAGTATCTTGTCAACTACCCAATCGAAGGCGAGAGCAGTAACTTATTTATTGATCACCTCTTATTATATTTTTTATTGATCATCCTCAACATTGCATGCTGCCGGAAGACATTGATTATGTGACAGTTTTCTATTGAGTGACTAACCAGACCAAATTCTAGGCATACTTGATGATATCCCAAAAACTAAAAGTATTTTCATAAGTTTTTATCATATTCTTCGGTTTTCTCCACATGATAAAAAATATGTTATGAAAAAAAAATAACCCAAAAAATTATCCGATTTTTGTAAAAATAATTATTTCCATAATGAATAGATTCATTAAGAATGAATAATAGGTATGAACAATTGAGGAATTTTAGTTTCAAGAAAATTGATGTTAAAATTGGGTGCATTTAAAAACAGGATTCGTCAGTTTCCACTTATAGAATTGAACACCCAAACTTGATCTCTCATATACTACCATTCCTAATTCATCAATGATTTGAATATTTTGAGGCAATTTGATTGTCACACCTGGCATTGAGAGGATATTGTTATTATTGTGAGTGGCACTGAGTAATGATCTGAGGCTAAAGGCTTATAGTTAACCTGTGCTGTCAAAAATGACGGCATATATGAAATATATGGATACATACTGCATTTTGAGTAAATGAGATTTACATTGCTGTGAACTTGAAGAATAATGTTAGTGTAATTTTTTCTTTTGTCTTTGTCTAATTACTTTTTGTATACTTATATTATTCTCTAAATTCAGCATTTTTACTACATCATCAGATGATGAAATTCTATTTTTACTGTCTTATGTGGTAACCTACTTATTGATAATATAGGTTAGTTGCATCTCTTAGCATGACAGAGGACACATAAAAACACGTGGTGTATTTCTATTATTCAGATCAATGCTACCAGGGTCTAAATCAGCCATTTTGCAAAGTAAGAGAATAGAATAATTATGGTTCATTGATTTTTGGTAATTCAAATCCTTTTTCCTTTATCTGAAGCTTTTATTGATCAGTTAAGTATTTGTTGGACAGTTTTCAACAGTTTCAGAATCATGAGTTATGCATTTATGTATGTGTATCTAAAAATCAAAAAAACTGGAATGAATAAAAATATTGTTTAATTCATATTCATTCAATTCGTCGTTCGTGCTTATACTTATGGCATCTGAGAAGTTCAAAATGAATAAGTGTCAAAATCCTGCTATTGAGTTTTGACTTAATTTTTGCATGTAATGACCATGTCCAAACCAAAATCTGATGACTAATTTACTCCCACTTCTAAAGGAGTTGAAATGGATGGTACCATTTTGGAATAATATTGTATGGAGAAATGAATTCTATTTTGTTAACCTTAAAATGTTAATGAAGCAAAGAAATTTGACCCTTACACAGACAGTACAGCTTGTTTTATACACACACACACACACACACTGCTGCTCTCACACGCGTACACACATATACACACTCTGCTGTTCTCACACGCGTATACACACACACTGCTGTGCTCTCTCTCTCGCGCGCACAGACGCACACCGCTGCTTTGCACACACACACACAGATGCATGCTGCTGCTATAATGCATGTGCACGCACACACACACCCATACACACTGCTGCTCTCACACATGTACACATACACAATTCCGCTCACACTAAAACACACACACATTCATTTTCACTACACATAAAATGCTGTTCTCTCTCGAACACATATTCAGTCTCACCATGCACAAAATACTGTTCTCACTCATACACACATACACACACACACTCTCACAAAATGTTGCAGTAACCTTTGAGTAAAACAGGAATTAAGTTTTGCTTGTAATAATGCTATTGTGCATGACCTTGTCCTATTTGCTCAGTCATGTGTGACCGTTTATGCTTAGTTTTTCTCTAAGTATATTTCGGCCTACTTTGCACCTATTTAATTAATTCATTATAACTTACTGGTTCGAGCAAAGCGAAACTGGCTATTTATGAAAATTCAAATCATGAACTCTGGCAACTGTTGTCGATATCAAGCTAACACATTTGAATTTGAATTATTGACTGACAGCTGCTGCTGATGTATACTTTCCAATCCTTGTTGTGAGGTTGTGGATGGAGTTGACTTTTTTCAAGCTCATCTATCACAATTTTGACTGTAAACCCAAGCTACTGTTGAGAATAAGACATTTACTCAACATGTTGAATCTTGCAATTTTTATTTTATTTCTGGATGAATTATCATAACATAATATTTTTATTAATTTTGACTAGTTTTTATCTCCATCTCGATTTTTAGTCACCTTTTATCATAACTTTTATTCCTTTTCAAGTTGACTCCAGAGAATATTGGGTTAAACTTGAATTAATATCTTAGTTTTGGGGTCAACTCCTGTGCAGCCATGTACAATAATGTTTTCTTTCTTGGATTGCAAAACTTGTTCATTTGTTCATTTGAGGTTCAAATTCCAATGAGAATATTCATGATCTTTATTAGATTATACAAGAAAGAACAGTTCAAGAACATTAAAGTCTTGAAAGTATCTTTGTTTCTCTAGATCATTTTTTTTATTGATTTGTGAATCTCTAATGTTCATTTAGAATTTCTAATCTGGAAGAAGAGAAATATTGAAGTGATCAGTTTTGGATTCTTAATAAAAAATTGTTGGCTTTTATCCAAACTTTACTGAAAATATTGAGACATAATCTTTACCCCCAAAATGATTCAAATTAGAAGTACAAATTTTCAGATCATACCAAAATCAAATTTTAATTCAATCAAGACAAAGTATTCTGTGATACTATTCTTTCACGAAGTAAAAGGGGTCTGAATTCTACATTTCATCCTTTTGATTAAATTAAAGAAAGTTTCGATTACAGTTTAATCTGCTAATTTGCACCTTTGACTTGTATCAATCTAGAAGGATTGTACATTTGATCTGAAAAGTATAAAACCTTTATGAACCAACATAGTTTTTTGTAATATTTTAGATTCTCATTTATGTTTCTTGGCAATGCCAGTTTTGAAGGCTTTAGCAACAACAAAATTATATCTTTATTGCTACTACAAGAGTAGAGTAATTATGATTTTTGTTTAATTAGGTTCTATTCTTCCATAATTGTTGCATCAAGGTCAATGTATACAACTACATTTGAGGAAATCTGTCTGTGTGCACATGCGTAGGCATTGCGATTACTTGACAACTGGCCATTGTATAAAGTTGACCATTAACAGATACATTAGCCAGAACACAAGGCATTGCAGTATTGAGTTGAAGTTTTTTTTGATCAGCAGTTCTTGAAAAATATAAAGATACAAAGAAAAATTACATATTATAGATATTCTATTTAAAACTATACATCCAAATATAGATATAATGTTTTTAAATTGGCAACACTGAAAAAAAAAGTATCCAAATACTTCGCAGCCATTGTTCCAAACAACATTTTACGTGACAATCATAGGAGGCTGCTCCACGCACTATAAGGTCTGGCCCCAAACATGCACCTTTTGAACAGGTGCTGCCCTAGTAGTTCTGAAGACATTTTTAAAGTTTATCAAAAGAAGCCCATGAAAAGTTGAGAGATTAATTTTTTGTTACTCTGAATAAGATTTGGTTCTCTTTTGAGAGTTGGACTAGTTGTTTCTAGATGAAGAAATTGGCAAATGTAGTTGTTGAGCAAATAATTTGGTTTTATTGGTATTGTTAAAATAATTTCTGTATTTTCCTTATGTTTTTCTTTCTGGAAGTTATACAAATTGGTTGACCAGAAATGGTTGTGGAGTTCCTGTGTTGTAATGTTTGGTGCAGACCAATCTATCACACTGAATGTTAATAATGTCAGTGTGACCTTTCATGACCTCACCCTGATAATTGTTTTGGCTTCTCTATATTATATAAAGTTTTCAAGATAGCCTGTCACTTTGAGCTTCCTGTTCTTAAATGATTTATGTAAGCTTGGAAATTCCAATGGCTTTGTTTTTTGTTTTCTGTTCTCTTTACTTTTCTGAAGTTGTAAGCAAGCTGTTGCGTTATATATTATCAACTCTGATGTTTAACTGAGACAATAAACTGGTAGATCCGCTTGTATTATATATATATATATATATATATATATATATATATGGTATTAAATTTTTTTTATATTATTTATATGAAATCAGTTAGTGAGTAGTGAAGCATAGACTAGACCCATACTTACTTCTGAAGAGGTTTTTCTTCAAATATTGCTCCTCTCATGTTTCAAACTCTTCAATTCAAAAGTTTGGTATATTGACTAGATAATGTAATTGGATGAAATCAGCCTAGGTATTTTGAAAAAAAAAGTACAATAGCAACTCTGTTTTGTGTGTGGGTTGCGTTTTTTGTTTTCTGTCCATGTGTCCCTATCAAATTTTCGTTGTTCTCAATAAAGCTTTTGTTGTTGAGATAATGCTGTAAATATGTTGATGTAACTTAACTTTGACAGGATCATCAGTTGAACTAAATCGGGTGTTCTCAACCTTTTTGGTGTCACTGCCTACGCAGAGTAAATATTCAAAAGGATACCAGAAAGTTTTCAACCATTGAACAACTTACATAAACCTCTTTTGCTGTTTTTCTTTTGAAAATGAGGTGAGGTAATAAAATCAGGTTCTATGCACACACATAGTGTTTTTCAATATTATCAATGCAATCCCTGTATCTTGTAAGACACAGCAAGTGTAGATACATTGGGTTTACATAATGTGTGATATAACAGTGTTGCTTGATAAATTAATAGTAAAAAATGTTGGTGTTAATTTTTCATTGTCATTTACAGACTTCAATACTCAAAATCCTATATTGCTCATAAAAATTTCTGCTCGGTTGCTCACTCAAGAGTTGAAATCATCCTCTAGTGGGTGATATCATTCAGGTAGAGAGAGCCTGAACTGAATCAATTATCTGGGAATTTCTTAATTTATTGTCCTCATAAAATAAATCCTCAATGGGGGCCTACAGTATTAGGTATATATCGGGTTTTTTAATGTGAGCACTATCTTCTCTTTGAAGAAGTTTGGATCATAGACATCAAACACCATCAGAAACTGAAAAATAGAAGCAGCAGTATACATCAACATATCAGCTGAGTGTATAAGTCAGACAAGTGAGGACTTCAACTCAATGGGGATTCCACTACTAGAAAGGGAAGAAGTATGGAAATCCAGGCCTAACAAGGGAAGAAAAACAACTGAATCCTACATTATAAGCATTGCTACCTTTGGAGAGAAAAAAAAAACTGCCTTGTCCTATCATCACGTTTGGGTAGTACACCTGAAGAAGGCCTTAGAACAGATTGGCCAAAACGTTAACAACTCCTAACAAGATGGTTCAATTGTCTGAGAAACTCTTTGAAGATGTTATGTCTATTATAAAAATTGATCTCTATTTAGACAGTCTAAAATCAAATCATCAGATGAAGTGAAAATGGAGTCAAGATTTGAGTCTTTTTCAAAATGATTATAAAACACACCATTTATGATATTCAGTGATGTTTACTGAATACAATTCTGGCATTATTACTTCTCTTATTTTGGGATGAATAAAGAGGTTTTTAAGATTATGAAAACTTTGTAATTCCCTGAAGGAATTGAAAAGCACCCAGAGAGCACATACCTCTGCCAAGGTCATTGTCAGTAGAATTACATGGATCAGGCAAGAAGTTGAATCACTTCTTCTGTAGCCCATTGCCCATCCTTCCAAAAAAAATTGAATTTAGCATCATTGAGAATTTTGTGGGGCATTGTGTGGACATATAACTATGATGTAAGGGAAGATATTGTGCATGGATCTGTCAAAATTGAAATCACTTCTTCTGCAGCCCATTGTCCACCATTCCACAGAACTTTATCTCAATTCATTGAGAACTTGTGGAGATATAGTGTAAACAGACATGAGCAGATATATAAATGTATGAATAAGAAATGGAAAGATATTTCTCCATCAAAAACATTTTTGGTCCAAAATTTAATCCACTCTTTCTTATCCCATTGTCCGACCTTCAAAAAAGTTTTATTTAAATTCATTTAGAACTTTTGGAGATATTGTGAGAACAGACAGACAGAGAAACAGACATGATCGAATAAATATCTTTCTCCCACTTCATTGGCAGAGGTAATAATGTCCAGGAGCACACAATCTCTTTTCTTCTCATTTAATAATTTCCTCAGTAAAGAATTCAGTGGATAGTTACCTCTATTTTACCTTCATGTTTGCTCTCCTATAGAAATTGGGTTAACACGAGTTGGCAATTTGCCTAGACTAGCGGTAAAGCTCGAATGTGCATATAAAAGAACCAGAAAGTACTCAGAGGGTGAATACCTTTGCCAGTGCCATACACTGAGAAGTGATTGAAAACCAGTTCATATACAGCTATGATGAAGGGGAAGACACAGTTTTTCTATATCCCATATCGTGGACTATTGCTTACCCCTACTTGATGTACAAAAAAAGTATCTCAAAGTTAAAAACAAATTCCTTGATCTGTCTCAAAATTTAATCATTCTTCTCTAGCCCATGGTTCACCCTTCCCCAAAATCTCATTGAAATTGAAGTGCTGGGGGTATCATGTAAACAGACAAATGTACATGAATGAATACATATCCCTCTTGCCATTCCAGGTGTAAAAATTACTTAGAGATCCACATTTAAAGGCCTGTATTGACACTGAATACCTCTTTTTATACTTTTTAAAAAGTTTCAATTTAATATTTCATCAATAAAGACTATTAGTAACATTTCATCATGTCCTTAAGCACCCTCAAGATATTAGTATTACAGCATGAATATGTGATAGCAAATGTGGGTCTCGATTTATAAAATCATAATGCAGGTTGAACCACTTTTATCCGGCACACCACAGTCAGGCAAATCCTATCGACTGGCATGTTTTGAATCTGCTGCCATTAATTTCTGAATCTGTTACCAGGGCTTTGTCGTAAGTAGTGCTTAGGTGCCAAACTTTGTTTACACTGCCACTGAGTGCTGTGGAGACACTCCTGTTGATTCCAAGTGTATTTTAGCCCTTCCAGGATGTCATCTATAAGAACCAAGAAGTGTAGAAGATGGTACTGGTGCTAAGAAGCATAAAACCTTATCTGTCCTCAGAAAATTAGATAAAAGAACTTCTGTAAACAGTTCGCATGAGTAATATTAGATTGGATTATCTACTGTATATGGTTTAAAGCAGGCATGGGTAACCTTTTTGACCTAGCAGGCCACATAAGGCATTTTTCATCTTCATGCGGGTCCTACATTCATTTAAAAAATGTTGATCATATTACAGAAAGCGGACTCCATTTCTATTTTAGACTAACATGAATTACAATTATTCTATTATTGATTCATTAGGCCAAAACAAAAGTAGTTAAACCCTATAAATTCTGAAATTAACTTTCTGAGAAAAATCATATAAGATAGATAAATGCCAAGATTGGTTGTCTCAAATCTGTCCAGGGGTTTTATGGTTGCCCATATGTTATTCAAAGGAGCAAAAAAAATGGGTCTTGAAGGTCAATTTCTGTAATCAGGCATTTTCTGTAGTCTGGGAATGGCCTAGTCTCAAGTTTGCTAGATTAAAGAGGTTACTGTACATCTGATGACTTCATCAGATGAGTAGCATTAGATTATGTGCTCAATGAAATCACTTGGTTTTTGTTTGGCTTAGTGTTATACCACAAAAATTCTTTTTGTTAACAAAGCTAAATATACTAGTATTGTCCTCTGTTAACTGTTTAAGGTCAATTGTAAATTATCCGACTCAGTCTCATGAAATAAAATTCGTTATATTTTCCTAGGAACTGTTGAAAAACATCTTTCTTTCTTTACTCATGTTTAGAGATAGCCACATATTGTAATCATATCATAATATCAAGTGGTTATTGTTAATTGAAATAAGTCGGTCCCAAACTCTTTATTTAAAGAAATCATTGTAGGCAGCTTCATCTATATATCCTTTGGTTTTTGTTATCTGATTGACCATGTCCAAAAGTGATCACAATAAGCGGCTTATTCAATATCTTTTGCTTAATGTTATCAGCCTATTATTGTTATCTAAAAGACTTTGTCTAAAATTGTTCACAATGTATGGCTTCCTCTGTATTTCATGTTTCCTTGCTCTGGAGCTGTAGTTAACAAGCTCATCTTGCAGGTCAATTACTACTGCAGTGAGATTGATCCTACTCTTGGGGCCTTGTACCTGACAAGACAAAACTTTGTAAATACTTGTAAAGGAAAATACATATAAAAATAACTTGTCCTACTGCCAAAGTGCAGTTGCCTTTCCTCGTGGTAGCACAAGTGTAAGGTTTCCTATTAGGCATAGCAAAGCACGTGCATTCTGTCATATTATGTAGAAGTGACGACAAACAGAAAAACAAAACTCTGTTCATTGATAGAGGGTGAATGTATCTTAGCTCCATCTGTTCTGCTCTTGAGTACAGTGAATGCATGTAACCATATCTATCCCATCATGAAGTAGGTTAATATGCTTGGGTGGCTTACACAGTTGAAGGGTATGGCTACAAATAGTACTCATACTACCTGTCACCTTCAGGTGTTTGAAATACGAGCAATTCCTTCTTACTTCTCTCTGTGTTTTAGATGAGGCAAGGTGTGAAAAAAATCCACTTGAATAATCGCCGTTGAGATGTGAAACAGCTTGTTGTGGTACAATCCATGTAAAAAAAAATCATTCATTATGTATACACGCACAATATAAGACACACCCCACCGAATATGACCCATGTAATCACTTTGACCTTCACTGTGATGTAAGGATGTAAAATTGAGAGTCAAGCTTGTGATCTAGGCAGGGTTCATACCAGTCTCTGGAAGATTTCTCTCAATTTCATTTTTCCATTCATTTTATCCTTGGATGCATTTTATAAGACACAAAATATGGGAGTTAGGAAATGTACATATTCTATTTACGTTGTCTAGGCCAAATAATACACTCACTGTGTAAATGTAATAACAGGAGATCATTCCAAATAGTTTCAATATGATATAACACAATTTATAATCATATATATGTATCATTTTTTAGTGTGTCAATTGATGTATAGTTTTCCAGTTGGTAAAATATTTCTCAATGTTTTGTATGGTATAGTATAGCTCTAGTTGTGTTTGTATTGTTGTCAAGCTTCAATCTGAGTCTGGAGTTGTTTTTGTTTTTCTACCTCAGCTAGGACAAAATCATCACCAAAAATCGGGGAGAAAAAATGGATGTTTAAAATCACTAGCAACTCATTCTCTTATTTGAGTGAGCTTAAATAACAAGTCTTACATATCTACAGAATCTATCTTACTAGTATGCAAAGGCTTATTTCATTCTAATAGATAAATACATTTATACTAGAAAAATATGTTTTTATAATTATTTATTTACTATGTATCCAATACAAAAACTAGCATAATCATCCTCTGCCAGAATTGAAATAGATGTGGAGTTTGACCCCGCAGCAACTTGGCTCATTCCAACTAAATTTGATTTCAATAACATTTTACCTATTAGTATATTTTAGGCTAATGTTGATAACCTGAAAGTGCTGTTTTCTCGTGTTTCTTAGTACTGAATCCTATTAGATTTACAAATTATTTTATCGAATTTATATTGAAGATAATATTTTTATAAACTAAAATATTGTGAAGTATCAAATCATCCAGAGTATACGTATCTGGAAATGGAGACGTACAAATATTACACTGCATTAGTATTATGACTTGAGGGTCATCTACCGAATTTTGATATGAACAGTTATGGAACTTGGATGACTGACTGACTGAGCAGTAATCCTCCTAATACCCTCGTAAGCCATTCATCTTAAAGTCTGTCATATACGGTAATCTAACTTGAAAAGAAGTAAACTTTCTGCCATACATGCTGATACTTAAAAACATACACACACGCACATTATATATATAACACTGTAAATGAATGCATGTCTAAATATTAACTGATAGATATACAAATTCTTTGCAGCATTGGTCTTTCAACTGACTATCCTTGTTATTATTTTTCCAACCTTTTATAAGCGACCGAATCCACCTTCAATATCACCAATTGCTGCTGCTACTACTACTACTACTACTACTACTACTGGAAAATGAATTTTAAGTTTTGGTAGAGGGAAGCTGAAAATGAAATTACAACATCACTTTTTGAATTATGATTAAAGAATTTTTTATTGGTAGATCCATTGGATTGAAAGATCACATTTTGTGAGTTGAATATGGGGGTCATTCGGTGACTCTGAGACTTGAGTTGTTTTTTCTTCAATGGACACTATCCCACATTTTTTCATAGGTAAATTGTCCACTTAGAAATCTTTATGTACAAAATAAAACTTTGTTTTACTAACATTTATCTTTAACCTTTAGTTCAGTATGTTGAATACTAGAGATTTCCTTTTTAGAAATTGTTTCCTTAGCCTTTGTGAGTGTGTGTTTGTAAACAGTTCTTTAGCTTACTTTACCATTCTTTTAAAATGAAGATTTTACTAAGAATGTTTCCTAATGAATTTCTCTCGGAAATTCCCATCCTTTTTTCTTCCTCAAACTCATGTGACAAAGGGAAAGTGTTTTTTTTTTGTTTTTTGTCATGAAAAGTATATTTCCAATGACTCGCCTGTTGAGAGGTCAGTGTACTTGAAAAACATTCTCAATACAGATTCTTGCTGTTGTGAGATCAGTGTCATGGAAAAGGACCTCAGTTTGAAATCAGGTTTAGTTTTTCTTTGAACTTGAGAGAATCGCGACCCAATCCCTTGGAGCATATCTTAACATGTTCGCTGTTACGTTAGATTGTACAACATGCCACGTAGCAAACAGCACAACAAAATAAGTGCATCCTCTGCTCAGTGCCACAAGGCATAAACAGTCTGGCACGATGCCATAACTATTTATATTACATTAGATAAAACACTGGAGTGGATGCACATGTGTGTCAGAGGAAATACGCAAGATGCATGTGTGCTTTGCATGGCAGTGAACCTCTTAAAAAATATCTGTAGTCTTATGATTTACCTCTGAGATATATCTACTGCTACTGGCTATTCTATTTGATATTTGACAACAAAGAAAAGGATAAGAAGTCTTTCAATATTTGAATATATTGACCATAAGTTGTTTTATAATTTTCTTTCTCGTTCTTCATAACAATTTCAATTTTTGAAAATTTTTTTCAAAAAGATTTGATAGTTCTGTTCATAGTTCGCACCCAGCTGCACATGGGTGCACACACTCACTCACATGAATACACGCACATTTTCAACTAGCATATAAAAGAAGTTAATGTGTGCACAAAAGATTTCAAACTCTGTAGATAGCTTGAATTTTTATTGAAAAAAATATTGGTTCACTGTCAAATTCAAAAGTACGCACATACTTTTCCCAAACTTTGCCACTGACTACAAAAAAATAGGTGAACATTGAACCCCCCCTCCCCCCACTCACTGACTACAAAAAGTTATAAGGAACATTACCCCCTCCCTGCCCCCCATTACTCCATCTGCACACTGACTGTTGAAAATTTGCGAGAACATTGGCTGTGTTCACATTGGCAAATTGTATCCTCCTACATTCTTTTTGATCAGTTTAACCTCTGACTCGAAATTATTTGTTATTCACTTTCTCTGTATCACCAAAGTTACCTACTTATTCCTTCTCAATTAAGACTTCCTCCTGTTCTTAAAGCAAATGCTGCACATTTCCGCGTTGCAAACGTGTCTCTCCCCCATTCAATGTCGGTGACTTGTTCTTTATTATGATTTTAGTTTTTAAAATCAGTTCACTGGGTATTTTCTTGTTGATTGAATAGTACCAACCTAATTGAGGGGAAAAATTTTTGTCTTTTGTGTTTAAGATTTTGGAACTATTTTTGAATATTGTTGTTGGAAGGGTTTGGGAAGTTGAAAGAAAACCCAGAACGATTGATTGTGGAGTTTACTTTAGATCATACAATTAATCTCTAAGCAAAATGCATTTGTTGAAAGCTTTATGTAAAGTCACTTAGTAGTTGAAGTGATAGTAGCAATTCTATAGACTAGGGCAATGTCCGTTCCCTAAATGCATGTTTGGAAGAGTTTATTCTTTGTAGTGTGTAGAGCAGCCTGCCATTATTGCCAAATAATTTGCCATCTGTCATATGAAAGTTTAGTTTTGAATTACTTTGGTTACTTCTTTTAGTGTTGCCAATTTAGATCATTTATATCTGAATTTTGATATCTTTGAAGAGTGAAAGTCAGGGGAAATAATTCATAGAAACTGAAGAAGGGCGTATTATCTTCTTTTTTTCAAAAATTAGATTTCTTGAGAAATGTCTTCCCAAACAACTTCAAATTGGACACTGCACATTCATATATATGGCGGAATGTCAACTTCATCCAATGACCAAGATTTCTTCAGTTGTAGTTATATAAAGATATAAAGAAAGAGTTATGTTTCTTTGTAATCTTGGTGGCACAGTACAGTACATTATTTCAGTACTATAGTTTGTCTGCACTATTTTGTTTCAACTATAAACAGTAATGTCTCAGTTAAGAAAAAAAACCCTTCTATTACAAATCTTTGGGAGTCTTGCTTTGTTTTGTTTTCAACATTTATCATTCTGATTACAATTGTTATGTGTTGCATTGTCCATTGTTGTTGCTGAAGTGCAGCTGCAGAAAGGAGAGAGAAGGGGGGGCCTGTGCAAAGAAGATACACACGTCTACGGGCCACATTACATCAACAAAAAAAACACCCACATTGTGAAAACCTTGACAAATTTTAAAGAAAAAGGCAGGAACACGCTCCGTAAGAAACGAAAATCTCACTTTCTTTATTTCCTTACGTTGGCTGAAAAGTGGGACCCCTCTGTTCCCCAAAACATGAGGTACTTGCTTATACAAGATGAAAAGATGCAAAACTGAATGGGTCACTATTTTTTCCTTTTGATAATCTCTGCCCCCTTCTCTTGCCATTCCTCAGGGGAAGGGGGGGGGTCTTTCTCCCTATGTGAGCTGTGTGATTGGAATTTATAGACCCCCCCATCTTTGTCCTTGCAGTTCGAATTCTGTGTTTCCACCTACCAAAAGGGCTTATTCTTGTTGCTAATTCAGTTTCTCATTCTTCAAAGGGTTTTTTCCCTTGTAGATCTCTCCTTTTACTACCTTGTCACAATGTAATTTTGTTGGTCCCTTGCATTATACCACATTGCATCTCACTACATCTGCTGGACAGACTCCTTTTTTTTCTTTACGTCTATATAATTTATTTGTTACCCTAAAAGAGGCTAAAAATGGAATGAAGTCTATAGACTTTAAAAATGGAATGAAGTCTATAGACTTTAAAAATGGAATGAAGTCTATAGACTTTAAAAATGGAATGAAGTCTATAGACTTTAAAAATGGAATGAAGTCTATAGACTTTAAAAATGGAATGAAGTCTATAGACTTTAAAAATGGAATGAAGTCTATAGACTTTAAAAATGGAATGAAGTCTATAGACTTTAAAAATGGAATGAAGTCTATAGACTTTAAAAATGGAATGAAGTCTATAGACTTTAAAAATGGAATGAAGTCTATAGACTTTAAAAATGGAATGAAGTCTATACACTTTAAAAATGGAATGAAGTCTATACACTTTAAAAATGGAATAATTTAGTAGAAAAAGTGGGATCGAATTCTGTTGCAGCAGGATTAAATATCTTTTTTTTGTTTCTGTTAATGTATATGGCTCTTTGCATCTTGGCAGACATTCTCAGCAGGGTCAGGCTTTTTGAGGTGCTGTGCTTGGGCACAGAACAGAATACTCCCCCCCCCCAGTCCCAACCATGCTGAAGCTTCCAAAGGAAAGAAATCGTTAGTACATTTGGAAATCGGCATGGCTGCAATGGATGCCTCCTCAGCTGATTATGGCACCTGGTATTATTAGACACTCACCCACTAGGTACTGAACAGACTTGACATAGCTTAATGGTGATTGTACAAGGACCAGTGTATCCAATGCAATTTGGCCATAGCTTTTTTTTTAACTGAATTACTTATTTTTGAACACTTCCTCTTTGCTGACTACCTGATTTTGTATCTATCTCATCAAGTTAAAATGAAAATGTTCTCTTGTATTATTTTCTGCGAAGACAGAAATGAACACTTATAGATTTTTCTTCCCTTGTGATTCCCGGTAAACTGATCTGGCTTGAGTGAGAAAAAGACTGAAAACTAATTTTTTTATTTGAAAAAAATTTTAAATAAAACTGGTTGGTCCAAAAATGACATTTTGAAAGTGTTGAATTGTCGTTCAGTAGTCAGATAAGTGGATTATTAGTAGGCAAACAAGTTGAGTGGATTAAACCATCAGATCGGGATAGTTGACACCAGTTTGTTAATTTGGACATGTTGGATGACAAAAAACATCCTCTTTCACTTTTTTTTTCTTTTTTTTTTTTTTTTTTTTTCATATTTTCTTGAGGACAGTTAGTGCCTTGAGCCTCAGCAAGATTAATTTGAATCCTGGTATATTCTCATAAGTAACTCAAGGTTAAATGTTGTCATATACAATTGAATGAGGTCTTACGTTGTCATACTTTTTGAATAGATTTAGAGTAATGACAGATTTGGCTAGTCACTCAAGAGAAACCGTCGAGTGACCGTCTTTTTGTCTTGTTAGGGGTGATCAATTTAAAAATTGGAAAAAGAGTAATCATCAAATAAGTTTCTTCTCTCGCTTTTGTTTAACAGGGGTCATTTAAAAAGTTTGAAATTTGAAAAAACAAGCATAGATGCTGCCAGACATGAAGTAAGGGACTAATTTAGCATAAACTTGAGTAGCAAATGGAACCCACCACTAAAAATCTATTTAGATAGATAATTATTTTTAAAATAAACATTTTTTGTAGACGTAATAAGGAGTAAATATTTAGATTTTCAGCTTCGTAGCTGCAGTCTCTACATGGTACGTACAAGCCAGACCAACTTGAAAACTGAAGAAACCTATGTTGACAGTTTTGATTACTGTTTTTAATTCATCAATTTAAACAGAGTATATGATCATCGTTTTTTTTTTTGGTTTTCTTTAAAACCATTAATTCAATTTCAGTTTTTGCTTGAAAATTGAACAGATTTTTATGGATAGAAAAAAGGAATAAATATATTAACTGTTCTTTCAATATAATTTTAGCTCAATGTTGTATGTAATTCTTTTTTATAGATTTTAATATTTTGCATGAGCACTGGAGATAATTTGAATTATATTACATGAGTGGATCTTTGTTTTTATACTTTTTTTGATAGAGAAAGATTGGGAATTCATTTGTGCCGGAAAAAAACTTTTTTTTCTTTTATGGTCTTATGAAACCTCAGACTAACTTTTAACATTTTGAAATGATTATTGAAATTATACTAAGTTTTGTTTTTGACTGAAAACAAAGTCATTGAAAAATCCAGTTTTATTACCAGGATTTAAGGGTTGAATTTCATTGTAACAATAATTTTGTTCCATTTATTTGGTTATTTGTTTTTTCATGTTGGGCTTAAAATATTGAAAAACCTTTTTTTGCAAACTTTTTGGAATAGTATGGAAATAATTTTTGTTATAAACTATCTATTTCACATCGGTCAGTTTTATTGAAAATAATTGATAAAATACCGTATCAAAAGCATGAATTATCTTTTGTTGGTATTGCTTATGACAGCCATTTGGAAAAATACCACTCGTCACAATTAATCTAAGCCCTATCTGATGTATATAGTGAACTACTGCTTTCTGCAACTCATCCAAGCCTCATAACTTCGTTAGGTGTTGTAATACCAGTGCATTCGGCACAGTGTTATATTTGCATTCTTTTTTTTTTTTTTAAGAAAATAAAATTTCTATCTTATATACCAGCATACTTCTCCATCACTGTTGGGGTGAAAATCTAAACCCGCTATCTCTATCAGTTCTACAACATCGTAGTTGTTTGTGATGTCAGCCTGTTCAACTAATCAATGAGATTGTTGCTATGTACTTGGCCAGCAAGCCAGGCTGATTGACTCTGCTTTAACAGCTGTGTTCTCCAAATAGCCTTATTTTGACTTGGTGTTGCGTGCAGGTTTGAAATTATAGATTTTTTCCATTTTTAAATCAGACACACACACACGCATATATATATATATATATATATATATATACACACACAAGTGTCACCTACATCTATATATGTATTTGAGTTTTAGGTAAATGCTTCTAAATAGATGGCCAATTTTTCTGAAGAATTCTATAATGAGGAGGATAAAAAATGAAATTTTCTTCATATTCCATCGCGTGTCACCTAAAAACCCATATTTTGTTATTATTAACGTATATGTCAAAGGTTCACCATCATTGGTCTAAACCTTTTTTGGAGGCTGGATGGATTTGAAAATATTTTCTGTCTTGCGGGCCAATGTGAATAAAGAAGTGGAAACAATGATAATACATGACTTTGAAAAATGGTTTACTTCAATGTTTTTCCATAATAGAAGCATATACCTACATGAAGTTCCATGTATTATCCATCAATGAAAACTGAGTTTATTTTGGGGGGGGGTATATTGTTTAGTTCGGATTTTCTGAATATCAATAGCAGCTGGAATGCATAGTTTAAAAAATAATTTAGCCATAAAACATTGATTCGAGTGAGGCCACTGCATAAATGGGAGTCTTGCTCTATTTCTTATGCTTAATTTTATTATTATCATTAATTTCAGACCAGCTTTCCCCTTCATTCTAACTTGCTTTTTATCCTAACCTTGAATCGGACTGTAACCATTCAACCACAAAGACTTCATAGTTGAGCAGAAGCTGATTTTTCACCTTGAACTAACCTAGTAGTCTTTTGATAGAATGATATTTTCAATTTTTTTCAAATTTATTCTTGGATGAAATATTATAACATTTTTATCAATTTTCAGCTTGTTTTTATCTTCATTGTAACTTTCAGTTGCTTAATGTTATTGTTCGCTACCCAAAGATATATAAGGTAAAGAAAGAATTATTGTATACATCACATATTCAGTCAGCGGGCCAGATAAAATACAGGCCAGATTTGGTCTGAAGGGTCATAATTTGCCAATCCCTCTGATCTAGATGATTGAGCCCTTTTGCTTTTGACTATTCAATTTGCAAGGTAACACTGTATTGTTTAGTTATGAAAAACCTTTGGAATTGACCAATCTTGGTTTATTTTTGATTCTTATTTAACTGAACTGTTGAACATCAAAATATATAAACAAATATTATGCTATGACTCTGATTTTTTTATGATGAATTTCTGGCATTATATACAATGTCCTTGCACAGTCTTTATTGATATGAATTTTCCTTTTATCTTCATTTATAAAGAAAAGCATATCTCAGAACACTGATATAAATGTCTGTATCTTGCATAAATGAAACATTGTAGCCCGTACATGTTCCAATACTAATTATCTAAAAAATGATATAAAATTATTTTTAAAAAATGGATATTCTACCTAAAATTATGTTAAGATTACCTGCAAAAGATTTGGGCATTGTTCGTCCAAAATGACCATAAAGACCCCAAAAAAACACTTTTTTGAAAAAAAAAGAAGAAAAAAATTTTTTTAGATTTTGACTTGTGATGTATTCATGCAAGTTTTCAAGGTTGCATCCCCCAAAAATGTGACCATGATCACCTGGAGACATAAAAAGATGAGCAAGAAGAAAGATCACTCAATATCTCACTTAGCTGGTTGGTCGGGTGGGCTACAGTGATTTGATAAAATGTGTGTGTGTAAGATATATACATAATTTAATATGCTAGAGATGATTATTTTCTATCAAATATGTATTGCCTGAAATTTCTGAATAGTTCTAGATATCTTAGAAAACTTAATTCATGAGGATTGGAAAATTATCAAAGGCCTTGCTTTGGTATAACATGTTCAGATCGTAAATAGCCTACACAAAATTCGGTGTGCCATCCTTATCTTACCAGTCGAGATTTTTTGATATAGCCAGGTTTAGGAATTTTTATTTATCATTTTAATCTACGTATATTTAGTTTTATTTAGATTAAAACCTTATCTACTTGATTTGGGTATTTCTGTAAATAGTGCAAAAGCTACTCTCCAAGTAAATTTTATCTGCAAGAAGATTCTTTTGGAGTTCTCTTGAGAAACGTATTTTGGTGTAGGTTTACCCTTGGGCATCCATGGAGAGGGTGGTGAAGGGAGTGGGGTTTCAAAGTTGGAACCTTATATTCAAAGTTAATGGTGCTGTACAATTGTTTTATATAACCCCAACATGAATGTTCCAATATAAAAAGATATTATTCTTTGCTGGTATGATGTACAGTATCATCCATAAGTACTCCCTTACTAATTTTTATATAAAGTTAATTTCCTTCTAAACCAAACATAACTGGATTTCTTTATTTTTAGTGGAGCATAATACAATCATGATTATTAACATCTAATAATATCTGTTTTGTTAGTATGATACTCTGCTAGAAATGATAAAATCCTGGTATGTTTAGTATAGAAGAAAATAACTTATAATTATAGAATTGGTAGGAGTGTACTTATTTATCTATGGCTAATGCTGTATTAATATAGCCCCCACCCCATATATATCCTTTTATCCCTGACCCCCTGGAAAAGTGGCAGCAATACCCATGCACGTACCCGTTGACAAATATTAGCATTTAGATAACCTAGCTTAGCCTCTCTCTTCTGTTTTATCTCAAGTGAATTAGTTTAATTCAATTGCTTTTCATGCTCAAATTATCAATGATATTGAGCTGTTTCCTTGGAAAAAAAAAACAGACAGTTGAAAATGATGAGTTCCCAGATATTTTCATCTTCATATTTACTTTATAAAAAGCACTTGATGAATATTGAGGGGAAAAATCTAGAACTTGGTCCATCGGGGCTTTTCCTCTTTTAAAGCTTCATAAAAGAAATACATTAAATGCTGCCAAACCTTTTTTATCTTTTTTACTATTTCTGAATAAGATGCTGACATTAAGCGCTATGGGTGCGTTTCTCTTATTGTCTGATTTTGTGCAAATGTCATTAGGAGGTATCATCTTTAAGCTCTCAGACTATTTGATAAAGATACTGTTTTCATGTTATAATATAAGTCAACTTTTTAAGCTCACTGAATTTTCCCTAATGTATCATTAGTTTGTTTAGACTCCATGAACTTGGAAGCCTTGTTGACACAATACAGCCAGTGTTAGACTAAACTTGAATCTTACCTTAGTTTTGGGGTTCGTGTACAGATTTTTAATCAATTTTCAACGTCTCTATCTGTTCTCATGTTCTCAACTTATGTTTAAATTAATACAAACAAAATATTAAATATAGCTATTATTTTGATGAAAAAAATCATTTGAACAAAATCATTTGTTTCAAATTGAAAAAAAACTTGGAACAATTGAGTAAAATCTAGATCTTTTTAAATCTTACCTAATGTTGAAACATTTAGAATGTTTCTTTTGATGTGAAAAAATATATACAAATTAATAGCATATAAAAGTATACATCATAACAATCATATTTATACAATATCTAGAGCCTTAAACATTTGCGGTGGTGTAATAAACATTACATTTGTTGATATCATTGCATATTCATTCCACTGTGGCCCCACTCTATTTAAAAGAAATTTCTGATATACACTTGTAATCTGGTTCTACCATTTATGCATAGTGTCTCAATCCCTTGTATTTTCTTCAAATAAAATACTACATTAAGGCCTACTGATTCTGAACAACACATAATCTTAAACATTTCCATTGTCTCTTTGATCTCCCTCCCTATTTTCTAACTCTTTCAACCTAAACTCATGACTATATGCTTTTTGATTCCGGTACTAATTTAGTTACTCATCTCTCAACATCTCAGAAAATTTATCTTTCTCTGAGTACGGTGACCAGTTCTGTGCACTGTACTTAAGGTGCAGACAGACATAATTCTTATATAGTATATGACCATTTGGAAAATGATAGTTTATTAGTTATTATGATACCAAGATCTTTTTCTTCAGCTACAATATCTAGTATATTTTCATGCATAAGGTTATCATAATGTGGATTTTTATTTCCTACATCTAACACCTTCCATTTATCTTCATTAAAAGCAAATAACCATTTTCTCAACCATAACATGAATTTATCTAGGTCCTGCTGTACTCTTGCTTGGACAAGATTGGGTGGTACCGTTTGGTATCATCTGTGAAAATTTTATATTTCGTAGATATTATCCCCGGTAGATCATTAATAAATTTAAAAAGATAGTACTGGTTCAAGTGCTGACCCCTGTGGCACACCACTGCTTAGCCTCTTCCAGTCAGATTTAAAACCATTTACACAGACTATCTGTTTCCAACCTCATAGAAAGTCTTCCAGCCAACAAGTTAGTTTGCCTACTATGCCACATCTTCGCAGTTTATAAATCAGTCTACAATGTGGAACTGAGTCAAAGGATCTTTTTGAATAGAGGTATAATACATCAAAAGCCGCCCCATGCAATTTTGTCAAATCTCGGAGTGTAGTAAGCAGATTTGTTAGACAGAATCTTCCCCCTCTAAGGCCATGTTCATCACACAATACTCCATTATTCTCGAATTTGATAATTTCTTTCCTTACAAGTTTCTCACAGATTTTACATACTTGCAGGGTCAAAATCACCGGTCTATAATTACCAGTTATAGCTTTGTCACCCTTTTTAAATACAGGTTTGACAATCACCATTTTCTATATTTCTGAAATTTTGCCCCGGTCTAAAGATTTCCTCAAAATACAGTACTATAGAAAATGTATGACACCCGCAAATTCTTTAAACACTCATGGATAAATCTCCTCAGATCCCATCATTGTATTTTGGTTTATTAATTATTCATTGGTATTTGTTTATAGTAGTTGTTTTGGGGGGAGTTTTTTTCAATTCTCTTATTGCTCTTCTAGTCTTTTAGTAACTCCTCCATTTTTAGTGTTTCTAACTTTATAATTACGACGCTCATTCGCCATTTTAACAACTTTTTTTTAGCATGAACTTGCATTGCATATTGTACCACCCTATCAAATTCCAATTATGGAATTTTTACAAAAGAATAAAAAAATAAAAATATTTTCCCTACTCTTTTTTTGTGTGTGTGTGTACACGCAAAATTTCAATTTCATCTGATTGTTAAAGGCTGGTCAGAGACTGAATAGATAGTCAGACAGATATAAATATCAGAACACATTATCTTAAACCCAGTAACTGATTAAAATGGTCTGTTGTGGGTAGCAGTGATTAATTATTGTTATCTGATAATTATGGTGTAAACTACAAAGCTTTCTTAATTGTCAAACTCCAGTCCAAGTCTGAAGTTGACTTTATTTTTCTACCGTAACAAGTACAATCCTCTTCAAATTTGGAGTAGTAAACTATTTACTGTTTGTTTGTCCCACCATGTTGAACCAAACCGACATGTAAATTAACATTCTCCATACCATGATTAGCGATCACAACCCAAGTGATTGGTAGCTGGCTCCCTTACCGAGTGAGCCAAACTGACAAGTCTTGTATACTACTAATTCATTTATTGAATATACAGAACAAAAGTTGTAGTAATCAACTTCAATCAGAATAGAAGTAAGAGTGTAGTTTGACCCTGCAGCAGCTACACTCATTTGTTAATTTTTTTTTCATTTTCTCTCTCTATTTTTTTAATTTCTTTTCTTAATATGCATTTTTATTTTATTTTTTATTTTATCTTTTTAAATCTTTAATTTTTTTTTTTCATTTTAATGATAGCATGTCCCCCCCCCAATTATTACTGTACCACATTATTTTCATTATACACTAAGTTATTCAAATTCGTTTCCCCATCTTGGTTGCTATTGTTATTACATTTTTGCTGTTGTACTTTCTAGTCTACTTTTGGTGCCTGTCATGTTGAATATTGTTCTGGAAATCTCAAACCAAATCCTTTATTCAATCCACAAGGATGGATTGTTCTCATCCCACTGTTCTTTATAAAGGATATCTCATATTACGAGTTTTTCATTCATAATTGTGATGCTGTTTTGGCAGTACAGCCCCTACCCTGGCACTTTTTGAGTCATCTAGATTTCTTTTTTTTTTCTCTTCATTTTCTGTACTGCCAGTCAGACATCATCATTTATTCTTATTTTCCTTCCAAAAGTTCACTGATATAAAATAAAACCATGTGGTTGTCTAGATGATAATTTTTGAATCTCTCTGAATCAACTAATACAAATATTTAATCAATCTTTATCAATTCTTTAAAAAAAAAAAATGGAAATTTATGGTCTGGCACTTTTTGAGTCATGTAACTCAATAGCAATACATATTTTTTAATTTCTTTTTCACTTTTTTCATAACCCTAGCTTTGAGAAAATATAAAGCCTTGGGTAGGGAAATCCTCCAATCTGGAATGTTCCCCAAACTGGCACTCGCTAGATCCAAAGGTCAGACCTGAAAGTATCCAGTTGTTTGATAATAAGAAAAAAATATCCCACCTTGGGCAATTGCCCTATAGTCTCTTTCAAAGTACTCCCGTTGGACAGACCTTGTGAAAACATCAGTTGGGAGAGTATTTGGTTTAAAAAGGATTCGAGTTCTTGTGTCCATTGGAACATTCATTTATGAATATAGTAACTTTACAATATCCACAACTTTTCATCTATTTTTAGTGTTTCTCTAGAATTTGTTTGTTTGTACATGAACACATTAAGAATTAATTATTTATTAATAATTACCAAACGTGAACATTTTCAAGTCTATGAAGTACTGCAAAATATTGATGGAATGAAATATTTAAGAAAAGCTTAGTAAATTTGGGAATATGAAATAAGTTTTCATAGGTCCAAGACATTATTAAATACTTGAGGATACTTGAAGGATCTTTATTTTTCTTTGCATCTTGATAATTTACCAAAAATTTTTATGCTTATTTATAGGTGCAAAAAAATTTTTTCTGTATTATGTAGATGTTATGTTAAAGATTTATAAACTCGGCCAACAAATCTGCAAGCTGAGTCCAAACCCAACTGGTTACTAAATGCATTTATTTCACACTAATGCTCTTGAGAAGGGCATGAATAAGAATGAGTGATGCAATTGGTATTGAAAAAAAATTGATTGAAGCTTACTCACATACAGTACTAATTCACATAATTACTGTATTTTGAGAAAAATGATGTTTTTTTTGTTTTGTTTTTTGCAAGAGATTTTGAAAAAATGTAAAAATTGAATTTCATTTCATCTCCTATGTTTGTTTTAACAAATTTTAACAAATAGGACTTTTTTTTTTTTTGATTGTTACAGAGGCAAAGCAAAAGGTGGGGAGGGAGGGAAAGCAAGTCTGTCCCCTGGGCGCATGTATGTAGGGGGCAAAAATCTCCCCTGGCCCATGATGCCTATTAATTGATAAATATGCCCTCAGGATATATTGCAACTGCTCTAGGGTACTTTCTTCCTCTGGCACTGCCTTTGCCCCCAAGGGCTAAGAAACTTTGTTCCACCACTGATTGGTTGGATGCAACAATTCTGATAGAGTCAATATTCCTAAATCAAGTGGACTTGTCAGCATCTTTTTAAAGCGATTTATACAAAATGTTGTACACTCATGTGATTGTATTCATTTTAGATATTTAGATAACCGGGCAAGGCTGGGTTTTTCTGCTTGTGTGTATATTTATGTATATACACATATACATACTCTACAAGAAGTTGAAAAGACAAAAATTACTGTTTGCATTTGCCTCTTCTCTCTCTCTCAACTTTTATCTTTGTCTTTTTGTTGGAGAATCAAATTTGTCAGACCACCTGTGGATAATCAGTCCTGTATATATAATGAGATAATCTCTTTTGAGAATAGAATAATTCATCACCAGTGACAGAAGATAACTCAGTTGAAATATCTGTTTTGTTTTTGATCCTTTTTTTTTTTTAGCCTGAAGAGCAAAGGCTCCTCTGAAGCGCTTTGTGCCAATCACGCATCATTTCTTATGTGATCACATGCATAGGTTTCCGCTGGATCAGGTCTTCTTATTTAAAATGAAACAGTTTGAAAGTTGGAACTGTTTACTCAACAAAGGACAATGAAGCTGTTTTATGTTACTCCAAATAAAAAGAGGGTATCACTCATTGCAGGTTACATAATTGCTATATTCCAAATGTATCATCCCCCCCCCCAAAGAATTTGGCAGTATACGCTCATGATCACATGTAAGAAATGATGCTTTATCTATCTTATATTTTCTTTTTGTTCTTTGTGTTCTAACCTTTCTTTCATTAAAGAAATAAGTCTTGTTTTGTTCTACTAACAGAATCTAAACTTTGCTTTACCAATTGTAACCAATGTTAATGACTTCCGCTCTTGAAATACCTGAAGCCATTTTTGATTTTGTGCTCTTTTCTATTTGTTTGTGCTCTTTCAGCTGGCCAACAACTAATGCCCACCACTCCTGCCCATGCAGCGACAGTACAGCCATGTGCGTGCATGTGTGACAGTCTCGGGATCACACACACGGACAACAGCGTCTCTTCCCCCCATCTCTACTCCTCTTTTTTCTCCGCCCTCTTCTGTTCCTCTTCTTTCTACTTCTCTCCTGACTTGCTGGCTGTCTGCTCTTCGACATCACCACCGTCATCATCATCACCACCGCCATCATCATCCTCCCATCGCAGAACTGCAGTCTAGATTATTAACCATGACCAGATAACCCTTTTGCTGCTGTAGAGACAACTAGCTGTCCCTCCAGCCATCTGTCCTTCCTTCAGTTTGACTTCAAGTCTTAGTTAAGCGTCAGGTAGGAACTACACACCTATTTGACCCATGTATATTTCTATATGTTGTGAGACCTGTGTAGTAGCCTTCCTTCCTTTGTTCTTTGTTTTCTTCCTATCCACTTTTCTATGTTCTCTCTCTCTGTCTCTCTCTTCTTTCCCACACATCTTGTCCTGCCCCTCCCCCCGTCACACGCCCATGGATTTTGTTGTTGGTGTCAGCATGCATTATCAAATGTTGTAGACAGCATGATGAGACTGACCAGTAATTTGTACCCTGTTGTTGAATGCCCACCCCTATATATCATATAGTATTTAACCTTTCCTAATTGTGTGTTCTAAACATTTTTGAACTGATATGGAATTTGTTGTCTTTTTCTTCTGTTCACAATTAACCCTTTTGCATGATGATTTCCTCAGCAACTCCCTAAACAAGTTTGAAACACACGAGTCTTTTTGCCTACAGCTTTTGAGAAGAGTCATTAACTTAATCAGGCCAGGAACACACTGAGGTGCACTAAATTTTGTGGCTACTTTGAATTCATAATGAGGTCATGTGACTAATATATCCTTTTTATTTTTTCTTCTGCCATAAGTGAATCTTATATCTCCTAACCTTCAAAAGGATACATGACCTCTGAAGGTCTCTTAAAAAATGAGAAAACTTGATTCATCCATGCCACCCTTGCTTTTTAAACCTTAAAAAAAACCCTGGCCTGAATGAGTTAACATACAGACTTTTGTTTACAATCTCTTCTTCCCATCTTTGATGTAAACACATTTTTGCATGATTCATTCTACAGATTTCTTCAGGTGTAACATGTAATATCCTTAAGGAAAGGGATTCTCTTCAATGGTGCGAAGCAAAACAAAAATAGAATAACTTATTTACAAGCATTATGTTTAACGGTTAAATTTTCTGTTTGATAACATTTTATTTTTTTGGTTCTTTCTATGTTGCACCTCTGCAGATGAGACTGATGAAAGGGATACTTGCTCATAATATGTATTACCTGAAGAAGGCCATAGAATTAACCGACAAAACGTGTCAAAGATGGAAAGAAGAGATTAGATTGATACTTTTTTACTTGGTGATTTTCCTCTCCGTCTTGATAGTAAATTTTAAAATATCAATCTCATGATGATATATTAAAACATTGGGGTAAATTGTGAAGTGAATCACTGTATTTGCTGATGTATGATGCACTATTAATGAACGAAAAATTATACAAATATTACATAATTCATCCAATTATGACTAAGGAGCCGTCTACCAATGTTCAGAATAGTTATGTATGAGACTTTAATAAGTTGCAATGGGTACTAGTCTCTAAATATCATTGCAAAATCATGCATCATATAACAGCAAATTTGATATTGTTTTTTAAAGTTGGTTTAACTGTATATTAATTTTATTTATAATTCATATTGATAAAAAGTGCTGATCTGTAAACAGATTTTGGTAAATGTTATTATGTATAACTTGTGGAATTGATGGAAAAAAATTTTGGATTTGTCTTTTTTGTCATTTTTAAGAAACTAAAAAGTTTATTTTGATCACTTTAAATTGTCATATTTGAAAGTTTATCACAAGTTGGAAAAGATGTTTGATAAATTTATGAATAAAATCTGCTTTCTTATATTTGAAAAACTTGTTGAAAACCTACCCTGTTGATGGATTTCCAGCTAATTTCTCTGGAAGGTCTAAATGGAATCTTGGGCCCGCAATAAAAAAAATAACAATTTTTCTTTAATTTTAAGTTGCACCTTGATTCAGTACTTGTGGCTACAATTCACCATTTCAGCTAGTTAAAAGTGACGTGCAGATAAACCAAATCAGGCCTCTAGAATTATATAGATTGATGGAAACCAGATCATTATATTGGGAGGGGCGGGATGCAAATGCTGACCCCATATTATTATTTAGCTGCAAATCACTCAGGCTTTTTTTGGCATTCTCTAAATTAGCTCATTTTAGGGCATACTTTAATTCCCCCTCTGACCACATTGCACAGTTTCAGCTACTTGGGGATACAGATGAATAGAATCAGACTTCTAGTATTTTGTGGATAGTCTGATCATTATTATCGGATTGAGTGCAAATGCTGATCCTACACATTTTTGAAAACATTTCCTCAAAAACTAGTATACTTAGAATTGCTCTGGGTTCCCATTAGTAACCACCAAAAATTTGGTAGCATAACTCTAGCTATCCTTGAGTTATGTAATGACAGACAGGCAAACATTTGCTGAATTATAGTAAGAAGATATAAATGCTATATTGACCAGCATTTTAGTTTTAAGTTATCCATCTCTTTTCAACTATGCCTTCGTCGTTTAATTTAAATATAAATGAGAATCTTCTGGAGTTATTATTTTTAATTCAATAAAGAATCGGTTGGGTTGTTAATTCTTGAATTCATGTACCACTTCTATTAACAGAACTCTTCTCTAAACAAAATAAAAAAAGTAATGGAATTCTTCTGTGAATTGGACAGAAAAAATCAAAATTCACCTAATGGTCAAAGGGGGGAAATCTCTATCACGAAAAATATTCCTCTTGACAATGATAACCATTTTTTTTTCCTAATGAATCCAAGAGCTGAAAGGACTTTTTTGAATTAAAAAAAGAAAATGGTAATTAATAGAGGTATCTTCATTAAACTGTCGGTAAAGCCAAATGTTAATCACAATTTATCTGTGGCACAGCCAGTTATAGATTGCTCTTCAAATTCATATACTGTATTTCTCCAGCATCAAGGATGCTCCAGCCTAAGAGAGGCAGTCTAATTTTGACTTGCAAAATAGTGGAAAAAAAATGAATTACTGTTAAATCAAGCCCCCCCCCTCCTCCCTGTACATATCCATCTACCTTTATTAACAAGTTCTACGGTTAAAACTGGAAACCAATTGTTACTGTTGCCTGGTGTTGCTGACTGAAGGCAACACATTTCAGCACAGAACAATTGAACACAACCAAAGCAGCCGGTGGGTGAGTGTTTGATCATACTTGTCTCATTATTGCGAGATTTACTGGGGTAAACCCATCCAACATTGCAGGTTTTACTTTTTTTGTCACTTATTAATGTTCCTTACAGTCAAAGGCTCCGAGAAGTATGAGAAAACATCAACATTGATATTGCATCCAAATTACCTTTAGAACATTGACTCTCCAATACAGGAATGGATTTTGTGATTACTTACAATTTTTTTATATCCATAAAGGCTTTGTTTATTTACTAAGTATAACTTATACTCTTCATTCAGAGGTGACAGACAGGAGTTCAGGTGACTGTCTAGGAATATAATAGTTTAATTCAATAGTTACAGCTGGGAAATGGTGTCCTTTCCTTCAGGTTGGCATTTTTGGTTTTCGATCCCATAATGGTCTTGTAATAATAATTGTTGTGAAAGCAAAAAACAAATATTGCCTCAAGTTATGTCTGGGTACCCTGCTGTAAGTCATAGCAGTTCAAAATTCCAGGGCTGACGCAGAGCTGTAGATTCCAATATTATGAAGACTTTTTGATCAGTTATCAACAAATGTCAGGTCTTTTTAAGAATCTACTTCTTGATTTACAATATTATTTACCAACTGAGTGACTGCCAGAATTTTCAGTCAATAAAAAAAAAAATTGATTGGAAATTGATAGGTAAAAAATGTATTCTAAATCTTTTCCATTATCTTTATTTTACAAGATTAAAAATTCTTTTGCATTCAGGAATGGGAATCCAGATTGCTGTTTCTGGATTCAGATAATGATATCCAGAAAGGGATTATGAATAAGACAGTGCTAAAAATTCAGGTTTTGAGAGAATGTGACTATCAGTAGAGTCAAATATCAAAGATCTGTGATTCTGTCTGGAAACTCCCTTTTTTTTCTTTTTTTCTTCCTTCAAATTTTGAATAAGCCGATATCCACAAATACTCAAATAAGCAGAACATAATTAATATTCTTCAAATTTTATTCTTTTAAATTGCCAACTCTTCCAGGCAGCCATTGTGTATGGTTTGTTCAAACTAATTTAATCATCTTGGCTTTATTTTTCCCTTTTCCCAAAATATTTCAGCCACGTACACTCTGGCCTTCATTGAGCATCTATTGTGTTTCTGAATGTCTTTGAATAATGTTTTGGGGGAGCATGCATATCCTCCTTCATACATGTCATAACTGGCTTTTGTGTCTGTGTTCTTAGAATTCTCTCACGATATCCCGTTGAACTTTGTCCACGTTCTCATAACTAGTTACAAAGACAAGGAAATTAGTCCAAACAAACTGTGAAACTGGGTTTTAGTCACCTATTGATTTTGGCATGATGATTCTTCTTGCAACTCTAATAGCTCATATCATCTTGATCATTCTTCTTGTCTGTTCAGATAGTGTAATGCTTAGCTTGTCTGCCTTGCACACAGAAGGTCCCTGAATTCATTCTGGATATGAGCTTAGTGTGGAAAACTCTTTATTTGGACAAATTTCCTTGTGCACTCAGCTGCTAGATTAGGCTGAAGGTATCCCTTCAGTAGACTTGCATTTTGCCAAGGGAGGTGATCATAAGAACTTGTAAAAATTAAGTCTTGGTCTCAACCAGACTTGAAAGTTGCAAGGACAAATCTGAATTTCATTACTGGCTGTTAATATTCAGTTGTGAGTTGTCTCTTAAGAGACTGACGCTTTAGCTTTTAACTGCACCATTCTCTTGGGTATGTCACTGGCACTAACCGATGAAATGTCAATCAGTTTCTTCTTTTTTTTCTTTACCTTTTGACTTGTGAGACTGCTGGGACATATATATCCCGAAGTTTCAATGACTACTGGGAGATATGTTCCATTGATCTCTTCTAGAAGTCCAGTGGGACAAATGTGTCACAAAAATTGAATTAAATGAAATTTCCCTGGCTTATACAATTGCAGACAATGATATCAAAATATGGAACCTAGATCAGAATTAGTTCCTATTACATGAGTAAACAGGAAAGACATTCAGGCATACTGATCTGCTAATTCAATGCTTTCCATTTTTCCTTGGTTCAAATGTGACAAATGTATCCTTTCATGATTTTGGTTCTTGAAAATGACGAACATTTTTTCTTTGAGAGAATAGTTTTCTCCGACCATTAAAAAAAATAATTGAATGTTTTGGGCATTTTTTATCCTTTTAGAAATTCAGGCATTTAGCACCAAAGGTTTGTCTTGGAGAAATTGAAGAACTGCAACAAGTATAGAATTAAAACTTCTCTCAAAATTTGTACAAATCTTTAATACATTTATTATATGCATTTCTTTTGTATTGGTCCCCAAGAATATCAGGTATTTTACATGCTTGAATGATGTAATGAGGATGAGAACGTGAAGTATTTGCCTAAGAGCTTATCAAGATCTTCCATATTTTATAGATAAGCCATAACATTCACAATAGTTATTTGTTTAGTAGAGGTAAGATATATTTATAAACATATTTGAAAATTTCACAAAGATCGATGTTGCAAATCTTTTCAGGGGGAAAATGAATGATTGATGAATTTAATGTCTGGCTTGAGTGGAAAAGTCAGACCAGTACATTGATCTACAGCCAAAATTAGTTCTTTATTGCTACATTAAAATCCGTTTTCTTTTTTTAGGAAATGATTAAGTCACTACCCGCAGTAATGTTTTCTTGATCAGGTGATCAATGACATTTTTCTTTCTAATTTTTTTTTTTTAATTGGTGTGGGTTGGGGGGAGTCTCCACCTGATTATTCTCGGCTGAGTTTATAAAGAGCTTATTATGAAGAACCAAAGCAAAGATCTCTCTCTCTCTCTCTCTCTCCAATACTACTTGACTGTCGTTCCATTGAATGAAAAAAAAATTTAATTCTCTTAATCTAATCAGTCTATAACGAAGCAATATTATGATTGTGGTTGAAGACAAATCTGAAACTTGGCTGAACAGTATTTTATTTAGCTAAACCAGATTCAACTTTGACCTTGGCTTGTAATACCTGAACACATAAGAAATATGGAAACAAATACTAAAGAATTTAGTCACCACATGATTAATTATAAAGGTTTTGAGAAATAAATATGTTTAGTAGCTAAAAATACCTATCCTAAGGGCAGTTATTTCCAGTAGTTATATGGAGCTTACTTTGGTTAAACATTAAATCATTACTTGACTGAAAGTTTTATGGTCATAATCTCTGTATAGCTGGTTATAACTGCCCTGAGAGTGGGTATTTTCAGTTAGTGTTGATGAAAATTGAAGGTAAGTTGGATATTGTTTTTAAGTAAATAGTTGGCATTTCTTACAGAACATTCACTTTAGTTTTCTGTTTAATTCAAGCCAACTGAGATATGAGAGTAAATTTGAATAAAAACCATGATTTTCTTTTTTTTCTTTTTAAGTTTTGTTCACTGCAGATAAATTGAAGAATGATGAAATTTGTTGTAAGTAAAAATCATACTTATGACAGTAACATTTGATAATTAGAAAAAGTAACTATTAAGATCTGGTTAAAACTTATTTCTTTGTGTCTGTTAATTCTTTGATGACAGGCATCCTAATATTTGAATATCAAATGAGTAATTTAAAATGCTTCATGAACGTGAATAATAGTTGAAATTATTACATTGGGTTTTGGTCAAAAAGATTGTCTTAGTTTACACTGCAGTTTTTGTAGGGATAACCTTTCCATTCACTTTTTTTTATATAATATTATGTTAATACTAAAACAAAATTGAATCCCTATCAAAATAAATGCAGTGAACATTTTTAAAAAATTGATTCGACTTAGATAGTTTAAGTGATTTTAAACAAAGAATAATAACAATATAGCCATTCTAGTCTTTTTTCTGAACATAAAAATTGAAAACAATTGAAAAACTCTTAGGATATACAAGTCTAAAACCATCTAAAGGGAAATATCTACTGCCTGAAACTATTCCTTGAGATAAAAATGCAATATTCAGGGAGAAACATAGCAATGGAGAAGTTGAACTGATTTCCATTATATATAGGATTTGTTGACAAAATAACCAGGGCAGGGTACGGTAAGGAGCAAAACATAGTTTGACATAATTACAAAAGATTTGGAATATTATACAAAAGATTTGGAATATTATCTTGATTTTTATCTCTTTAACCAAGCATTGGCAGCCATTATTAATTTTTGACCAGTATTCTTTTCATTGTATTCCAATTTGCTTTTCATTACAACTACTCACACCATCAGTCTATTGCCATTAGAAAACAGTGCAGACTGGAATACATCTGAATAACTCTGGCACATTGCTTTTTCAAAGTAGCAAATTGTGCATCCATTTTTATTTTCCTTTTTTCAATGCAAAACCAAGATGATCTATCTGACTGTAAGTTTATAAGGGTATTTGGGAGACTGTCACTCACTGCAACTCATCCAAGACTTCCTCTTTAATCAAAATATAAATGCATTGGATGCAGTGTAATATTTGCATTGCACGTTTTGTTTTTCAATATCATTCTTTTAAATGAAGACAAAAGTAATCAAAACGATATTATCATTTTGGGATGTTGAGTAACTTGCATTAATATTTTCAAACGTTACTTGAATTCTATGATGTTACCTGAACAAAGAATGGATCTATTGAAACCTACCTATGAGAATCATGTTATTTGACTTTTAAAGAGAATGAGGAATCTGGTTGATAAGTATTTGATTTCAACAACTGCAAATCTGGTCAAATATTTCCTTCCTCTCCTCTAGTTCTCTTGTGGATTTTTGGAGTGAAAATCGTTTTTTTGACCTAGACTTCTGAAAAACAATGGCTGAGATAAATATTGAAACCCATGAAAATCCAGTTCATAGGTTACAATTTTGCAGTGATTTGGAAGTTTGATTCTTCTTATCATACCACTCCCCTTCTTCTTCTCCTCCTCCCTCTCCTGTTTCTAAATTTGTTGCATGAGTTGTTATTGCTTGCCTTTGGAATGTTTTTTCTCCTTCTTGGACACTTTATTCTTGATGTTGTTTGTGTAGTTGCATGGATAGATGTCAATCTTTCCAAGACATTTTTTGATATTTGCTAATGTCAGCATGTTAGATTTATCCACTGAAAATATTTTTTTGTTTTCTCTTTGACTAATTTATATAAATTATTGAATAATTTATTTGAATCATTGCCTTGTTTCAGTTTTTCTGCAATGTCTGGGTCACATTTGTTGGAAATTAAATTAATTTACTATTAGGCATTATGTAAAATGATTCTTTTTTTTCCCCCTATAAACCTTTAAATGTATCATCTCTTGTGTGTGTTTATATATATATATATATATATGTATGTGTGTGTGTGTGTGTGTGTGTGTTGAATTGTAAAATTTTGTGATGAGTTGATGCTTTTTTCTTTCTTTTTTTTCAATGCAGTTTAAATTGATTGTAGGCAAACTTTACTATTGACAAAATGTTACTTCTCAGGCTAAACTCAGAGGAATCAACCATAGTCAAATTGTTTTATTATGCTTGATTCCAACAAAATAGAACAAAATTGAGAATATTCAATTTTGCTTAAAAGCCACCTTCTGTACTTTCAACATTTTTGTTCAATTGTTCGATTAAATAAAACAAGTATTTCTTATTTTTATGTGATGCAATGTCAGAATGAATCGGTTACAATAAAACCCATAATTTCACAAAAGTATAATTTCCACATTATCTTGTGTGACTAACCTTTTATGCCCGCATAAATATTCATTGTGCACTTGTTGCGAAAACATGTGTATAGATGCATACAGCTTGGAGGGAAATATCGATACAGGTATGTAAAGTAAGGATGGTGACATTGAAAGTCAAAATAAGACTTGTTGCTTCAGGGTGAAACTCCACTCTGAAGCTTGAATGGCTTTGCTTAAAAGATAGGAAAATATTACAACTTATATAAAAAAAATTTTTCCCTCAACTAAAAAAGATCTCTATATTTGGCCACAGAAGGAAAATTCTTGAAGATAGTATCTAGGAATAAACTGCAAAAAAAATGTAGCCTGTGCAGGAAGGTGGTGGGGCAGGAGACCCTAACTTTTTCTTTATAAAGAAGTGGGTTTGAAATAAATTTACATGCCAAATTTTGACCTTTCGTGTAACTTTAAAGGTTTATAATTTTTGCCGAGAGCCATTGTTGTTGTAATTATCATTACCAGGAGAAAATAAAGTCTATTCAAGGGTTAGTTTGATGGAAAAGTTGTTAACAAATGACCAGTTGTAAGATTTTAATTTATCAAAGGAAAAAAAAATATATATATATATATATATATATATATATATATATATTGGTTGCAATTTTTCTTTTATATAGGTTTCATTAAATAATATCAACATTTTTTCTCGTACCTACTTATAAGATTACCAGTTAGAATTAGGTTAATATAAGATAATTGCTTCTTTTTTTTTTAAAGTAGTGATGTGAAATTTCTGAAGTCTATTTGCATAAACTTCATTGGTCACAGATTAAAAACTGCCAATAATCAAGTCATGTAGCTTCCTATCCAGCCTTTTTGTTTTCCCGTGTTAATCTTTATATTAGGTTCATCAATAACTTTGTAACCTAATGATGGAAAATAAAAACATTCATTTTATGCAACAAATATTTCTTTTTCGACAATCTTTCTCCATTGATCACATATAGAACAAACACTATACTGTGAGAATTTCTGATCAAAATTGAACTGAGGTAGGCTATGAACTTATTGATCCAATCTTTGCATAGCCTAAATTTCCAAGTTGAATTAAAGGAATTTGCTGTTCATAAAAGATATTTGGATCTGCTTATTTATAATCTAATGAAAGTTTAGCTTCAATAATTCTAGTAAAAAAAAAGCCAACGTACTTACAATGACACATTTATTTAGACAGACTTTCATTAGTGTCCACCAATCTCAATCATATTGGAACAAAATGGCTTCCGATAACTATCATAAACCAGTGTCTCTAGTGCGAAGGCCATAATGCTTGCAAAACTATATTTTTAATATCAACACTGAAGTTATTCAGAATGCATAACAAAGAACAGTTTTACTATTTGAACTAGTTTTCTTGTTTGTTTCTTTTGAAATTATCATTTCATAATATTCAAGTAACTAGCAGATAAAGGGTGAATAGGTAATTGTAATATGTAATTAGTTGATCATTTTTTTCCTCATCTTAGACATAGGGAGGAACAAACCGAGGTGAAAATACTACTCCCCCCCCCCCAGATTTGAATCCAGTTGGCAATGGGCACATCTACTTAGTCATACCATTATGCTATCCATCAGGGTGTGACATGCTATGAGTTTTTCAGCTTGCATTACATTAGACCAGATCTCAGTGTTGCCAACTCAGATTTGTGCTAGTCTGACTGCCAGAAAACACTTTCCAACCTCAGCATCATGAACCTTAGCATACACCTAATTCCTGAAACCCATTTCTATAACTGATTAAAATTCATTATTGAAATATAAGTATCCATTTTATGGCCATTTTTGATGTCTAAAAATGTCTACTTTTGCCTAAAAAGGCCAGGAAATAGTTTAGAATTGGCTTGAAGTGTTGAATTTTTACACTGCCAAAACAAGAAATGCTCTAAATTAGTAAATACAGATTTGAAGGTCAGGAAATGGGAAGGAGGGAGTGACAATATGAAGGCAAGAGAGAGTAGAATAACAAGACCAATAAGAGAAGCAAGTAGTGCCCCAAACACCCCCATACATACAACGAGATGGGAAGAAGAGAAATTGAAAAATATTCCGTCCTGCTGTCTGACTGTTTATGTCAAACATTTGTTATGATAAAACATTAAAAAAGTGCTTGAAATATTTAATCGATACTCATCTCCTTTTTGCACTGAAAACGAGAAATGCACTAAATTTAGCGCAATACACGCTAAATTGGCGACACTGCCAGAGCTTTCAAAATTGTGTATTGCAACACTTATGTATTGCAACACTTGTGTATCACCAATAATCTCTAGCTTTGTTGCAACACAGTTTGGAAAGTTTGGATCAACATTCCTGGGAAATTTGGCTGTGTTATTCTGTACTGATTTTTATCATTAAATTGATCACAGTGAATTAAACTTTATTCCTGTATATTAACTTTTAAACAAAAATCTGATGAAATTTTCTTCCCATTTCAGCTGGAAAAATGTTCTTACAAAATTTCTCTACAAAATGATGTCATTGTGTAGAATTCAATCGTTACAATATTGTCAAATTTCTTTTTGAGTAACATAGTTTGCCCTATTCACGTGGGTTGAAAATTTATAAATGAAATGTACCCTGCATCCTTCAGGTCAAAGTTTAATTTTTTTTTCATAGGCATATTCATAGGGAATCTATGCTAGTCAATGATCTGAACTCCTGTATTTGATGTGAGAAGGGATTATACTTTGTATGCAAAAATAAACAAAAGTATCATAAGGAGGGAATTTATGAGAATCATGCACTTGGTGCTAAGTTTTTTGAATTTATCATATGACCATATTTTGAAAAATCATTGCAAACAAGTTGGTGACGAAGACATGAAATGCAATCTAATTTATTTGTCATACATTGCACATAGAAGAAAGTTGTATTAGTATCCTGACTTCCAGGTTGTGTAACTGAGTAATTCATTGTCTGGCATCTAAGCAGTTGGGTGTAAACTGGAAAAACTCTTGATTCATGGCCCTATCTTAGGACTCATCCTTGACTTTTAAATTTCAATTTTACCAAAGATCGCCCCGAGAAGCATTTCTTTCTCTCCTTACAAAAGAAATTGCATAAGCATTCCAAATAATTCCAGCTTCTGAAAAGTGGAAAGTTTGTCATCCATAGATGCTATGTGTCTATAATGATGCAGTCTGTTAGAATTGACTGAAATTTTTATTCTTTTAAGACAAAGTTGTACTTCATTGCTAAGTTCAGAAACAACATCAGGCTAATTAGTAATTAAAATGAATCCTATTAGCAATTAAAGTATTGAGATTAGCTCTCAACTAAGCATAATCAGATTTTAAACCCAAAATGAGAAGCACTGCTGATTTATGTAAGTAGTGCCCTTCTGCTGGCTACAATTTCAGCTCCACATTCCTACACACACACACACATGCATATATTGGCAACCTGCTTTGCCCATTTTTTCTAACATGAATTTGCCAAAACCCTAAACGAAAGTCCTGAAGTCAACATATATGATATACTGAAGAGTAAGAGTCATTGAGTGACTGTAGACTACAGACTAGATGTATTTTTAAAAGCATGATATAGCATAATTTTTAAGTACAAAATTTATAAGAATACATGTCAATGGTTATTTATGAAGTTAGTTTTAATTCTACATCGAGCATGGCTTTCTTAATGAAAACCAACAAATGAAGCCTGGTGCACATTATGATTTTTTGCATCAATACCACAATATATTTCATTCGGAACTGAACAGTTTGTTTCTTGAAATCGGCCACCGAAACAAAAACCATGGTCATGTATTTTTATAAATTTCGTTTTTGAAAATTATGACATTGTACTTGCAAAAATGTATCCAGTCTGTATGTTGTTCTTTGTCATTGAACTAGGAAAAGAGTCAAAATTACATTCAAGTTCTTGTAAATGATTACATACTACATATGAGATGCTAAGAACCACTAAGTTACAATCCGCCATGTATAGCAAAATCGAAGCTTGTATACTTCTATAATATTCAAGGCCTGCTCTATCTGGGAAGCAAGTCAGATGGATTGGGTGGTGTTCACTAAATGATCAAAATTCCCATTCTTGTGCTTATAGTTGAACACATTTAAAAAATTTTGGGATTCAAAATGCTGCAGATTTTCTGATGTAGCAAAAATGATTAATGGAATATGTAATAAGTTTCAAAGTTCTATTTTGAAAGTTGAGGTACGAAATGCATTTTTCTCCGTTTTTCTTTATTACTGACAGAATAGACCTCGTTGTTCAAAAACGTCTCATATGTGTTATAACATTGACACTTGTAACTCAACTAATTTGCTGTTCTACCTTAGGTAAGAATAGGTTGTATGCAGTCATCTAGAAACAAAGGGAGATAATAGTGTAAAATATCATTTTATCAGGATATGGTGAAACTCCTTTCCAAAATATAGTTAAAATATTGGCAATGTGTCAAACTCATTTACTATAGCGAGCCAAATGAAGTCCTGAATACACAGAATGTTGGCCAAATAACATAACTATGAGCATTTGGCGATCACATACTAAGTGAGTGATATAAAAATTTATTTTACTCTTGTGAATTTTTGAAAACACAACTATGGCCATGTGTTTCACACCCTCTAATTTAAGGTTTTAAAAAAAACTGTTAAGGTAGAAATATTGAAAATTTGACTTAGGTACCTACCATAGTGTGATGGTTAACAAACTTATCTTGCTGACCAATTTACTAATGCAGTGTATTTGATCCCACATTGTATGCACTTGAAAAAAGAAAAAAAGCTGAAAAGGTTAAGAATCCGAGTGAATTATAAATTCTGGTCGAAACATTTGGTTTCTTAAGGTTGAGGTTCTCTTGATTTGAATTTCACTATGAAGCACTGGCAGGGTTGCAGATTTAGAGGTTTTTGGTTGTGCATTAATTTTAAAAAAATGTTCAAGAGTAAAATCACAAGTTAATGATGTGTATTATATTTCCTAGATTTTAGATTTATACCTGGAGAATGTTTTCTGACTCAATTTTTGATGTAAACTTGAAAAAAAGTTGAGAACACTGAGCACTGGTTTGTGAACTATTCACACAAATCATTACTATTGAGTTTGGTCTTCATTGGGTGCCCCACACCTGTTGACCATGTGCCGTACTGAGCTAAGCTCTTTGAATATCAATTGAACTGTTAAATATTCGCTTAAAAATGATTATACATTTGTCAAATCGGTTTGGTAAAACTCAATTAAAATTAATCCAACCCTAAAGCTTTCAAGTTGTAACTATCTTGAAATGCTGAATAATATCGATAGGAATCCAGAAATCCTGGCTTGAATTCTGACCCTTAATTCAAATGTCCATTGTTTTTTTTTTTTCACTTCTTTAGAGGAAGATTGTTGACAAATTGGTGGATATTTGAGGCTTATAAAAACCAACGTAATGAGGAAGAGTTAGTATCTATAAACTGGTTGCTATCATTTCCTTTTGTTGGAACATTCTGTCCACTTCATCCAGAAAGAGAAGAAATTGTCGGAACCAAAGTTGGAATGTTAATGACACTTCTCAAAGTTAAGGACCTAGGTAGAATATGTACACTCAAACAAGAATCTTAATTGTTATTTTTAAGTGCAGGGCAACTTTCAGTGTCAATTCCAAAGCCTTACACTAACCCCCCACCCTACCCAGAAAATAATTCACTTGATAGTGCTTCAATTAATTCACTTATAAGATATTAGTTGGGACCCATCCTTTCAGGCGGTTTCCAGCTAGTGTGTGTATGTATATTGAGCAGAAAGTAAGTAAGTAAGAGTTCAGTTTAGCATTAGAGTTACATTGTAAATATTTTTCTCAAAAATTTTTATTTGAAAACATTCCCTTAGATCCATTGACTATGAATGCCAAATTTGGTTGAGTTTTGCCAATGCTGAAGTGCAGTGGCATATGCAGTTGTTTTATATAATAGAATATATCTGGATGTATGTAAGCATTTATTAATATTTGAACATGATGTCAATCATTTGGAATTAGGGTTTGGTATTGGATTAGAGTGAGAAAAAAATGGATAGTATGCTTTCTAACTTATTGTTTCCCCTATTCGCTACCTTTTGCTAAGGCTATGATAATACCTGGTAGTTGAACAAAGATTCATGCTTTTCCAAAAGGTATAAGCCATGAAAATAGAACAGCAGCTACAACAAAAGTTTTGGCAATATTGTTAATAGCTTCTTTCTGCCTATGGAGCTGATTTTGTACTCCAACCCCTTTATAAAATAACACCATTCATAGATGAAGAATGGCTATTGATTGAAGTTTGATGTGACTTTTGGCCAGGGTCCTCCTCCTACCAAGTGAGTAATTCATTTTGCTCAATTATATATGTGATAGACCTATTCTCTAACTGATGCTTGCCTTAATTCCTGATCTTTGACAATACCTGTCTTCTTGATTTTTAATTTACAACATGCAGATTGAGTGCTGAAACCTGTTAAAGTAAATTTTAGATGAAAAGATGCTGATTGTTTTATTCCCCTCCTAACACCATCACAATTTACTTTTTTTACTCCATTTACACAATGATTCGATTGAATGGAAGCCTACCTATGATATCACAAGTTACATAAAGAGCTTGTTTCAAGAAAATGTTCATTCCCCGCACACTCTCCTGCTTTCTTTTTTTCAATTTGTAGATGGCTTGAATATTATCAAATTTTGGCTTTGGTTTTTGTCTAACCCAATTGGAAGTAACCCAACCTTTTCTATCAATAAGTGTTCGGGCCTTTTCTTTCATTTTCCTCCCTTGTTTTTTGGTGGTGTGCATTGCAGCAGTAAGTAGACTTTGCAGATTGTCTTTTAATTTTTCTGCCAAAACTCAACTCGTTACAGCTGTACTTATTACAATTACTTCTAAGAATTTCTATTTATCATGCTATTTTGTTTGTAAAGACTTATTCTATTGTAAAGTGGCACTGTTCTGTCAATGAGAGTTTTGTAGCTGGTGAAAAAAGATTGCGTAATTCTCTAAATTCACTAATGAAGAGGTAACTAATTGAGAGATCTATTGACCGTTGTTGTTGTTGCACATAAGTATATTTATTCACATGTCTGTCTGGCACTTTCTAGGGATGAATTGTTTAATTTTAGCAATTAAGATTAATTAGTTATCAACTGCAGGTAATGCCAATAGCTCTGAGATTTTTGTTCCTAGATATTGAATCATATAAAGTACAGGTATACCTTGATTAGTGTAGTTAATTCGTTCCGAAATTTCCCGTACCGTTCAAAACAAAAGATCTTATTATAATTTAATGTATTATTGTTTGTTTTTTCTGGTTATATTTAGTTACTTAATTTTGTACTGCAATACCCTAACTGTACTAGATCAAAAGCTTCACTCGCTATCCAAGGTATTGCTGTAATCAAGATCAAGTTTTTTTTACTTACAGTTGATACCAATAGCTGTCAGATTTTTGCTCCTAGGTATTTAATCATATAAAGTATTTGGAAAACAAATGATATTTCACATGGAATTGATTAGTAATAAATACAATTTCTAAAAAAAAAACACAGAAAATTACAATTTAGAATATTGAGGTGTGCTAGGAATGTGATGTTGGTGTAAAGAAAACTGCAAACATTTTTCTCTGAATAAAACGGAACATTAAAGACATTGACATTATTTTCATGTTGCAGGATTGTATTAATTTTTGTTTTTTAACAGTTGAAGAATAAGGGAAGAAACTTATATTTAACAATATTTTATACACAGTTATCTTTTTGATGTTAGCACAGCATAAAACCAAATAAAAGAGGGTAAGAAGATTGTGTTGTGCCATACTTCCAAGTGGGAACCGATCCTTAAGAATCAGTAGCTGAAATCCTGGCTTTTACCTGGTCTCAGACTGACATGGATAGGAGAAGCACAAAACCAATAGATATTCACTAAGCTTAGCTTAGTCTGGCATGTGGCCACAAATGTGTCACACATTGAAAATCATTCCCTAAAACCCTAATAATGATCTGCTATGCTGTTGCGCAATGTCTATTGATATTTATTAAGCTTAGCTTAGTATTTCACAAGTCCACCTGGTATTTTTGGAAATACAATTAGAATCAAATTCACTGCTGTAGTAATCACTTTCTTCACTAGTTTGCTCAACCTTGCTCCACACTGAAGTAATTCTGTGGCTTGTCTTTTCATTAAAGCAATGTAGTCTTTAGAATAATTACTTATCAGATGTATTTCTTACAGAACTACCCAATATCTTGGAAAATATGTAAGATAGAAGCATGTGGTTTTGACCTTTTGATAAGGTGTTTTAAAGATTCATTAGGGTTTTATAAAGCGACCCCTTACTCCTTCATTACACTTTTGAAGCTCAATAACTCAAATTGATGAAGATGGAAACATGGGGTTTTCACCAATTGTTAACCAAATATTTTAGGATTTATGTGTGGTGGTTCTTAGTAGTTGGGGAATTACGCTGGTCTTTATGAAGCAAGTCATTTTTGATAATCCTCCCACCCCTTGTATGGATGTGAAATACAGTAGCTAAAAGGCATACCAACTATGTTATTATACGTCTGTATAAGCAAGGATAACCTCATTTAAATGGAGTGGATAAAGATTTTCAGAATATGCTTAATTGAGAGAGCCTTATACCCTGACATTGTGAGGATTTGTCACTAGTATATATCAATATTGGATTGATATTCTTTAGGATGTGCAGGTGATTGTTCCATGTGTATTCAAATATCATTTTAAAAGGCAGTTTGAAACTGTCAACTAAAACTGTCTATATAGGTTTCTTCAGTTTCTAAACTAGTTTTCCTTAAATTTTCGAACAAATAAAAGAAACTTATGCTGACCGTTTTTGGTCGATGATTTCTTATTTAGAAAGTAACAGAGCGTTACTGTTAATTTTCCAAGTTGTCTATAGTTTGTCACTTAGTTTTTCCACATTTTTTTTATCTACTTTTAAATTGAGAAGGGTGCCTGACTGAATTTGATACTGGCTATATCAACAGTGCCAGTGAATTGAAAATTGGGTTAATTAAAAGATCAGTTCCTTTGTTTGTTTTCAAGAGAAGCAAAAGACCAAAATACTTTGACCTTGTTTGTAAACTGGTAACATAAACAAACTTGGCTTGCATACAGAAAGCTAAGGAAATTAACATAGTTGGTCAATTTCAGGCATTGGTTGTATATCTGGTTAGACCTAATTCTTTTGGCATTTGTTCACCATCATTTGGCATATAATACAAATTGGATTGGTCGTTCTCTCTCTCTCTCTCTCTCTCATTATGGAAGAGGAATCGGAATACATTCTTCTGTTTGGTTTGCAAGTTCATAGATGACAAAAGGATTATAGTGCGTCTGGGGATGCACTGTTACAGAGGTTCTCAAAGTGTGGTCCACGGGACTTTGTCAGACTCTGACTCAAAGGTCTGCAAAAGGAAAATCATTTTAAATGAATGTGATACTGAAATACTTAGTTTAGTGTGGGTTTTGATGTAGTATGATTATTGTAGTACAAATTAATATAACCAAGTATGAACTGGAAAAAAAAACAAACGTTGAGTTGAATTATAACAAGACTTTAAACAGTGCACTTTTTGAAATGAACAGAAACTTTTGGAATGAAACAACTGCACTATTCAAGGTATACCTGTTGTTTCTGGAAACTTTTGATGGTTTATTTTTACTATAATCACCTAATCAATATGAAAACCCCAAGGGTCTCAACATTTTTTGAGAAATGTTAAAGGTTCTCAATGGAAAAAGGGACAGGATACTGAAGTATAAAAAAAAAAAAGTTCCATTTTGAAAAGATTTTATTCATTGAGGAGTTCCATGTTAAAAATGGTTTGTTAATTCAAGAGTTGAAATCGAAAAGAATGCCTCATATCTTGTCGCCACACTTATAAAATCCTGTAAACGGATACTTTTTTTGCTGTTTGAGGGATTACATTATTTACTCAATAAACTCTTTATGCACTGTGTGACTTAAATAGGTACCTGTAATCTACACTCTGATTCTCCTTGTCGTGATCTATGATTGGTTGATTCATCAAGAACTGACCAATTAGATGAGAGAGAATTCTGGAATGCAGAAATTTATATAAAGTAGCCAACAGGGGTGTTCATTTCTTTGTTACATTATGGAATTACATGTTAATATAAAAGGTTGAGATTTGGTTTAGCGAATCTGAGTAATTCTTCATGAAAATGTATTACTCATTCTATATATATATATATATATTAAAGAAATGAAAACATTATTTCATTACTATAAATTGAATTAAAATATTGCTTATCATAATTAGAAAAATGGGAGAAAAGGAAGTTAGGTAGTTTAATAAAAGAAGGTCGCATACTTTACTGAGTGGGGAAGAAAGTTTTTGCAAATGAAACTGATTCATGTTTGTATAACATCTAGAAAAAATCATGAACTGGTAACAGATTGGGAGACATGAGGGAGAAAACCCTGAGAAGATACAGGCATTGGATGAGAGAAAAGCAGAGGCACAAGAAAACGGATAATCATAGTTATCAACACCCATGGAATTTCCACAGGTCCAGCTAATCAGAATCATTTTTATAGCATTTGAATTTATGAAAAAGATCTATTGTTATTTTACAATGATCAATTTTTGGTTGAACCACTTTTTCAACTTCTGACTCCACCCAGTGCCTAGAACAGCTCCTGCCGTCCCCAAACAGGCTGGATAAGTGTGCAGAATTCGCATATGGTTTCCCCTTTTATCAAGAAAATAAAATTGTTTGGTCTGAGTTCTTTCTCTCTCCAGTAATAATGATCTGATCTCTATTTATTTTGAGATGAAAATAAGTCTGATTCACCCAATTAAATTTAGTATGCGTTCTCAATGGACCTATGGGAAGGTTTCAAAGTAAAATATGTATAATACTTCGCCAATTAGTCACCTTTTAATATCTGAAAGTTCCTTACAGCTTGATATCTGATTTGTGCTACAAGAGAGTAAAAAGTATTTAAACACTTTTCCTTTCAAATTATCTCCCAATTGAGTAAGCTTTATTTTTCTCATCTTATTTTGCTTCAAACCACTTGACTTCTCTAAATGATTAATATGAGTTTGGGGAGCTTAGGGTCCATGCCTGACAAACCTGTTGGTTTTGAAAGAAATCTTGTTCTTATTTTTTGCAACTTTATAAATGAGATTGAATTACTTGGTTTATAAAGTATCAGTATGACAAAACTTTGCAAATAATTTTTTTTTTTTTTTCCCTTTTTCTTCTGATTATTCAAGTTTTCATTTTCAACAAAATGCTTGAAAATGATGTCAATTACCTTTTACAGGTGTAAAGTAAGCTGCCTCCTTAAAAATTTTGAATTGTCAATATTCATCTTGAGCCTTTATTTTCTCATGTTCAAATAACATACTATGATCACTTTCTTTACTAAGATTGTTTGTGTAAACAGGCATATTATTTTATTTCTTATTTATTTCTGTTATTGTATAATTTCTGTAACTTTGTTTCATTTTACTTGCACTGTATATTTTGAATTGATTTGAGTTTATTTATCAAATATAAGAATTCTTTTTTTAAAAATAATAAATATGTTATATGGCGGATGGAAGACCAGATTCTTTTTCAGCAAATTTGTCTAGTTTTTCTCAATATTCCTTCTTCGACATTATAATCTTAATTTGTCAGTTCTGATATTTTACAGTTAAGACTGGTCTGATTTTGGATATAAAATTGTGAATATCGAAATTGACATTTAATTTTAGAATGATAAACTTGGAGACATAATATTACAATGATCGATCGCATAAGTTTGTATTTTTTAATTGCAAGAATCAAATCTTTTCAAATTTTGTAATTCAGTGGATGCTGAACTCTTAAATTCAAATGAAGAGAATTGAATGTCAATTTCATGGGAAATAACTCCTGAATTAAATTATCTTTCTTTGACAATTCGGTGTAGGTTTGGGGGGGGGGGGTTGTTTTGAGGTTTTTTTTTAGTTGTTTTTTTTTGTTTTTTTTTTCATCAACAGAAGAGTTACACAATACTTTATGCTATTCATTAAAGAGTTCCACAGTTACAAGAGAATTCTGAATTTATGAGTTAAAGTGAATCTTATTTCCTTGAAGCTTTAGTTTATGATTTTATACATTTATTGAAAATAGATGAATTGCACAACTATAATTAAAACATATTAGTTCTTTTGGTGCTATACTAGTTAAAAATTGGTTTATCAAAACATTTGAAGCTTCATTAAAAAATTAATTTTTCTTTTCATTTTGCATGAATTTCTATTTAGAATTTTTGTTTTTAGATATCCTCCTGGTCCCAAAGAAATATTAATGACGTGGACCTTCAACTTTCCCCACCTCCTTAAGTTGATTTTTTTTGTTGTTTTTTTCCTTAATTTTCTCCTGAAATTTTAATGAGCATTTCTATTTTTGTAGAGTCACCACTCCAAAATGGCCACAGTGGGAGAACAAATTCAGATCAGTAGTCATACGGTCGACAAGGTCACCAAAGCCAAGGTGACTTTGGAAAATTATTATACAAATCTACTTATGCAGCATGAAGAACGAGAAAATCGGTAAGTTTATTTTTTTTCTTTCTTTTTAAATTCAAATTTTATTTTCATTTGAAAATTCCTAGGAATCATATATTCCAAAGTTTCTGTCATTGTTGGGACATTAGGATGTTGGCCAGGAATTTGATTACCCCCAACCTTTTTATTGGATTGGGAAGTTCTTCAAGATCCACATTTTTGATATGTGTTTACTTTGTATTTTTAAAAAAAGCTAAAAAGACTTTAAAATGCTCAGTGAACACAGTCAGCCATTAAATGGTTATTGTGAATGCTGGCTAACACCGTGGGTATTTTCCCTTTAGATCTCTCTTTCTTACGAGTTCACTGAGACCTTTGTGTCATGGATGATTGAGATTTTCCTAACTTTTACCACAGCAGACAGTGACATGGTCATAGCATGAAACCCATGTAGAATTTACTTTGTATTCCATGACTGAACAGGAAAGATATGTAGATTAGGTAATGGGCTAATTCTGTGTTTTTCATCCTAAGGATAAGTAAATTGTCACTAATTTTTTAAATATAGATTTATGACTGACTGTCCTGTTAAAGAGAATAGAGCAAGGAACACATATTTATGATTTTATTTCAGCATCTGGAACAGGTTTTTTGAAAAATTCAGACATTAGGTACCTTAATGATTTAGTCTTGAAAAAGTTTATATTGGGCATCCTGTTGTGACTCTTTGTAAAGTTGCTAGAACTAGTTTTATTCTAACCAATTAACATTTCTGATTTACATTTTTGGCTTTCAAGGTTTACTTCTTTGTAAGTTTTCTTTGGAGTATGATGTATAGCAGATTTAGCAGAGAACTATAAATGGGGTGGGTGCTGAAAAGTTCTCACCTTGACCCACTTTCCAAAATCTGAGCATCATTTTGCCGCTGTAAGAGTGAACATTTATTTTCTGAAGTCACAATTTGCTGGATTCTTGCACTTCAAAAAAATTTGTTTTGGATCATTTAATGAACCATACATACCTTTCTTGGTTGGGCTGAGCACTTTTCAACAGCCCTTCCTACTAACAATCTGTTTCTCATACCAAAAGACTCTGAAAATGACTAGTAAATATTGGTATGTGCAAGAGTGAAGTGGAAATAACATTATATAACATGTATGGTTTTATTGTAGGTATTGCAAACTAGTATTTTTGTCAGCTGCAAATGGGTCTGTTCAACTCAGATGCTTACTTTGGGAATCTGATACAGTGGCAGCAGTTTGTAAACAATCAGTAGTGCCAAAAAATGGCCAGATGGTTGAGCATGAAACTTATCACAGATAGCAACTGCTAACACCCCCATATCACTTATATGTGGTCAATGGGGGTTTAGTTTATCTCACCATACCCTCTTGTCTCAACCCCTCCAATATCATCTTTTACTATTTTGGGGATTGATCTCTTATTTACTTCTCAGTTATGCATAAATACTCGATATTATAGGATTTTTGGTTCTGCCTAAATGATCGATATTAAAGGATTTTGAGTAGTCTGTTGCAGCATGGCAACCACTAAGTATATTGAGATGGTTCTGAACTCAATGAATGATGCGAAGTCGTATCAAGCCAGAAAAAAAGTCACAAGAGAAAGTGATGACTAGTTTACCACTAATGCTAGAAAGGCTTCTTTGGAAAAAAAATAATTAGGCGTTGGGTACTAAAAACGACTTGACACTCCCAACTTTTTTTGGCTGTTTCTTATCATTAGACTTTTGCACAGGAAATGATACCCCCTCTCCCCAACGATTGGGGGGGAGGGGACAAAATTCATCCTAATAAAAATTATCGGGTGTGTTTAGCAGCTTTCTGGAAATCATACTGTATCCTTGATTTATTATAATGTACTTTTCCATTCATTTGTATTTCATTTCAGAATAACATGATCTTCATAAAAACCAATAAAAATCTTTCTTGGAATTATTATTATTATAGCCACCTAAAACTGCTGAAGGTCTCAAAGCATGTCTGAAATTATTTTAAATAGTTAGGAAATAAATCAAATAAGTCCCATGTTTGATTTATACCTTGAAGTTCTTCGTATATACTGGGAATTACTGAAACATCTTCAAGTGAGGCCCAGAAGTTTCCAAGCACTATCTAAAATGAAGAACAATGGCTACAGAACTAAAACTGGATAATTTCAATGAATTTGCAATGTGAAGTATTTTGTTATGTTTGATAAATATTCCAGTTCATTGTTTTTCAATCATTCTTTTTACTTTTGAGCAATCATGGTGATTTTAGATAAGGTTCAATAATGTTTTGCCACCCCTGTTGATCTGTCACCAGACAAGATATCTTAAAATCCAGGCCATTGTTGAATTGAAGTTTATGTATCAGTCTTTGATCGCCAGAGTTGTTACAATGAAGTGGAACTAAAATTGAGATGAAAGAAAATTATTTATTACTATTTATAATTAATTTTAATTTTGAATGAAATTGAAAAAAAAATTTTTTTTAATGTGTTCCACTGATGTAGAATAAATTATTTTAGTCAATTAAAAAGTCATTTTAGAGCATCACTTGATTCAGAAGAATTGCTAATATTTTATTCAGAACATTGTAACAATAAAAGAATCATTTACTCTCGGCCCTTTTTGGTTATCGCCTAATTCTTCACGTAATTTTCTCATTTGATTTAGTCTTTTGATGTCTATAGTGACTGGATTTTATAAGTACAGTCATTTCCCTTATCTGATCTGATTTTTAATGCAAGTAGGATGTGATATTTAATCAAATGTAGAAACAGCAAAATTGTGTATTAACTTTGAGATAATTCTATCTCTAGGGGTCTGACTGCAACACTGACCCTAGTAAAAACTATAAATAAAGATGGAATACAACCCCCCCCCTCCCTCAGTAAAAATATGGGTGTTGGGGTCCAATAAATACAACATTGCATTATAACTGAATCACGACCAATTTAGCTATTCTGGAGCTAGATTGATATTTTGAACTCCACTCTCCATCCATGATATTACATGCTATAATAAAGTGGGAGTGATGGTTGTAATGCTAGAATATTTATCTGTTAACTTGGTAATTATAGCAGTTGTTTTGACGGGCACAGATTATATTCTCTTGTTTGAAAAAAGACTGGAGTCTGTTTGCAGTAAAGTGAGAAAAATTATCTACTGGTCTCATTGGAATTTGAATTCACTTGATAATAATGACTGAACTTGATATTAGTGACATAATATTACTACTGAGGTTTTGTTGACTTCAATCAGCCTCTGGCTGAATTTAACCCTCAAAACTAAGGTAATGGGTTTTGTGGCTGCTTTGTAAAGAAAGGAACAATGTTAAATGGCATTAGTAGAGATTTTGTGTGTGTTGAGGGTGCAGTTTTTTTATATGAATTGACTTGAACTCCTTTCAAAAATGCGACTAAATTACCTTTGAAGTTAAGTTGGCTTTTATTTTTATATAATCTCAAGGACACAATGCTGTTGCCAGGGTTCTCGGTACCAAGAGAAGGGGTGAGGCAGTTGTGCTATATGCTAGGGAAGGGCATAATGATTAATCAACAAGCATTACTGGCTGGGGTAAATTTTGAGCCCTTCCACACCTAGGTGGGGTTGCTCCCTCTTGTCCCCCTCTTCTACACTTCTGTTAGGTCATTCTTTCTCCCTACAAAGTTATTTTCAGGTGTTTTTAAGGTGAAAAGCTTTATCATTGCATTTTATAAGCTATGAATTTATCATTTATTCATATTGTATTAATTTTAATCATTGATGTTTTTCATTTTCACTTGAAGTAATGTTTTTGCCATCTGTTTGTAGAAGTGATTTCTCAACTGGTGGTTTCTGTACCAGTTAGATTAATACAGGAAAACTGAATTAGAGTAGAAATTTTGGTGTATAAATGATTTGTCTGCATCACATGCAGAGGGTCACCAGTTCGATTCCTGGTGCAAGCAAAGGGCATGGGAAAACTCTTCATAGGACTAATATCCCTGTGCACTCAGCAGCTAATTGAGTACCCTCTGATGTGATTGAGATTGACGGCATATATCAACCATCTTATGGCCGCGTCCTCTCCAAGACAATCATGGCTAACTGAAACCCCAAAATAGGTCATGAGTTCTGAAATGTGGTGGAGGTAATGTTTAGAAAAAAAAGAGAAAAAAAAGACGTAGGACAAGATGAGACAGGTCTGGTCAGTCACTCAATAGAAACTGTCACATGACGAACGTCTTTTGCTTACACGCCATGTTGGCGGTGATCAATTAAGAAAATTCAGAAAAGAGATGATCAATGATAATGTTACTTCTCTCGTCTTCTGTAAGATCACTAAAAAATCGAAATTTTCAGCCAAGTGTGAATACTATTGGACACAAACAAAATAACCAATACAGCATGAACTTACCTTGAAAGAAAAAAGAAACCATTGTGGGAGGGGCTTCAAAAAACAAAAAACTGTTTTTTCTAGACATAAGGGCTACAATTTTGAATTTTCAGCCCTCTAGCTTCATTCTTTATGTGTAATACATATGTAGCCTTAGAAATTGAAGATTTTCGATTGGAGATGGTTGTTTCTTGATAGATTGACCCAAGTCCAAGAAAACCCTTTGTCCAAGAATCATTTATTAGTTGATCCTTCATAATCTAATTACAATTGTATATTTTGGTTATGTATGGCAATTCCAGATAATCTCAAAGAGTCAGATATGGTGAGGCTTACTACTCTACCTTATCCCTGTCCTCATGGAGTCTTGCATAAAACTGGCCAAGATATATATATATATATATATATATATATATATATATATATCCACATTGTGGAATTCACCTGGCTCCCATCTGCTCACCCCCATCTCTGGCATTTACTTTCTCTCAAGCTGCAAATCTCTCCCACTTTCTCTTCTCCTGCCCTGCTGCCTTCCTTAGTGTCTGCTGCTGCCTTTCGATTCCTCCAGCCCCCACACATACACCCTTCCTCCATCTACTCTCACCCCCAAAAGGAAGAGGAGGAGCAGGGAGGTGGAAGGTGTGGGTGCACTGATCACGTGCTGCTTCTTCATCTCGCTCGCACTTCTTGGTTGAAATAGTTTTGCATTTGTTGCTATGTGTAATACACAATCAACAACAACCACAAGCTGTTCTTTCATTGACAGCACAATGTTTCGTCCTTTTTTTTTATGCTTCTTTCTTTCCATCTCGTTATTCCCGGCAATATCTGTCTTTCACAACAAATGATAGAAGATACCAATTGCATACTTGGGAAAACATTTAAAACATTCCGATGTAGGAAAATAGTAAAAAAAATCATATTTACACAATATTTAGGGCCTCAAACATATGCAGTGGTGTTAGAAACATAATCCTTTTTTTCACAGGTTCCAATAATCTATTCCATTGTCCTACCGTTTTATCATTAAAGAAAAAATTTCTGATTTCTAATTCATTTTCTTTTTACTTCTACCGCCTAAGTATGGCCTCTCAGTCCCTCGTACTATCATCTAATAAAATATACATCAGTGTCTACTAATTCTAATCTACACTCAATTGTAAACAATTCTTTACTTGAATCTCATCTCTATATGTAGGTTATTAACTATTTGCTCTAATTAGCTCAAGTCTGGCATAAGGCTAAAAAAAAATACAAAAATTTGAAAAAAAAAATCTACCAGTAATGACCTGACCTTTTTCAGTGAGTAATGGAAAAATACAAATTCAGGGATGGGTCCTCAGTACAACTCATAAGAATTTGGGGCTTCACTATGGAATTAAGCCAGTGTGGTGTCAATGACTAGAAACACAAAAAGTAGTTTATTCCCATTTTGAACACTTTGCTGGCTTATAAAAAAACAGATTATTTTGAAACTTTATAAAGATTTCTTCCTATATGTTTCCCTCTTTTTCAGAAAAAAAAATTGTGTATTACAGTTTGTAAGACTGACATTTGATTTGATAAAAAGGTGCAATTATAAAAGTCTAATGTAGTGGTATGTAAAGATTGTTTATAGTCAGTTTTGAGTAAAATGATATAAAGTACGATTGAATAATCAAATCACTGTAGCGCCAAAAATGGCTTGCCTGACCAACCAGTCAAGTTGCCTTCAGATTCTTTACTTGTCTCTGTGTGTCTGTCAGCGGGTGCATCTGGTCACATTTTTCAGGCAACAACCTTGAAAATTTGCACAATTATTTCGCTAGACACCGTCTAATTACAGTTTTTTTTGTTCTTTCAAAAAAGTGCTTTATTGGGACTTGTGGTCATTTTGGACTAACAACGCCCAAAAGTTCTGGTACATGCACAGGCTACGATGATTCATTTATGCCAGGTTTAGATATTTTCATTCTTTAGAATATTCTAATTACCTCTGCCATTGAAGTCAAAAGAGGTATAGGTGTACACTTGCCCAAGCAATATCTGTCCTCACAATATCTCCAAAAGTTCTCAATTGATTTCAAGAATGTTTTGTAGAAAGTTGGGTCACAGGCTGTGGAAGAATTGATTAAATTTTAGGCAGATCCTAGAATTATTTTCTACTGTTACCTTTCTGCATTGTAACTATATTTCCATGAAACGCATCCCAAAGTTCTTGATGAATTTCAATTAAATTTCCCCTGATGGTGGGCCATAGAGTAAGGAAAAATTGGTTAAATCTTTTGGTGAATCCAGGAATTTTTTTTTTTTTTTTTTTTTTTTTTTTTCATACATTACTCCTGTTTTTTCCATACGGTATCTCCGAAAGTTCTCGATGAATTCAAGTTGAGAAGAAATAAGTTAAATTTTGGGACAGATCCAGTTTATGCTGTATCCTTTGTTTTCAGTTTATATCTGTGAAATATCCTCTTAGTTTTACTTGTAAACATATAATGTCTCTAATCTTAAATAGACATTGTTTTTAATCATGTTCTGGGATGAATTTAGTCAGAAATCCATTTCCGAAATGGCAAGGTAGTCAACAACCCACCCTCACAAAAACAGAAGATCTGAACTCTTCTGAGTCAGAAATTTCCAATTGTTATAAAGGTTAAAGATGTTGGACTTTTGCCAAAGTTGTCATGGTGCAAGTTGATAAATGAAAAATGTCAGTGTCTGAATGTTACCATATTGTTTTCATTTCTTCAAATTCCCGCTGAAAGTCTGTACATTAGAATAATTGTCTCAACTTCACAGCATGCTGATAAATATGAAAGCATTTTAAAATATTTTTAATCTATTATATTATTTTGCTGTGGTCAATTTTCGGTTGAATCATTTTTTTTTTCTTTTAACTTATTGACAGTGCCTAAAATGGTTCCAGTGTGCCCCAAATAGTTTGTATTTGTGTGTAAAATTCACATATGGTTTCCCCTTTTGCAATTCCATCTATTTCTATGTAATACTTGAAGTCTAAATCTCCCAACCTCATTTCACATGCATTCTCATAGACCTAGGGGAAGGTTCTAAAGTAAAATATATGCAACACCACACAGCCAACAAGTCTTTCTAAAAAGACAAATTCATATTTGTGTGGTTTTATGGAAAATTTCAAAGGTTTGAGCCCTGGCTGTTGGAATAATTTTGATTTAAATTTCCCTCTCTTTGGTGTGTTGATACTTGAAACATTTGGATCTCACAGATTTTATTGATTGTTGTGGGATGGTTATCTTTGTCTTTATTTGAAATCTATTTTTCCTCGGGTTGTTGGTAAACTTACCCACCTGACACTTGAAACATGATTTCAGGCCTCTTAGCTACTAGTTAGTAGTTATAACTGCTAAGCCTAACTTTCGGCTAAAATGATAGATTTCTTTTTCCAACTGCAAGACTCTTTAAACTTTTGGTCAGGAAATGCTAGATTCATTCAATGAAGTTCTATAGTAAGTTGACGATTGCTTGATCAACTATTTGGTCTGCCGTGACAGCATGAGTGTCCACTGCTACTTATCCAAGAGGATGGGGGTAAAAAGAAATATTTTCCTGGGTGCAGTACCAAAGGATATATTTCCAGGGGGTGGGGGTGATATATACTCGAAATATATCATAGCAGCAACCCTGTAACCAGAAAATAATGTCTTTTTTTATATGGGAACATTAAGTTGGAGTTACATTTAACAATGGTACAGCATCATTACCCTCTATTGACTTTGAAGTTCCAACTTTCAAACTCATTCTACATAGGTGAGATGGCCTAATGGGGATGAGGGATGCCCCTTTTGCTGCTCCTCCTCCAGCAAACACCCATGTGTGACAGTATTAAAGATTGATAAGCCTTTTAATATAAACTACTTTGACTGGTTTTCCTATCACTTCTGACTCAACCCTTCCAATGTTTGTTCATTATTTATCCATTTTGCGGAAAGCAATACCTACCTATTTACATCTACTTTTGACTTTTTATATCTACTTTTGACTCAGCAGTGATCTGAACTGAATAGGTTATTAGTTTCTGATTCTGTAGGGGCAGAGGAGGAAGATCTGGGGTGAGTGGGCTTCCAGTAATCATGGATGTGTCAGAAAGTTAGAGCAAAATGTTATTCCTTGCTGCAGATGACAGAACAGAGGAGCCATTATTGAATTACCAGATGGTCATGTTATGAACACTCTGGAATTATCTTCCTATTTCATTGATAATCCTCAGTTACACAAGAACCTCTTCTATCATAATTCAATTTGCAAGGTTATTAACTTCTGGTTACCCATCTCTATCAGAAATTGGACTCTGTCCCTGAACTTTTGGGGGTCAATCACGACTGGCCGAGCAGATTTATCTTTTATTTCCTATTCTGGATGGCTTGAGAAATCCATTTCCTATTCTCATCTCTGGAAAGATTGTTGTTGGAAACCGTCAACCCAAAACTGTCATCATTGGTTTCTTCAGTTTTTAAGTTAGCCTGGCTGGCTATGTGCATACAGGCTGCACCAATGGAGCTGGAGGGCTGAAAATCTGAATTCTTACTCTGCAATTTTTTGAAAATTCACTCTCAGAAAAGACCTTGGTTCTGTCTTTTTTTTATAAAGATATTCTGGGGTTGATAATATGAATGTTGTGAAGTCTGGATTGGATAAGAGAATGATAAATCGTAAAAATTGTTCTTTAGTTCTTTATGAATTTATTTTCAACCTTTTCCAGAGAGAAACCACTTGGTATGTCTTGAACACATACACACACACATCTTTTGAGTTCTAGATATTGAACTTGTTGTATGCTCTGATAAGGGCTACTTTGGTTAGCAGTACCTCTAATTAGCTGGAATTGGTCTTTTAGCAGAAAAAGCAAATATATAATTGTAGTTTTTGCTTAAGCACTCATATTTGGCTGGTAAGGATCCAAGATGGAGATTGGAGTCAGCAACTTTTCCTAAGAATTGGTAAAAACACTAATTACAATAATTCTTATTTAGTGGTTGCATAAGTAAAATGTATGCATGAGCTTTTATTAAATAGTCAATACAAATGTATACATGATATAGTCATATTTCCCAAGTTATGTACAATAAAAAAGAAATAGTGGTGTGTGTAAAAAAAAAAAAAAAAAAAAAGAAATTCATATGAATTTATCAGACTGAATCATTTGATACAAGGTGTGTAAGAAATGAAAAATTAAATAAAAAACAGATGTTGATAATTTATTTTTAGCAAGTATAAAATTTCATTCAATAAAAAATGAATTACAGCTACGTGTGGCCAATTCTTCTCTAAATTAGAATTAACCTTTAAATATATATTGGATGTCAACTTCAAGGGATATAACTTCTGATTAATATTATCTCCCTTTGACCAATATTTTTTCCATTCAGTTCACAGAAGAATTCCATCAATTCTATTCATTGAAGATTTCCACTGTCAATAGAAGTAGTTCATGAATTTAAGAGTTAATTACATATTTTTAGTGGTATAAAGATTCTGTAGAATTCGCAGTCATACCATACAATATGTATCATCAAGAAGTGTTGCAATGTTGATTAGGTTCCAAATCTGCTATTCTTGAAGGAAATGTCATCCAGAAGTGGTCATCAATTATAGATTATTCTTGAAATATTGAGATATTTCAAGGGTGTTTATTATATATTTTATGATTAAAGTAGCAAATAACCATACTGTCCTGATGATCTGTGCTTAGTTGCTGACTGCAGGTCAGGTTTACTGTCATAATTTTCCTGCAAAGGGGCAGCAGACCCCAGAACTAGCACAGGTGTCTGCCAAGAGAAGGATACTTGTGTCAAACTTATGACCCAGGGGCCTTGCGCCTATTCACACCTCCTAGGTGGACCATAGGATGCAAATTGTGGATTTAGAGGGTAGGGTTGCCCCTGCCCAAGTAGCTCTTCACTCTGAATCTCCATTGTGTGTACACATAGAAGCCCCACCTTCTGTAGTCCTATTGTGGTGGAAGCCCTTCCCAAAAATCTTTGTTTATGGAGCCAAGCCATTCATTCCTCCGATATTTTCCCTTACTGTAATTTATATTTAAACAGTATCTCACTATCTTACAAGTACATCTGTAGCATTTTAATCTGGCAACCTTAGGACCTGATCTTTGCTAAACCAAATACGTATCTGAAAAACAGAAATTGGCTTCTAAGAAAACCCCCTTTGTAATCATATGCCTGAATCCCCTAGTCTTGCCAGCTCACTACGTGTTTTTTGTGTTATGTTTTTATTTGTTGTATTTGAATTGATTATAAGATTCAGAAAAAAGTGAATAAACCTTTTATCCTAATTTTATACTAAAATAGACTTTGAAAGTTGTTGAAATTTAGTTGCTCTATTCGGTAGCGAACTGTGGTTAGATTTTTATATAATTGGTTCATGGTTTATGTAATTGGTTCAAGTTGGTTCATAGGACAGTATGTTATGGTCCAAACTGGAGTGAATCAAAGAACTGAAATGGTAGATCCCAAACATGTTGCTTCATGGAGTCAGACCACTGAATACCAGGTTGGAGAGATACAATCTTAATTAGGCTTCTAAAGTTTTTGGGGGGGGGTGGGGTACTTCTTAATCATTTTGTATTTTGTAATATTTTTTTATTATTATTATTTTTTTAATTTTTATTTTTTTGGTTGGAGAATTGTTTCCCTCCTTTTCTTATAAAAGGATTTGCTCATCATAATTCATAGATTCCTCCCTGCATGACAGGGGAGGGAGCAATTGATTTATAAATACTATCAGATATCCTTGCTGATACAGGATAGTATTTAGTATTGTCAAATTCCAAATCTACCATAACAAGATGGAGAACAATCCTCAACTGCTAATTTTGTGGAGTAAACTCTTTGCTGTTCATCTGTCCCATCATATTAAACCTAACTAATATATAAAATTAACATTTCTCTACCGTAATTCGAAATCTCAACCAACTGATTGGTAGGGGGCTCTCTTACCAACTGAGCTAAATTGACAAGTCTTGCATATCTACGAGAATTTATGTTAGAAATACACAAGGCCTTATTTCATTCTAATACATAAATACATTTATAAAATTAGCATTTACTGACCGTGATTGGAAATCACAACTGAGTGATTAGTAGCTGGTTCTTTTAGCAGCTGAGCCCTAGCAGACAAGTCTTACATATCTACAAAATTTATCTTAAAGATAAGCAAAAGGTTTATTTCATTCTAATGAATAAATACATTTATACTAAAAAAATAATTTTTTCTCATTTACTATGTATACAATAAAAAGTTACAGCAATCATCCTGAGTTTGAATAGAGGTTAGAGTTTGGCACTGCAACAGCCAGGCTTGTTGCTTTCCTTCTTTCTGAAAGCTTTCTTGATATTTTTTTGGATGAACCAATTTTAGTTCACAATTGTTTTCATGGACCTCTCTGACATTCTTAGTACTTGTTTCTTGGAAACCTAGCAATGGTATTACAACCAGCTATTAGTAAGGATCATTCGATTGTACAATAATTGATTTACTTACATTGATTACTCACAATTAGTCAATTGGCAAAATGTATAAGCTTGAGCCTGAGGAACTGAAAAAGCTTTTATTTTCATGATCTTCCAACATACCTACTTATTCATATCTACAGGCCTTTCATCTAATGGATGATCTTGAAATTTAAGTATTCTATTCGAGCGGATGAGGCGACCTTCCGATAAAACGAAACCTCACTTCAGTAGGAATTTCTAGGTTCTAGCTCACACTTAAATCACTGTTTTTGTATGAGGCTTACGGGGTAACCCCATTATGGTGGACTTTTTGGATAGCCATCAGTATATATATATATATATCTCCAGTTATTCCTTAGCCTGTGGTGAGTCAGAAATATATAGTGGACAAAATCAATAGTGAAGATAATAAAAGTGAATATCTTCTCTCTTGCAGACTTCCTGCATGAAAACCAATCTCCTCTGGCTGAGTGGTTTTCCACTGACCATGTTTTAATTTTGCTTTGCATCTCCCTTAGCAACAGATGATAATTCTAACTTAGACCTCCTTCGTCTGTTTCCTTTCTGTTTTTCTCAAAAGTAAAAGATCTCATGAAATCCAAACACACAACATTTTCTTGACATGAAATGTTATGTGAAGAGAGAAAAGGGACTTTTTTGTCTACTGCTATGCAAGAAATACATGGCATCTTTCCTTTCTTTTTTTGTTCTTTGTCTATCAAACCTGTGATAGATTATGGGATGGGTCATGTGAGGGTTGATATGCAAATAGGTATTGATTTTTTCCTCTTCATTTTCCCTGCAGCTGACACAAACACACACACACACACACACACATATATATATATATATATATAAGTTTTTTATTTTATCTTTATTCTTGTAAATAAGATGAATATTTGCATTCTCTGATTGCCATAAAGTTGTTCCTTCTGTGACTCTGCTCAACATAAAGTAATTACTTGTCTCCCACTATATCTTGGTTTTGCACAAGTGTTAAGCAAGACCATCTCAAGAAGAGATTCTCAACCTTCCTTTGCTGACGACCCCTTTTGACTTGTAATTCACCGCTGTGGCCCCATCTCAGCTGTTATTAGTCAAAAGTTAATAATTCACTTTTAGTTATTCGCAAAACCACCTCATTTTTCAGTGTAAAATGATGGGCACTGAAAGACCCAGAATCATGTTATCACAACTACTGAGAAGTACCAATGTCATTGATGATCCATGACTGTTTTACCCGAACGATTTCTTGTAACATTTTAATTTGAAGAAAATATTCAGTCATTTAATATTAACAAAAAAAATAGCCAACCTTGGGCTATGGCGCCTTGGTCACCTTCAAAGTGCATCCCCTGAGACTTCTTATCTCAGTGTTCCTCCCACTTTTCAAGTCTTCAAAGTCTCATTCTGGGATCATCATCATTACATGCCTCTTAATCTCGTCCATGGTCTGAAATCTTTTGGGAGGAAGCCAGAACTTGCTGGGAAAGAAATCTGGAATGTTGATAGGCTCACAGACATGGATAGGGATTGTTTGGCCAAAAAGCCTGCATGACACCTGAAGAAAGGGTGTGTTCAGTCATTGTGAATGCAAGGTATATAATACTCAAGCTCACACAGCATTGTCTCACTGCTGACTGAGGAACGTCACAGGAAAATCTGCTCATGCATGCACAGTGAGGTCCCTTCTAATTGATTGCTAAGTAGCATCAAGGCTGTGCAACCGGTTATTGGGATATTTAAAAAAGTTCAATACATGCTTTTTTTTTTTTTCTCTCTTTTCTAATATTTAAACTGGGTGGATATGGTACCTGCCCCCCGCCCAGTTTTTATCAATTTGAACATTCTATTAACCATTTCTTTTATTGTTATCAGTGTCTGTTCGTAATGAGTAAGCTTTCTGCTGTTGTTCTTGTCTGGAGCCAGCATACTGCTCTTTGTTCTCTGGCCTTGTCATTTTATTGGCTGCTATCATTTGGCAACAAAGTGCCCATTGTCTGATAGCCCTTGACTTATCAGCTGATAAGAAGCTAAATTCAGCTTCCACCTGAGATATGAGTGGAACCAAAATTGCAGGGTGACACAGTCCTGCATTATAAACTGGTTTGGTTAGTCACTTGATAGACACCATCACGTGACCAATGTTCTTGGCAACATGCCGTGTTAGGGGTGGTCTATTGAAAAATTTGAAAAAGGTGATCACTGAATAAATTATTTCTCTCAACTTTTGTTGGGCAGAGATTATTGGAAAAGAAACTGAATTTAAAAAAAAAAAAGCAACTATGAATGCTGCCTGATACAAACTAAGCAAATTTAGCATAAACTTATGTTGTAAATTGACCCCCCACACCCAAACACATACTAATAGCTATTTTGTGAGGGGAAATTTTTTGGGGGAAAAAGTTATTTCTAGACGTAATAATGAGTAAATGTTTAAATTTTCAGCCCTCTAACTTCATTGGTGCAGCCTGTACACCCAATGCATACATTGATAGATAGGCAGCCAGACAATGTCCGATATATTCTTTTTATTGTTCACAATTCTATGTGTCTGTTTTTCTCCTTCACATATCAACTTGTCTCTCTGTTTGTCTGAGTAATCATATCCAATTTGAAACTGAGCTTTTACACTGAACAGAAAACATTGAAAGAAAAAGAGAATCCAAATATTGCTCTATCAAAAAACAAAACTATCATTATATAAAGCAGGAAAAAAAAGTTGATGCTGTCTGCTAAATATACGTGACCAATTAGCATTTGGAAGTACAGTGGAAGCTGCTTATTATAATGACGGAAATGTTATTAAATGGTTATTATCAAAATCAGTTGGTCCCAAACATTCTATTCAAAATGATCACAATAAGGGCCTTTATACATCCTCTTTAGATAGTTAGCAAACAGATTTGGATTAAAGTGTATTGGCCCACCAGAATGAAATGAAAATGTCAATTTTTTTTTTTAAAAAAGATCTGTATATCTATTTCTTCATCCAATGGAACATGCTTTGGAAGATGTAGCCCAAATATCCAGAATGAACAAAAAAATCAAGTTCAGGTGTTTGTTTTAAGATTGTACAAGAATATAGAATGTTGTTATACAAGGCACATATTAAGAAATAGCTTTTTAGATTTAAGGTTTGGTACAGTCATTCGACATAGATCTTCCCCAAGATTTACCAGACCTCTCAATCATGAACGTTGCAGTGCTAATACTTTTTGAATTTGCTTAGTTCATCACACCATCACGTATTTTGCTGGCCGCTGTTTTGCATATGATCTCTAGGGATCCTTATTGTGAATCATGATGTCTGGCGGATGTCTGCCATTCTTGCAGCATGACCAACTTATTTCCATTTGAGTTTTCTAATAGTTTCTATGATCTCTGTCACTCCTGTTTTTTCTCTAATGTATTATGCTGTCTTATGATCTCTCCATGTTGAGCATGTCAGTTCGAGGGCCAATCTTTTGGTTAGGTTCCATTTGTTGACAACTTTTTTGCTGAGAACCTTCATAACCTCAAAAGCATGCTTGACAAACTGTATGAAGAAAGCAAGAAAGTGGGCCTTCATGTGAACTTCAGGAAAACAAGTGTTGTGTATAACAAACACACAAAGGACAAAGACACAACAATCAGAATAGAAAATGCAAAACTGAAGATACTAGACCCTTACCTTTACCTAGCACAATGAATCCTCTAAAGAAGAAATCAAATAAAGAATTACTCTTGGTTGGCAAGCTTTCAATCGAGCAAGCTCAACCTTCAAGAACAAGAAAGTTCCACTGATCCTAGAAAAGGTATACAACCAATGTTTCCTCCTAATAGTCACTTATTTAACTGAAAAATAGTACCTAACCAAAAGATAGACCCTAAAACACAACCATGTAATTTGCACAAGGGAATGAATTTAGATTTTGTTCAATGTAATTTTATAATAGTACTTTCTGCTCCATTTCTTCTTTCCTTGTTATAATTATGTTTAGGTATATATAACCAAAACTGCAGCTGATATCAGATGAAATTATGTTTGGACGTTTTGCTAATAAACCTTCGAGAACCTTTTTATTTATATATCAGTGCGATACTTGGTACTGTGCTGAATCACGTTTTCAGTTTTCTATCACAGAAGAAGAGAAAATACCGATCATAACAGATCTGTGCAATTTCTATATGTTCCAGTCCATTTTCAACTACTGTTATTTGGAAATTTGTTCTTGGATTTATATTTTAAAAGTTGAAATAATGAATACAAGGAGTTCATAAAGATTATCATAATTACCAAGTACTTCCATAGTCTTTTATTAGTGGGATCTAAGGCTTAATAAGTACAAAGGACTAAAGGGTTTCCTTTTGCATTGTAATAAAATAAACTATTACGTAATTTTATACAAAATTATTAATCAAATTATTATCAAATTGTTTCGCATTGAAATAAATTAATTTTTTTCTTATTTTTTTTTTAGTATTGTTGTTTCACTTGGGATTTTTTTTTGTGAAAGTCTGGATTTCCAAATTAAAAAGAATAAATTCACAAAGGGATTCATATTTACGTAAAATATTCCCAGGGCCCCACTATCACAAGAATACTAGTTCTTCAAATTCCTCCAACGAATGCATAAACCAAAACTTTTGACTCTCTGTTCAGTTGTATACTGTCACTTCATCAAATGTTTTTCTATCCAAAAGAACTGAAATTCCTACTATAGAGAAATTGAACCAAATTTAATAATTAATTTTTTAGAGAAAAACATAATGGCTTCCCCAAAGTATTTTTCTATTGTGGTTTGGATTTTTTTAAAATTTCCTGTCATGATATGAAAGTTGGAAGAACTGCTTCAACCATTTACTCACCTTCATCTACCACCATCCTCTGGGATAACTAAATGACTCTCCCAATCTTCTATGGGTCACTCAAGAGGAGTAACCTCTAATAAAAATTACCTCCCTTATACTTTTTAATAATTTCTTAGATGTTTCTCTAATTCAATTCTCAAAAGAGCTCAATTTTTCTTGTAAAAATCCTATTCATTGAATAGTTCCACACTAATTACAAGCAGTCTATGAATTTAAGAGTCAAACCCTTTTGTGTATTGTGGTCAGGCAAAATGATGAATTGGCAAAATAAGTGGTCATGTAGATGTATGAGAAAATACAAATGTGCCTACAAATCATGACTATTTTTACCAACAAAATGCCTTTTTCTTTTTGAAAGCTTTGGAAAGCATCAGTGTGTAAAATATAATATATTAATCATCTCCTAAATTCAAAATTTTCATCTTCTAATCAGTATTGATGTCATTTAAAGAGATTTTCCACTGAATTTTCACCAATGACTGAAAATGTGAAGAAGCATAAAGAATGCAATCTTCACCTGATTGAAATATTTGCATGTGGTATTTGGAATGACATTCTGCTACAGTGAATCTAATTGCCAATAAATATATATATTTTGTTGAACACTAAAGATAAATTTTTTTCAAGACATGCTTCATTAATCAGGAAAGATGAATTTTTTGGGGTCAATATTTTTTGCTTGCAAATGAGATGTTTTCTAGCAGGATCACTAGTGTATATGAGCTGTCTTAAGTTCATTGATTTGTCTATCATCTGCTTTTGACCATCACTGGTCATCATGAAGATTGAATTTCAAAATCCACTCAATCATAAACTGAAAGCTATTAAGTGCTGATGTCCTCGTGTGGTAATGCACCTAGAAACACCTCTTTCTCACGAGAGTAGTATAATATATTCATCATCAAAGGACTCTTCCTATTTGGTAACAGGAAGTAATTAAAGGAACGACATAAGTACACATCATGTTGATATGGATTTGTTGACCATTGGACAAATACATGAAGTGACAAATACATGAAGAGTAAACATTCCCAAAAAAGAAAGGGTATTTTTCAAAATACATTCATGCAGAGGTCTTTTCTTTTCCTTTGGAAAGTGTTCTGGTGTGGTGAAGATTTTGCAACCCCTGCTGTTGGAAGTGGTTTGGGCAATTTGAAATAAAGAAACCTTGTCCCTTGTTCAATCCTTTCTACCTCTCTCTCTCTATTCTACATCCAAACAAAAAGCAAGAACAGAATGGTTGTTTTTCAGCTGCTACCATTGAAACAGTAAATCAATGGTCACTACATGAGCTGCTGTTATTATTAGTAAACATATCAGAATCTAAATGCATGATAACAGTAAGTCCCAGCATGACTTCATTTTAAAAATGAACGTTATCCTCTGGTTGATGGCATACAATACTAGATGAAATCTGCACAGAGAAAAAATTTTGTATTTAACAGTTGAGTGTTTGTTCTATTAGAAACTAACAATCAAAAGTATAAACATCAACATAGCTTTCTTCAGTTTTCAAGTTATTCTGGCTGGCTAGCTAACTATAGATATGTGGTGTGTACAGGCTACACGAATATAGCTTGATGGCTGGAATTTCATACATTTACTCAATTATGACTAAACCCCCCCCCCAGGTTTATTGTGAAGTAGGTTCAATTTACGATGTAAGTTTCTGCTAAATTGATCCCTTAGTTTGTATCTGGCAGTATTCACACCTGTTTTTTTTCCTTTTTTTTTTTTCTCAAAAATTCCAACCTCTTTAATGATCACTGTCCAAGAAAAGTTGAGAGAAATAACTTATTGATCGATCAGCCATTTTTCCAATTTTTAATGCATCATCCCCAACACAACGTGCTGACATGGGTCATGAGAGTTTCTCCCGAGTGACTAACTAGACCGGTTTTGTATGCAATATCTTTCAATATTATCTTTCCAAATCTCAATCCCTGTATGATAAATTTTCGACTGATGCTTCCTTCCACGTATTTCTCTTGCTTTGTATTGTAACCCAAACCACTGAGTAAGCAACATGGATCAAAAATTTAAAAAATAAGCTTCCGGCTAGAATTGAACTTGCATCTATTATCCTCAGGAACCTGTCTTATGACAATACCTTACCAATTAGGCCAGTCTTCATCAGTTTGTCACTCAAATGAACCATATAGGTATATTCTTTTGTTCTGCACTATCTTACTATCTTTACTAGACTTGTAGTATTAGATTTTATGGTCTTTAAGATGTAATTTCTCAAATGAAGCATAGTCAATTCATTTTTAACGAATATTTCTTTTACCTTAATTTTATTTGCCTTTTATCACAAGTCTGGGGTTATTATTCTCTTGATAATAATTGCCAATGTTTTATCTAAAAGATTCCCAGACTATTCCATCCCTGCATAATTTCTTATATATAAATTTCAACTAGTATTATGAAAGTAAAAAAGCTATTTTTCTTCCATGCTGGCTGTACACTTGGATTTTCTCTTCTCTTTTTAGTTTTAAAGGTGAAAATTATTTTTTATATCTTTCCATCAGATTTATTGAAGTTTCAGAAGGATTTTCATTTAAATAAATACATCATTTGTTAATTCCCCTGTACACTGTACAATTATAGCCATTACAACTCACCATTTGTTCACTATATAAATGTAATTTTTTTTTCCCAAAGTTGAAAGCCCCCAACACAAACTCACCTTTGTCCTTGAAAAAAAACTTATTTACAGTTATTTAGCAAACAAAAATACAGTGAGTTGTAAAAGCTGTAATCATTTTGAATAGTGGAGACTAATTAAATATTACATTTCAGGTTGTAGTGCAAATGAGAAAAGATACTCTGTGATAGAATTGTGTTGGGAGTTGTATAAGATTTTATAAGCTCTGTACTTAGGGTTTACTACCTCGAACTGTGATGTAGAGAATAGATATCAGGATTTAGAAGTCAGTACTATGCAGTGTGTTTGGGGTGCATTTTAGGATCTGTAAATCTGAATGGGACTGTACTGTTTGACCTCCATGTGGTTAGATGATTGTCTGAACTGAAGCTTCTTCTTTGAGGTGTGTATAATGCATCAAGGCTGTATATTGTAGGATGGATAGCATGCAGTCTGGTGTTTGTGGTATGTCAAGCTTTATTGCAATGAAATTTGTTGCATTAACTGTCTACAAAGAAGAATGCATAGCATGTGAACTGTGTACAGTCAGGTAAATGATTGAGTCGTACACCTTGGTATGTTGAGGATGGTTCACTATAGGATGCCTCCTCGGGTCCATTGAAAGCCTGCAAATGAGTGTTGAGAGGGAGAGCCTGTTGAGTGTGTATCCTAGAATCTGCAAGGGTGGTATGTGCTTGATGAATATGGTCAGTGGGGTGCCACCCCGCCTCCAATGAATGCTCTTCCTGTCAGCAATTTTGTTTCTAGTGTTGCCAAATTAGCCACTTTTCGGCTAGATATGGCCAATTTCCCCCCAAATTTAGTTTATTCAAATATATGATGACCAATTAAATTGAAATTTAATAAAAGTAGATATTGTATTTGATAAATAGACAATAAATGAGTGTATATGTATGTGTGTGTGTATATATATATATATATATATATATATATATATATATATATATATATATATATATATATATATATATATATATAATTGATTTTAGCCATCCTTGAAGGCATTTTTAGCTATATAAAACAAACCATACTTAGCAATACCAATTTCTGCCTTTTATTCAGCCTGTATGTCAATTTTGCCAGAAAATTAGAGACCTGCACACACACACATCTATTAAAAAAAAGAAAAGAAAATCATTCAGTAAACCCGTTAGTATGGTGCTTCGGGACCATCTGCTTATCTAGATTTTAGGATTGGGTGTGGAGATCTTGAAGCTGGAAGCTTTTATTGATTAGAGAATGTCAATTGTAGATATTTTTGGTTCTTTTTGTCTGGTTTTAAAGGCAGCAAAAACAATGTGGATTTTCATTTGAAAATGGCATCGCATTTAGCTATAAATGTTACTTAGTTTGCACAGATATTGTAATGGTTAGCATGTCTGCTTCACATGCAGGTTCAAGTCCTGGTATGAGTGAAGAGTGTGGAAAACTCTTCATGAGGACAAATTTCCTGGTACATTTAGCTGCTAATTCGAATACTCCTAAGCAGTGTGATTAAGGTAGAGGTATCTCTTTGGTTGACTTGCATCTTGCCAAGGGGGAAGCTCATAAAAATTAAGTCCTGAGATTTGAGACTAATATTACTGAACTGACGTATACAACTGGGACTTTCTCACTGGATGTATATGTATACTCCAATTGGAGATTCTCTTGATAGACTGATGCTCTACTTAAAAATGTTACTTACTGTATTTCCAGGCATGGAAGGCGCCTTGTTCTTTTTTTCTTTTTTCCTTTTTTTTTTTCTTTTTTTTTCTTTCTCTTCCCCCCCCCCATCCAAGGAATTCTAGAAAAAGTTTCATGGAAAGAAAATCTTGAATACTTTCAATGACATGGTCGCAATCTGGTTATTTTTTCATCATATTCATCACGTGACTGACCTTCATGTTGGTAGCAATTTAGTTTTATTATTGATCAAGTATTTTCCCCCTCTCAAGTGACAAGACATAGAACTGTTAAGCCACCCATATAACCTCTTGGAAAAGTAGGTGAGAGTGCCAGGGATCCTATTTTCATGTTGTTTCGGTTTTTTTTTTCCTTACTAAATTTTGCTAGTCAAAATTAGGGTGTGTCCCTGAAGCTGGTGCACCCTCTGGACTGGGAAATGAGGTAGAAGTTGAGGAGCAGCTTCTACCTAGTACTAACTAGTCAGCTGGCTTGTTTTTGCTCTCTTTTCCATTGTTCTTTCTCACGTGTTACTCTGAGTAAAAGATAAGTTTTTTGTAAACTGCAAACCAAAATGTTAACAAGAATAATATTCTATTCATCAATATCCATTATGATTCCACTGCAGGACAAAGGCCTTTCCCAGCTCCATCTATGACAACTATGACTGTGCTAACCTCTACCATGTCTTACTGGCATACCATTCTATCTCATCTCTCCATCTTATGTCTGGTCTTCTCCTACCATGTTTACTATCTGTTATCCTTGTATTCTCAAGTGTCCAGACCATCTTTATTTTGGTCTCCTAATTATTTCTATATCTTTTAGTCTCTTCTCTGATCCATGTTGATTTTTATTTCTTACCACTATTTTTCTATTACTAATACAAAATATGTGCTGAGGGTCTTTTGTGACCGAATTTTGTCATTTTTTTCTTTTCATCTTGAAGGATTGGAATTCAAATTTATTCTAGAAAAAAATTCACTACTTATGATAATAGGTTCATACTGCGTAGATATTAAGTGTTAAGAGTTGATAATTCAATGCGTTCTGATCATCTACCAAACTGGACTCTCAAGTAATTGGATTAAGATACAATTGAAATTATCTTGGTTTTTAGTTCAATAATTCCTATTACAGCATCAACGTATAAATAGCAATATTTTATTATTTAAACATATGTGCATGTATCCGTAACTAGCCTTGATGAATCACCGTTGCCAGCGCATGTACTAGAACTAATTTTCTGTAAGGTTATCTAAAAGAATTGATTTCTTTCTCAAGTTATCTTTTTAGAAATACCAGCACAAAAAGCTGTTTCTAGACGGTGCTTAGTGGTGTACTCAAGCAAATTTTCAAGGTTGTAGCCCCGGAAATGGGACCAGGAGCGCCTGAGGACTTGCACACAGATGAGCAAAGAGACAAAAATCTGTTGCCCTGTTGGCTGGGTGGTTAGGCTGACGATTCGTGGGGCTATGGTGATTCAAGATATATATATATATATATATATATATATATATATATATATATATATATATATATATATATATATATGTGTGTGTGGGTGTGTTATGGTTGAATTTAATTTTCTCTAAAAAAACAAAAAACAAATGCAAAAATGGATAATTGAGCTACAAAATCATCTTGAAATATAAACAAATGTTGCTTTGAAGAAGGAAAATATTTCCAGCCTTGTCCTAAGTGGTTGATCTCTATCGTACAATAATAATTCATTATTTTTTTCTGCTCAAATTGAAAATGTGTGTGGTATAATTCTAAAGAAAACCAGCTCTATGCAATCTCGAATTTTGTCTTCATTTTCAAGTCTAGGTGTGGAAATTTGATGAGACACAATGGTAAGAGCTTGGCCCTGTTTTAGCATCAACAAAAAATGTGGAGCAAAGGGGGTTGCACACTGCTTCAAAAAAATCCTTGCATTAAGTGAATATTGACTTTATGGTCGGATAGAAAAGAAAAAAATTGTGGGGTTTTGAATTGTTTCTTGAGGGTTAAATGTTCTTTTTTGATTAGTTATCATCAAATAAATGGTAATTTTGATAGGCAGTCAGGTGCTGATTTAAAAAAAAAATTTTTCCATTTTGTGAACAGATTTTTATTTGTTTTAATAAATAAGCCGTCTCATTACTTATCTATCCTTGGGTAATTGGACTGATATTTCTGCATGATTAAAACTGGTTGCTTACATATCTGGGTTTATCAACATGCAGAAGGGGAAAAACTTGGCTTTCAAAATATGCCATTCCTAGGAGTGGAATAACCAAATTATCCTCAGAAATACTTGTGTGAGCTTGATTGACTTCCAGTTTCCCTGTATGCAAAAGGGGAATAAAACTGATGAAAGGTGAAGAGGCAGAACTTTCTTAGTGTATCGATTAATTATTGTATATGACTATCCTCTTTGAGGACCTATGAATTCAAGGTTTTTGTACATGCTTATTGTTTGTGAAATGGTGATCACAAGACTTGTTTCATGCAATTTCTTTTCAACTAGGAACACTATCATTGATATATACTCATGAAATGAAAGAAAACGTCTTTTGCTAACAGACCTTCTGAAAGTCTATTTGAATAACAACCAAATTTATGCATCTTTTAAAATCATCATGATGTTCTCATTCATGGTCAAAGATGACCCTGGCTTCAGTCCTGAGTAGGGCAGCTGCTGTGATGCACGGCCAAGTCTTAAATCATGCCTTGTGTTTGACTTAGATTATACTAAGGGAGTTGCACTCGACCTCAGCCTCATTCATCCCTGGCTGCAGTGGCAAGACATAGGTAGAATGGTTGGACACAGACCTGTATGAAGTGGATGATCAGGGTGTCATGCATTGTTCTTTGCACTCCACATATTGGCTTGGAATCAGCTGTCTTTCTCCTAGAGCAGTTGCTAACCATGGCTAGAGAGCCAAATCTGCCCTGCTATTTATCCATAGCTGGGAAAGAAGGGATGGAATAATGCCTTTTCCGAGGGCATTAATGAGAAGTGAATGCAAAACTTTCTTGGTCAGAGTTTGAACTCAGTTTTCCATTTCTATTCTCATTGTTTTCATCCATGAGGTCATCCACACCTTCTTTTAAAGAGTCCAATTAGAAACATGTAGATATTTTTTGAAAATTGTATATCTAGTAATCAGTCGAAGCAAACAACCAGCTGTTCAATTTGTGAAAGAGTAAAGCACGTGTCTACTAATTTCTACCCTAATTTGATAATTTGTCTAATAAAGGAAAAACAAGTTACCACCCTTTTGATCATGTATGACCAAGTTTGTAAAATTTGTGGTAAATAGTTTGGATACTTTTTGAGGTGGTTGAAGCTGTGGATGTGAATATAAATAATTGTGTCAGCAGTTATTTTCTCAATTTCCTTTTCATTTTTTTGCAGATATCGGCTGCTGGAACAGTCGATGGAAGAGGAAGGATTATCTGAAGAACAGGTAAAACTTATTTTCATACAATCTTGCTGATGAGGTATTTTATATACCATAATGAGCCGACACCTGAAGCCTAAAAAATTTCTGCAAAACTAAGAATGACTACAGTTTTTTTTTAATTTGTTTTTGTTTTTTGATTTCTGCCTGTCTAGGCCATTAGCTGTTCTGATGTAATGTCTCCCTTTCCCCAATGTATACAATCTGACTGATATTCTTAATGCTTAAAATTTCAACACCGTCTCATCAATGTATCCTTGGCCCTAAGGAAAGTCTTCAGGCTGTTGGGGTCCATGTCAGATTCCAATCGCAACAGTTTCACTTGATTTTATGCATTGATTTCTCTTACTGTGATAACAAATAAATAAAAACACATTGGTAATTAGAAATGGTTAACTTGGGTTTCTTCAGTTTTCAAGTTGCTCTGGCTGGCTGGATATGTATCATGAGTACAGGTCACACCAATTGAGCTTGAAAGCTGAAAATCTGAACATTTACTCATTATACCTAGAAAAAAGTTTTTTAATTTACAATAAATGTTTTGCTAATTTGGTCCACTGGTTGGTGCCCTGCAGCAGTCACATTTGTTTTTGAAAACTAGAACATTTTTAGTGATCACTATATAACACAAGTTAAGATAACTAAATTATTCATTGATCACCCATTTTTTCCTATTTTTTAATTAATCACCCCTGACACTGCAAAAGATGTTGGTCACATGCCAGTTTCTCTTGTCTAATCAAACCTGTTATTATTCTTTGGTGGCTTTCTCTGTCATTAGAAATGTGTTCTTTTCTTATCGTTTTGTTCTGACTATGATACTTTTAACAGGGATAAAAATAGTATTGGTAAGAAGGGTAATTTTTTGTTTGTTTGCTAATTATCTAATTGTGCTTTTGGAGACAAAAGGACTGTCTTCCTAATATCAACTGAGGACCAGCAATCTGTTTCTTTGAAATTCATATGAGGCTGACTCTTGTTGGCATCAAGTAATTTTTGTTATTCATGCATCATCTTCTGAATCTACAATCTGTTTGTTTTTTTTATAATTCTTAACGTCCGAGCCAACCAATTTATATTTGGGGTGCCTTTGGGGGCTGTGTAGTTCTTTTATGCCCTGGCTCTATATATAGAGCAAGAGGAATACTGACAAAAAAATCCATCGTGAAGCCTTTTTTTGGTAAATATTAGTTTTGATTGTAGAAACAAAAGACTGAATTGACAAAATGCAATACGCTGTTTCTACAATCAAAACTAATATTTAATGTCATTTTCTGTGAGAAAAAAATACTAACTTAATTCAAAACTTTTTTCAAATCCCCCCCTCCCCAGATTGATCCGACATATTTTCATATTTCATGGCATGTAAGCCACACACACCTTTAATTTCAACAGCAATTATTGAGAAAAAAAATGCATTTCCCTGAATTTTTCTCATTTATCAGCCAATTTTTGAATCCGTCAGTTCTAGCCAATATGAAGCTGGTCAATGAAGGTTACATCTACCTTTTAGGCCATTTTTATTTGGGGGAGGGGAGGAATGATTATGTGCTGTTTTGGTAACATTTTATCTGGATATCTTTCTTTTTATTTTGTAGAGATTTAATTGGGGTGAAAATCACTTATTTGTACTGGGAGAAATTCTGAACATTTCAAAAATCATTTAAAGACAGCTTCTTTTTTTCAACTTGAAAAATATAATTAAGCTTAGAAAACATTTACTTCTATCTACGTACAATTTTCTTTTTGCATTTGTTTTTATTATGATGTCAAGAAAGAGATGTTATCTTAATGCCCAATTATTTCCAATGAAAAAGAAAAAGGAAAGCGTTGTGGGTGGGTACATTCCAACAAGTTGTAGAGTTCTATCTGCCTTTTGTAATAGATACTTTGTTGCACCAGTTTTAACTTGACCAACTGCTGCTAACAAAAATACAGACATTACTATCACCATTATAGTAACAAATGCCAAGTGGGTATTGGACTACATCTGCTGAAAATGGTTCTTCAAATTGCCAAATTGGGTTGGTGCCCAGTACCAGATATCCAGGTTTAGAGCTGCCCTACCTCTCCCTCAAATACAATAATCCAGTATCTGTCTCTCTTTCTCACATAGACATGTAAGAAACAATATTGTGGGTGTGAGTTACAGGGCCAGCCCAAGCTTTTATTGGGGCCTCAAGATGAATTTGATAGGGGTTGCCGACTGCTTCTTTACTTCTGCCTTTACTTTTTTGGCCCTCTGTTGGTCATAAGGCCTTAAGTAACCGCTGGATGGATAGAATACTTGTTTTTTAATTCTGGCATAGGTTAACTATTTATTTTGATTGTATCATTTTACTTTTTAAATTTAGTTGCAACTCTTTATGGGTATAACTAGATATAGATCATCGGACTGGAGCAAGAAAGTAGGATTGAGTTTTTTAAATAAAGAGATTTCAAACTCTCCAAACCATTTTGTAAATTCTACAATATTCACATGATGTTACTATGATAAGCTATGTCCCTACTTATTAAGTCAGTGTACTCCAAAATCTTATGTTTTTGCAAATTTTTTCCATGACGAAAGTATCAAGACACTTTTGAATTCAATTTAATTAATCAATATTTTTTTAATGAAAACTCTGTACAAAATTGAAATCTTTCATGTGCGCATTAGTTTCTATACTGCACTGGTTGCAAAACTTGCCCATGTGCAACGATTAGAGGGAACTATAATTGATAGTAAAATTTATTTTTTATGTCACCACTCTATACAACAAAGGTTGATGATTAAAATATTTTTTAAAAAATGTTAAAAAAATTTATTTGATAGTTGAAAAAAAATTTTGTATGACTTCATTTTTTTTTTTTTTTTTTCTTCAACCATTATCCTGATCAGCTTATTCTGGTTTTTTCTTTCAACTTTTTCTTTCAAAACATTCTGCTGTTGGCATCTCTAAACTCTGCTTACTTTAATGTAGAGGAAGTCGCCATGTGAGGAACTTTCCAGCACTGTGTTGGCCATGTGTATGGCTGTAGATTTCCTACTTCCAGAATGCAGCCTCTATTTTTGTTATCAGTGCCAGTGAAATAGGTTAGCACCATTAACTGATGTCTATCAGCAAACTTGCTTCTTCCACTGGGCCTCCTTATTCATCGTCCCACCATTTGTATCAATGGATGTTTTTGAAAGTGAGTTAGAACAAAGCTGAAAAAGAAGCAGACATTTGCTTATTTCTTGGCACCAAATCAGAATTGCCTCTGCTTACAGTTGAGGATTACTAGCTTTGTACTGTCCTTCAATTTCTGTACTGCAAGACTAAATAGTTGTAGACTTGTGGATTACAAACAGACCAGGTACTGAAAGTTCAAATAGTAAAACAAATAATGAAGAGCACCATTTCATTTAGAAACGGTCAACCAAAACTTTCAACCAAGGTTCCTTTAGTTTTTAAGTTGGTCTTACTGACTGGCTATGTATGTGTTATGCATACAGACTGCACTAATGGTACTAGAGAGCTGTAAAATTGATCAGTTACTCTTTATTATGTCTAGAAAACTTTTTTTTCCTTTGATAATCCATTGTCCTAAATAGGTTTTCAGTGTGGGGTTCAATTTGCAATGTATGTTCATGCTAAATTGATTCCATAGTTCGTGCCCAGCAGTATTCAGTTAGTTTTTTTTGTTTTTTTTTTTAAATTAGACTTTTGTAATGATCATGGCCTGACAAAAGGCAAGAGAAGTAAGTAATTTATTCACAGCCATAACAATCTGTTTTTCTTTCAAGGAGTTGATAATCCTTAGTTCATTTCAAGGCTAAAAGAAGTTATCTCCCTTTTAAGTACAGAAACTCAGAATCTACCATTCAAAGTATTTGCATTTCAAAGCTCTAAATTTATAAATATCTTTCAGGCATTTTTTTTTTTTTACAAATTGATAGACAACCATTTATCCTCCAGGAAATTCGATGAATTTCAAACTATCTTTTTTCCCTAACCCTGTTGGAATTCTTCTGAATTTTTTTTCCTCTTCATAATTAAAATTTTTATGATCCAGCTCTGTCCTGATTGGATACAAAGCCCCTTTGATTCTGATCCTGACTAATTCCATCTCTCCGCAGATTTTAATGTCCTGTGTGAGAGAATGTCGCTTTGATAAAAATAATTCACTTTACTCTACGGTGTCGACACTCATTAATGTCAAAGGAAGATATTCTCCAAATGGGACCACTCACAAAAACATGACAAACCAATTAAAATGTTGGAACAAAACAGAAGCAACCATTTGGTTATTCTCTATCTGAGGATCATCATCTGCTTTTAGTGACAGGAAATAGTTCTTTTGTTATTGCTTATTCAGTCATGTTTTGCACAACTTTTTTTTAATTTGTAGTTATGGCCTTTAATACATCGGTTCTCATGCAATCAGCAAAGTCAAGCCATGTAGGTCGGTACTTAGTTGAGTGACCTTCTGGGAATACTAGGTAATGTAACCAGCTTGGGGGTGGGGACTACCCCTGTCACCATGCTGATTTCTGAATGTATTGAATGTTTTCTTTGAAAGCCTACATGTTTTTGGGAGGAGTAAGTGGAACTAGGGCACAATGCTTCCACTATACCAAGTGCTCAAGCATAGCAGCTAAAAAGCTGCTTTACCCATGGTCAACTTTGGGGCACCCAAGATAATTGTTTCAAGATTGTTCCCTTGATACAATCAGTGATACATTTATATCTTTTTTCAGGAATTTATCTAAAATCTTCTTTGAATTGAACAGAATACTGAAGATAGTTATGTATAATATATGGTTAAAAACATAGTTATGTGAATTGAATTGCTTCAGTTTGAAACCCTTGATGCGAAAAGCATGACCTAATTGGAAATGAAAAAAATGTCCTAACCTGTTCAATGTTATAGGCATAGCAGTCTAAAATCACTGGATCAAACTTCAGGGCTGTTGGCTTCTGTGCTTTTTTGTTTGTGATTCCTTCATCTGATTTCATTTGTTTGTTTTTTTACAAGAGATCCTGAAATCTACAGAAATTCTTTTATCATCAGAATTGCTTTAAGGTTGAATTTGCATCATTATCCTCTCCATCTCACTCTCACGTAGACTCTCTCACATACTCTTGCGCTCCTTCTATCTCTCTTGTGCGCTTTCTTTTTCTCTCTCTTATATCCTTTCTCTCTCTCTTATATCCTTTCTCTCTCTCTTATATCCTTTCTCTCTCTCTTATGTCCTTTCTCTCTCTCTCTTATGTCCTTTCTCTCTCTCTCTTATGTCCTTTCTCTCTCTCTCTTATGTCCTTTCTCTCTCTCTCTTATGTCCTTTCTCTCTCTCTCTTATGTCCTTTCTCTCTCTCTTTCTTATGTCCTTTCTCTCTCTCTCTCTTATGTCCTTTCTCTCTCTCTCTCTTATGTCCTTTCTCTCTCTCTCTCTCTTATGTCCTTTCTCTCTCTCTCTCTTATGTCCTTTCTCTCTCTCTCTCTTATGTCCTTTCTCTCTCTCTCTCTTATGTCCTTTCTCTCTCTCTCTCTTATGTCCTTTCTCTCTCTCTCTCTTATGTCCTTTCTCTCTCTCTCTCTTATGTCCTTTCTCTCTCTCTCTCTTATGTCCTTTCTCTCTCTCTCTCTTATGTCCTTTCTCTCTCTCTCTCTTATGTCCTTTCTCTCTCTCTCTCTTATGTCCTTTCTCTCTCTCTCTCTTATGTCCTTTCTCTCTCGCTCTTTCTCTCTCGCTCTTTCTCTCTTTCTCTCTCGCTCTTTCTCTCTTTCTCTCTCGCTCTTTCTCTCTTTCTCTCTCGCTCTTTCTCTGTTTCTCTCTCGCTCTTTCTCTATTTCTCTCTCGCTCTTTCTCTATTCCTCTCTCGCTCTTTCTCTATTCCTCTCTCGCTCTTTCTCTATTCCTCTCTCGCTCTTTCTCTGTTTCTCTCTCGCTCTTTCTCTGTTTCTCTCTCGCTCTTTCTCTGTTTCTCTCTCGCTCTTTCTCTGTTTCTCTCTCGCTCTTTCTCTGTTTCTCTCTCGCTCTTTCTCTGTTTCTCTCTCGCTCTTTCTCTGTTTCTCTCTCGCTCTTTCTCTGTTTCTCTCTCGCTCTTTCTCTCTTTCTCTCTCGCTCTTTCTCTCTTTCTCTCTCGCTCTTTCTCTCTTTCTCTCTCGCTCTTTCTCTCTTTCTCTCGCTCTTTCTTTCCTTCTCTCTTGTGCACTTTCTTCCTTTCTCTCTTTCGCACGCTCACTGTCTTTTCTATTCCTGCCTCTCACACTTCATCCAAAAATGTAATCCTAAAGGTTTCAGATAGAATTTTGAGTATCTCCTGAAATTAATTAATACTGACTCGAAATTTCTTTTCAGGAAAATGTCGAAATATTGTTGGTTAAGTGTACAATGCTTTTTGCTGTTAATCTTATCCTAATTTATCCTCTGAAGAAAAGAAACTCAATTTACTTTTAATATCAAATATAGGACCTCTATTTCCAAGTTGAGCCCTTAACGTTTCTTCATTACATGTCGAAACTGACCTGGTTGTCTCTTGATTACTTGAAGTACAGATATAAATAGACTTGGTTCCTAACATTTACAACATGCTTCAGTTTCTATCACCTGATGTGAGGAGCATGTTTGTTGTCTGATCTATTTTTCAATGAGTGCTTTGGCTATTTTTGGATTTCTCTTTTGATTCAACTCTCTTTCTGCATTTGTTTCTCATGGAGATATTGATCACCAATAGAAAATAAGTCTTATATCAAGTTTATCTATTTTTAGATAAGGTTTTCCAGCACTAGAATATTGACATTTCTATATATTTGACTTTTAGAAGGCTTTCTCAATCCATGGTACATATAGTTGTACTGCCTCTAATATTTACATTTGTGGCCAGGAGATGCTATTTTCTGTTTGTTTTTTTTCTGTTTTTGTTTTCGATTAACATTATCAGTAAATTTGCAATTTCTTCATGGTCAGTATCTTTTATTGGCAAAGATCTAGAGAAGATGATCCTGATTGTAAAATTTCATACTCTTGCTCAGTCGATATTGCACACAAATAGAAAAAATAAGAATAAGTAAAAGAAAAACAAGTAAATGTATAAAATGTTGTTGCTTTGAAAAAATTAAATTTTAAAATTGTTTTTTCACTTGGAAGTACGAAACTTTACAATCTGGACCATCTTCCCTGTAGTGCACCTTTTTATTGTTCTTGGGAAAACATCTCTTTATTTGTTCTCAGATTTTGACTCTGGAGAAATATGAAAATCTTTCTTGAAAATCAATTGATTGTTTTTGGGGGCAGCTTGACATTTTTAAATACATTAAATGAGTTTTAAAACATTCTCCAACAAACATTTAAAATTATCTTCCTAGCATAACATAATGCTTCACAATTTGCATGGAGATTTTGTTCTTTCATGTATTTGCCTCTCGCTCGCTCTCTCTCTCCCTTTATCTGTCTCAGTGGTATCAAAACTGGGGTCAGTCAAATAATGCTTGGGGTTTGCAGCAGTGTTAATTGCATCATTTGGCATGTTCGAATTTGTTTGTTTTCACTCACAAACTGGTTAGTCAAATGGTATTTTTGACATGAAAACATTTTTTCCAATTCATTGTACTGTAGTAAAGTAAAAATAGGTTTTGACCTGAAAAAAAAAAGGTTGAAGCTGAATTTTGCACCATTGACAGCGTTGGTAGCCTGCAATAACATGTACAAAATCCAAAATGACTGCCATTTCTCTAAATGGCCATCGATTACAACTGCGTAAGTTGTTGGGGCTAGAAAATCTAATGTTTGTACAGATGGTATGATGTATTGTTGGAAAGAATTTATCATCTTTCCAATGGTGTATCATGTCAATTTGTATCTGCTGTGTAAAAGTTACTTACGAAACCATTAAGGCAGGTATTTCAGCACACACCCTTGGAAATTCTCTTTCCAATATATAATATACATATAATAATAAACAAAACCCAGTATTTATACAGAGAACATGATGTATCATTGGAAGGTGTATCTTGTCAGTTTGTATCTATTGTGCAAAAGAAGTTGTAGCCCAAACTGAAGATAGGTTTTCTAATGTAAACTGTTATTAGTTGTTTCAATGAAATCCTTACTGTTATTTCTATTGATATTCAGACCATCCTCATCTTGGTTGTTTTTCATACAACGTTTCAGCCATTGCACTCTACGGCCTTCGTCAGGTATCATCAGGTAGATTTGGGGAAGTAATGAACCGAACCCTTTATCTATCCGATGGGGGTATATTGATCTTACTCCCCTCTTAGCGTTTGTAGTATTATTATATTGTCTCACACTAGGATCGAACCTAGAACCATCAGATTACTTTACAGTAATTTGTCTGATGCTGTAACCAGTGCGCTATGAGTGCAACGGCTGAAACGTTGTATGAAAAACAACAAAGATGAGGATGGTCCGAATATCAATAGAAATAATAATAATACCTCATCTCAAAAATTCTGAGAAATCCTTACCGTGGTGATAAGTATCCTTGTTTTCTCTTTAGTTAAAGCTAAATGTCACCAATAGAAATGAAGAAAATTTTGTATGCCAATGGGAAAAACCTTACTTAAAAGTGAACCAACTTTGTAATTCAGAGGTTGTTGGTTGGGGGTTTACTTCCTTCTCAAATATTACATTTTACACCTAAAGAAGGCCATGGAAATGAATCTGTAGTAAAAGATATGTGCAAACTGTGTATGTACTTCCAAGGGAAAGCAATTGTGAATTGAACAACTTTGTTCAAGTCACATGTACAGCTTCTGGAAAACAAAGACGTAATATGCAAAAAAGGTCTGAACAATGATTTGAAGAGGGAAAATGACAAGTTCAAATTCAGACAGAAGTAAAAATGTTGAAACAGAATTTTTTTTTCTTCAACAAAATTTCTACTCTTGTATGGTTGAACACTCACCTACCAGCTACTTCCTCTAGTGCTCCCCTATCTGCTGGATGTCTGTCAGCTTCTGATGCCTTCCTACTACTGGTCTACTACAATTCAAATTTCCTGGCTGCTGACACTGTCATCATAGTGTCATCCATTTGTTTGAAGAGCCAACCAATGAGAAGAGAGCTTACTTTAAGCTGCATGCTCCTGCTAAAACTAATGGTTTCTTTTCGTGTCCATTTTGCAAATGTCTTCCACTACACACTTTTATTGCAAATGAAGAAAAATGTACAATATTTTTCTCAAAAAGATTTAAACAAAATTTTTCCAAAACCTTAAATATTCTGATGTGACTGTAGTTAGCTCTAAAAAACATAGCATTGAATGATAAGTTTAATTATATCTATACATGTTTTGCAAGATCTATCCCTACTCTTACATGCTACATATTTGTGCTTGAATTGTCCATTTAATGTCTATATCTATAAAAATGAACCTTCTTACTTTATTTCATTTCCAAGATATTCAATAAATCAATGAAAAAAATGTTTCCACACAAAATCAGCAGGAAAATACATATCCTAACAATGATGTACGTGACTGCAGAGACAAACATTTGTCTTGCAAACCATGACTGGCCCCACTCAAAAAACATTTGGGTATTTATTCCTCACAGTGAGTTTTCTACTGCTTCAACCAATATGTACCAGGGGAAAAAATCAAATGAGTTCATACAACTAGACATTAAACCATTGACAGACACTGTTGATTAAATATGGGAAACAAAGACTCACTGCTCATTGGTATGATCAGAAATTCCTTAGCTAGTACAGAAAGAATACTGTTGAAAATTGTGATTTTTCCTAGAAAGAAAAAGAAATGATGTTACAGTCCTTTTTTCTTTTTTTTTAGTTTTTCCCGCAAAAAAAATGTTCATAGTCCTTTTGAGTCTTTGAAAAAAAACTTATCTGCAACTCTTTAATGGGAAAGTTTGTTTTTTTTGTTTTTTCTTTTTGCTCAAAAGCAAAAGTTGCTTTTTTTTTGTTGTTGTTTTTCTTCCTTTGAAGTCCCATTCTTTTCTTTGGCTTCCATGTTGAGGCTTGTTGTCACTGGTTCTGCCTTGACTGTACCCTGCCATGGTAATATTTTCTTCTGTTCAATGGTATATTCTAGTTTTATTTTCACAAGAGTTTGCTTGCCGTAAAATTCCAAATACAATTATTTTGATCGATGATCTAATGCCTGTTACAAATGCCAAATTCTAACTATGTAGTGCTAATTGTATTTGCGCACAACACAAAAAGAAATTGAAGAAGAGCTATTGTGAATTAAATAGCTTGTTGAAGTCATAAGATCTTCCAAAAAAGAGCCGGACAAATCTTGGAGAGGGAAATGTAGAGTTCTAATCTGACAAGAAAACAGAAACATTTAAAGGAAAATTTCAGCAACAAACTTCAGGGATTAGGCAGCAAATACCTGAATAACTTGAGATTTGCTGATGTCCTTTTTGCTGAAAACCTTCATGATCTCCAAGTAATGCTAAATTAGTCTCCACATGAAGTTCAGTAAAACAAATGTCTTGTACAATGAACATGCTGAGGACAAAGACATTTTGATCAAAATCAAGAACGCAAAGCTGAAGAAAGTAGATGTTAACATTTACCTGGCACAATGAATCTCAGAAGGAGAAATCAAGCAAAAAATCACTCTACTTTGGCAGGCTTTCGATAGAGCAAGCTCAACCTATGAGAACAAGAAAATTCCATTAGTACTAAAAAGAAGGTTGTACAACCAATGCATTTCCCAATAATCATCTATGGTGCTGAAACATGGAACCTAACCAAGAGATTGACCTTCAAACTGAGACAAATGCAACATACACAAGAGAAGATCATGCTTAATCTTACATGGAGAGATCACAAGACAACAGTATATTAGAGAAAAAACATGGACAGAATCCATCAGAAAATGGCGATTGGCTTGTCATGTTGCAAGAAAAGCAGACCACCCATGGATATCACGACTCACAATCTGACTCTCCAGAATCATATGTGACACTGAGGCTGGCAGAAAATAAGACGGTGTGAGGAACTGGACAAATTCAGAAAGTACTGGCTCCACCGCACCCATGATTGAGAGATCTGGTGAATGTTGGGGAGGGATTTTATCCATAGACAGATGCTGAAAGGCTGATGGTTGATGATCATTTAAAACCCTGCCATCATTCATAGTTGGTCATAGAATGTTCCATACCATCTAACCGATAACTTCAACTCTCTCCACTCTCTGGAAAGTTGGAAGAGATGTCTGCATGCAGCCCATATCTCTCTCCAACGGCCCCTGCTACAATCAAATGTTTCCTCCTGCAGACGCTGTCATCATGGCGTATTGCTGAAGATTTAGGGGCTCCAACATTTAGTGAGATTTTTGATTTTTGAAATTGTATATTGATAGTAGAAATGCAGTAGGTGAACTACTATTCATGAAGCTTCTGGAAGCTCCCCCCCCCCCAGCTATATCACAGAAACCACAGTGCAAGAAGAGAAGTAATCTGGAAAAATTGCTCAACATCAGAATTATCGAAGTAGTTCTCTTGTAACCGTGCAAAAACTCTTCCAAATTTAAGTGATATACTGGGTTGGTGGAAAAATTGTTGATGATAACTTATCTATGGGTTGATTTTAGTCACACAAGATTTACTTTAAACCATATAATGTAGATAATCTGGCTGTTATTGGCTGTAACATATCACGTGTACTCACCCACTTGATCCAGAGTTTGAGGTTTGGTGTAGTGCACAGCCTCCTTTCCCTCTTCCCATGGGAAAAAGTCATGAAAATATTGCAATATTTACAAAAGTTTCATGATCTCTAATTGGAAGATAATTCTGGCCCATCCAGAAATTTGATAAATATAACTATTATATATACCTATGCTCATAATTCATGGATTTGAGTGGATTTTGATTATTTATTATTGGCTACAAATGCTATCAATACTGCAAAATTCAGCATGGCCTTATTCTTTTCCAAGTCTATTTACAATTAAGGAATGGTGAAGTGCTTGTTTATCTGAAGGTTTATGGTACTAGATTTATGGGTTTTGGGGAGGGGGACACCAAGAATTATTCTGATTTAGTGCATTTGCGACCCCTTTGCACTCCTAACGCCACCATGAATGGATAACTCTGCGTGTATGTTTGTGTGATACATATATGTGCAAGTGTGATGTCTCCCTTTTCCCTCTCTATCTTATATAATCTTAAGTACAGTTAAAAGTAAGTGTCAGTCAGTCAGTCAATGCATATACCACAATAATTTATTTACAGTGAGAGAAAAGTCAAGTGGATGAAAGAGATTGGAAGGAGGAAATCACAACTACCAAGTTTGCTTTGAGCTTTTAATCTAAGAAGGAAAAAAAATGGCATCCGTTTGAAATGAACTGATATTTTAGAATAATTGAAGCACTCGGCTTTGGTTTTCCATTTTCCATTCAGCAGATCTTACATTAACATTATTTTTGGAGGGAATGGGAGGCATTTAAATACCAGCAGGAGACGTAGAACAAATTTTAAAACCTGGCTTGTTATTTGAAATCATATATTACAAGGGGCAAGTAACTCCAGTATTAGTGTGGTGAATAATAGCTGTTTATTCAAAAGATACATGTTGAAATAACATGTTTTTTTAATTAGAAATAGTTTGTGATCCAATATGCTTATTGCATCCCTGGGGTCAAAAAGTATGTGTGCTAAATTACAACTTGGCCCTTCCAATCGTTCTGTTTATACAATTTAGACACACATACATAAATGTACATAACATAAAGGTACATAGATTTCTTGGGTAGTGAAATTCTGTGTTATCATCGTCAAACTGAATGTAGCAAACAATCTATGAAAATCCGTGTGACAAGTTGCTTAGGCTGAACAAATTCTGCTAAAACAGATAAACACTTTTTATGTATTGATTTGTTGAAGAAATGATTTTCAGACAGCTGCGTGAATGTCATGGATCTATACATTGAGATAATTAGATGTCCCTGACAGAACGCGTTTTGCAATATAAGACGGCTGGGCGGTGGACCCCAACATTTTTTATCATTGCCCACTCATCCAGAAAAAAAACGCATATAAAATCCAAATTTCCCTTTGAATCCATAAACCTGATATTTCAGGCTTAGCGCTATTTTACTTCACCAGAAGCCCATTTGATGGGATGTATGATGCAACTCCCAACCCCATTGAGAAATAGTCTTGATTCACAATGACTAACCAATTGTAAAAATGAAATAAATTAGACAAAAACAGTCCAGTAGTAACTGAACAAAACTACAGTTCACGGGTTGAAAAGGTCAAATCATCAATATGAATTGGCAAATATTTTTGTTTTTAAATACCTAAATCTGATATACTTCGTAATATATTGTAATTATTTTGGTAGTAATATTTAGTAAAACAAACGTTGATGATTGCCTATGTTTATTTGGTTTCATCTCTTCATTTTCATCTGAAAGACGATGATTGCTGTCTTTCATCTATCACACACCCAACAGTCATTGCATCTCTGTTATAATGCGGTTGGCTGTCTTGGACTCCAGCACCTGCATTATAACAGGAGACTATATTCAGATTTGAAATTGAATGTTTTTAATTTTTCGTCTTTTTTTCCTTTCTGAAATTGCCCTGATTGTAACTCGTATACTATCAATATTGATGAAAGTTTTTTTTCTTGACTGACAATCTAAAAAGAACTGAATTGAACAAAAGTATATATTGTGCTGCGTTACAAAAATATTTCCATTATTTCCAATTCCTATTCTTTCATGAGTATACGAAACATCAGAAAAATATGTACTTATTGAAATGTAAAAAAAAAACAAAAAAACTATTTGAAATCATTTTTGAATGTTTGATTGTACTTGACTGTTGTATATTTTAGAAAGGCATTGTTTAATATTATTATTCATATGCCTCCATATTTACACTATTTTTCTGGTGGTCATTGTCACAGACTGACTCAGGTCTCCAACCTTTCCCTCTGTCCTCATTGAACTTTCACTGGAAGACCCTTCAGTACTCTAAGACATTCCTCTGTATTCTAACTGATCTCAGTAGTGCTGTTGTCTGGATAGTCTTAGTTCTTCCCTGGATTTTATTATCATCATCATCATTCTTCCCCACTACCACTATCGTGACCTGTCTCTTTTAAGTTTGAACATCTGGGAAACGCCCCCACCCTCTATCCTATCTATAATACTTATACATCCAAAGCAGTTTGGATATATTTTGGGGGAGTGCACATTTTATAGGTTGGCAAATATACTTCATCATTTGTTAGATTACTTGAAATGGGCTTTTCTTTACGCTAAAGTGTGTATAAAAAGGGATATATATTATAATCTATAGACATTGCTAATAAACTGTGATGCAAATGTTTAGATATGTTTTGGGGGAGTTGGCAAATATACTTCATCATTTGTTACGATTACTCCAAACAGGCTTTTCTAATTGCCAAAGTGCATGTCTGATTATGCGATTTATAGACACAGCTAATAAAGATTTGAGTCAAATGTTACAAATAATCTGATCTCATCTTTATTTTAGTCGAGTTGAAAATTTTCAAAAGTTCAATTTCCTGTTTTGTTTTCTGTAATACTTAGCAATTCTTTAGAGTTAAGGTATGTGTGTGTGCATATATTAGAAACCATCAACCAAAACTGCCTACATAGGTTTCTTTGAGTTTCAAGTTGGTTTGGCTGGCTATGTATGTATCATGCATACAGGCTACAGTAATAAAGGAAGAGGACTGAAAAATTCAACATTTATTCCTTAATATGTTTACAGAAAACGTTTTTCTTTTTGTTTTTGTTTTTTTAATCCTCTCTCCCGAAAGGTTTTTAGTGGCAGATTAATTTTGCATAAACTTACATTGTGAATTGAATCCTTGTTTGTGTCTGCTTGTCTTTTGTTTTGTTTTTTAAATTCAGACTCTTTTTGGTGATCACTGCCCAGCATAAGCAAGAGAAGTAACTTATTCATTGATAACCCTTTTTTCCAATTTTTTCCATTAATTACCATCAACACTGCATGCCGCCAAAAGAGGTTGGCCTGATGATGGTTTTTATTGAATGGCTAACCAGACATCCACACACACACACACACACGTGTGTGTGTGTGTGTGTGTATATATATATATATATATATATATATATACACACACACACACACATATATATATATATATATATATATATATATATATATATATATATATATATATTCTTGTGGACTTTGATATTATAACCCATTAGATTACTGTTTGCACAATTATATCCTTTCATCTTTGTACATTTTCAATCTATAGTGATTTCTCTTTTCATTTTACGACTTTCATTTTAAATGTCAAAGTGTGTTAGTATAAATTGAACGAGATTGGCTGTCGTTCACACAAACTGATTTTCAGTACATGTCTAAATGCAACTGGTGTGAACTGTTCATTCACTGCTGCTTGTGTATAGTTCAGCACCATTCAGTAAAAACGGAATAATTAATAATAACTCTTTATGCAGTTTCTGGCCGATATAAGTGCTTCTGTACTTATATCTTACTTGCAACTGTTTTCCACTAGTTTGTTTAGCTTCCCATAATGCATTGCTTCCAGTAACACTAAAAAAATAGCCTAAATGCCTATTTTACAACCATCCCTCTCCTCTCTTGGAGCTTTTGATTGATTTTTTTTTTCTTTTCTTTACTTTACATTAGTATTAGTACTCACTAGAGATTATCTTGTAACACCTTTTTAGTTTTTTAGACTGGAAAGGAGTTGGGCTGACAAAAGCGTCTCAATGAAAATACCAAAATGGCTACCTAAAAGGAACCAAATTTTACAAGAAGAGAACTAAACATATATAATTATTATGTAAAACTACGAAAAAATGCTTTATGAATAATTAAAATGAATTCAATTCTTCAATAAATTTGCAAATATATAATGAAGATGGAAAAAGACTCACCTATAACTCTAGAAAAGAGCTAGATCTAGCTCCAAAAGAGCTTAATCAGCAACCCTACTTTGTCTTGAGCTGGACACTTCATGCAGCACACTCACAAACATTTATGTGACAAAACATTTTGAAATAGAATATTTTTGCAAATTCAATGCAAAATTTTCATTGTTTTTGAATATTCCCATATCTAATCCTGTTTTCAAAGAATAGTTCTCAATTTTCACATCAACCTGAAAGAACTGAATTCAGCAGCCCTGGCAAAAAGACATGATATTACTCCCAATTAAAATCAGGTTCTTTTCTTGATAGATTTTTACTTGATAAGCTACATTCATTCCAAACCAGTTTTTGAGTGTTAGGGAGGAAAAAAAGCAGAATAACTTTGAATCATTATGGCTTTATCAATTGAAATGATTCTACGAATTTATTCCCCTCATACCTCACTTGATGAATTATTTAAATTTGATAGAGTTTGAGTGAAAAGCAAATAGTGAACTAGAATGAATAATGAAAATACTTTTAAAGAAAATTCTTTACAGTATGTATCTGCTAATGATGATAGCTTGGTGGTTTTATTTGAAAATATGGAACTAAGAGATTTCTCCTAAAAAATTTATACTTTTTGATCCAGAATTTAATAGGTTTTTTGTTTATTCTGGACAATGCATAATTTTGAAATTGTTCTTCAAGTCTTATAATGTTTTTATAAAACTGACTAGAAATGCTATTTTTATTTTGGTAGAAGGCTTCAAAGGGATTCTGCATCTTTTACAGTGACAGTCCAGTTCCGATAAGGGTGGGTTTTGATGTAGTATGGTTATGGTATTGCTGGAAAAAGGAGCCCGGGGAAAAAAACACATTAAATTATGATGAGACCATGGACGTAATGGTTTTGAACTGTACAAAAATTTTGGAAAGGATTAACTGCACTCTTCAAGGTATCAGCTGCAACAGCCTTTTAGCATCCATCGTTGGATGTAGACCTTTCCCAAGAATCATTAGAATCCCTAGATCTCTCTATCATGTGCATCATAAAGCCAATACTTTTTGAACTTGTCTAGTTTGTCACGCCTTCTTGTTCTTTGCCAGCCACAGTTTTGCAGATGATCTCTGAGGATCTATTTTGTGAGTTGTGATGTCCCATGGTTGTCTGTCATTCTTACAACATGATCAGCCCATTGCCATTTGATTTTTCTAATGGTTTCTATGATATCTCTGACCCCTGTCGGTCTTGATCTTTCTATGTTATGTTGAGCATGATTCTCTCCTGTGCATATTGTATGGTTCTCAGTTTGAGAGGCCAATTTTCTGGTGAGGCTCTGTGTTTCAGCTCCATAAGTGACTATCAGGAGGACACATTGATTGTATACCCTACTTCATTTGGTAAGTCAATTAAATTAGAAAGTAGCATAATATAAAATGCTACTCACTGTAGCAATAGTTGACTTCAAGACTCAAGTAGAAGTCCCTAATGTCATTGATACTATTATACAACAAGGCATAGATCCTGTATATATCAGAGTCTTGCAACCAAATCTACCATAACAGCAGTTCCTTCTTCAGGCTACGTAGAGACTCTGAGTCCTTCCAACACAAAAAGGAGTTTGTCAAGGTGATACTAGCTCACCTGAACTTTTCAATCTGCTTCAAGATGACCTCCCAAAACCTAGACAAGACAAAGAAAGGAATCAGAATAGATGACAAATACATAACCTCAGATTTGCTGATATCATCCTTTTTGCTGAGAACCTTCATGGTCTCCAAATGGTGCTTGACAAACCGAATGAAAAAAGCAGGAAGGTTGATCTCTACACGAACTTCAGTAAAACAAATGTTGTGTACGACAAACACGTTGAAGACAAAATCAAGGTATATAACAAATAGATGTTCTTTTTTCTCCCCTTTACCAATCGATTGGATTACTTGTCAATTATTCCTCTATTCCGAGCTAATTGATAGGCTCCATTGGCGCTGTTTTCATTTTGATAATTATATTTCTATGACCAATACTATTAAGTTGTATTGCTCTTAAACTGCGAACAATACAAGCTTTTTTTTCATAAAACCTCTTGGACATCCACTTGAGGAGCTTTTTTTTATCAACAGGAAATAATGTCTGCTTCTGTTGTTTCCTCTTCCTTTTGTTCATCTTCAACTCAACTAAGTTGTGTAAAAAAAAAAAAAAAAAAATCTCCATCAAAACAAACAACAACACGTGACAAGTGATGTCATGTTATGAAATTTTGTGCTCCTAGAATTGCTTTCAGGGGGGGGGGGCAGATTCAGCATTTGATCCTCAAATATTCAAACAGTCCAGTGAATGTCAATTCAGGACTTGAAGTTGTCTAATTTTGTTTTTCAAATGGAAGAAATTAAATATTTTAGTTATAAATTCTGATGAAATATATTTTTAATGTCCAATGACAGAAATATGCTGTTTTCTGAACTATTAGGTGATATTATAGATCCAAAAATGTATGTTTTGATCTTTGCTATATTGTAAGAGGCCTAGGTGTATGTATATGTGTTCTTCTGAAGAAAATTCATCAGATAGAAAATCAAGTATATCCTTGAATTTTTTTTCACAATGAATGATGTGTGTATATATAAATAGTAGAATGTGGATTTGCTACACAAACTAGCTCATGTTTCTGCCCTCTTTGAGCCTCATTACATTTCAGAAGTGGCTTTATATGTTGATATATTATTATATTATGTTATACCGCTAGCCTGATTTGTACCATATATACCGTGTGTGTGTGTGTGTATATATATATATATATATATATATATATATATATATATATATATATATATATATATGTATATATATATATATATATGTATGTGTTTCTATTGTCTCCAGTGTTCTTAGTTATCTTGAATTATTTTATGCAAATTGTAAGTCAACACTTGCATCATCATCAGTCTTATATCATCCATCATTGGACATAAACCTTCCTGAGGATTCACGAGACTTCTCAATCATAGGTGCTGTGGAGCCAATATTTTCTGAACTTGTCTCCATCTTGTATTCTGCCAGCCCTGGTAATGATGTCAAATAACTGGGCTAACAGATTTTTTGTTTATAAAATTAGTCTGAAATATTGAGCAAATCAAAATAACCATAAGGAATCTATGGTGATATCAAGGTACATGTCCTCCTCCCTACTTCATATATATATATCTGTGTGCATGTGTGTGTGTGTGTAGTAATGAATCTTATTTTCCCTTGAAGTGAATGGTGCAGATTTATTTTTCTCTTTTATTGATCAAAGTATTTTTATTTAGTTTTGATGCTAATTTCTAGACTGAAAGTATTTTGATATTTATTACTTAATTTATAATTTGTATTAGATTTCATAAAAAATGTTCCCCGCTCACTTTCAAGTACATATGCAGTTATAAAATGTTTTGTACTTTTTGGATAGAAAGAGGTCTGTAAAATATACTTAATGCAGATGCACGAAAGGTTTGAGAAATACATACAAGCAGTTTTTGTTTTTATCATTTGTTAAATGCACTATTTTTAAGTACTGCTTTTGGCCAGTTTCAAAGAAACCTTTAGTGGTTTGCGTGGGGATGGAAATACTTATTTTTAGTTTGCCAAATGAAATCCTATCTTATTTGTTAGTCTAATAGGGTCACCAGTCTTAATTGAGCCATGATGATACCAGCTGCAAAGACTGCTGACCAACCTATTCGTGGTCACTGACAGCCCAGACAAGAAATATTCCTTCACTACATTTTTCCCTTTCTTTCTTGCTTTTTTTTTTCTCTCTAAAATGAGATGCTTTTATTTTTTATGGCTGTATGTATATATCTTGTTTTAGATTCCAATAATATTAGAATTTATTTATTACCTGAAGAATTTTCACTATTTCTGACAAAATAGCCAGCTTGTAGCAAGTGCCTGTTTTTTTTTTTTTGTTTTTTTTTTTCAAGTTCAAAAGATAAATTAATGCTCCATTTACTTGCACGTATAGCTTTGTTGGCAACCAAAAAAAAAGGAAAAAATCATCTGTTGTTAAACTCTCCAGCTATTTGTCTTCTGCTGCTCTAACCCTACTATCATTTACCTTTGTCAATGAAGTTGGAGTGGTATATTTTTTATTGTCTATCTTTCTTTTTGTCTGTCTGTTCGTCTATCTGTCTGACTATACGTTATATCTCCGAAAGTTCTGTATGAATTCAAATAAAATTTTCTGGGTGTGTGGGCTATGGGCTAAGGAGTAAATGATGAAATTTTGGTGCGGATCCAGGATTATTTTCTCAATTGAGAGATATTTTTCCCTTTTTTTTTTCTACTAGTTTGTGCACCTAATATCTCCAAATGCTCTGGATTGATTTCAATGAGATTTCCTGGAAATAGTGGGAGAATTAATAAAATTTTTGGAATGGATTTACCAATTTGTCTTCATTCAGTTTTTAGATAGTGTACAGCATTGGCTGATATGCAATCTCTGAGTGCTATCTAATTTCGGCCATGTTGTTTCTCCATTCACCCTCCCCATTTTTGTAATTTTGATCAGTGACTTGATTTTTTTTTTTGCCATGTTTACATCTGCAGTTCATATCGGCTACATCTTGACAACAGCAGAAGGAAGTAAAAGCTGAATTAGGCCAATGCTCTTTGCAACATAAACTCATTCATTACGATCTCCTTCCTGCCTTGTTTCTCTTTCTCCATCTTCCCATGATGCTCTCTGCCTTATCTATGCACTTAATTTCAACTACGTTCTTTTGAAATCTCACTTGGTTTATTAGTTCTAGCTGTTTTTAACCCTTCACTTTTATAAAAAGGATTAAGTCTATGAAAAATAGTCATGAACAGTTCATATTCAAACCATTTAATTAGTGTGAATTTTGCATGAGTAATTAGATCATAATCGAGACTTTGAACTTAGTCATAAGCCCAATTAAAATTTACTTGAGATATTTTGTGCATAGCTTTGTATAAATCTATTTTTCCTACCCATGTTTGTTTTACTCGGCTACTGTAGTCTCTAAAAAAAGGACATAGGTTTTATTATTGATAATTCTATGTAGATAAACCTTAACATAAATGTATTTTGACATGTTTGAAACTTAGTTTTTCTGGATAAATTAGATAAATAAGTTTTGACTTTCATATAAAGACATCCTAGCTTCACATTCACTGTTCAATCTGAACTATCATCTGGACTCCTGCAGTTTATTAAAAACTGGTTAGATATGTATGTATATGTTCAGGCTGTATCAACGAAGCTGAAAGGCTTAAAATTTTGATATTTCAATGATGGACGATAATAGATGATGATAATGTTTTTTGAAAAACATCTTTTTTACCCCCCACCATACACTTTTAGTAGGATGGTTCAATTTGCAATGTAAGTTCATGCTAAATTGGTCTTAGTTTGTGTCTGTCTTTGTTCATGCTTGTTTTTAGTGATCACTGCCCAATAAAAGGTGAATGAAGCACTTCATTCATTGATCCTTCCTTTTTCTATTTTTCAAATTGATTAATCTCAATATAGCATGTTGTCAAAAAATATTGGTCTCATGCTAGTTCCTATTAAGTGACTAACCAGATCTGTAATAATCCTTGAAGTAATTCTTTAAATAAAAAGTTATTGGGTCCAGACGTCATTTAATTGAGTTCAGAAATCACCAATCTGAAATTTTATTTTCACTTTTAATTCTGCAATAATGTTATTAAACAATGGTTGGTTAGTGACTAAAATCACTCCAAAAGAGCTAAGTCTAGCAAAATAGCTAAGTGAGCAACCCTGATGATTGTGGCTTGGTTATAATGTGGTTGACTTTCTTGACTTCAACACCAGCATTTTAACAAGGGATGCCCCTATATAGATTCTTCAGTAGACTGTGTTTTTCTAGAGACTGATGCATTTAACCATTCTGAGGACTCAAATCTGCCAAAACAAGAAAAGATTTCAGATGAGCAACTTGATTAGATTTTGTCAAAATAGTCTGGCTATTTCCCTAACAAATGATTCCAGCTAATTCTTCGATTCATTTGCTTAATTCTTAAATTCATAAAATTTACGACTCCTGGTTGAAATTATACCCATTTTTTAAAAAAACAACAAAAAAACAAACTCTATTCAGTGAAGAGTTCCACTAATAACACAAGTGGTTACAAGCATCCATGAATTTAAGAATTGATGTCCACCCCCACATCTTAAACTTCTTTTCTTTCTAATTTAAAGATAATTAGTTGTAAAACTTTCTTCTGAAAAGTTAAACTTTAATGATAAAAGCCATACCATTATGACACCATTATAAATTTTTCACAGGAATGCGCATTACAATAGACACGTTGATATTTCTTTTTGAACGATTTGTATTCTTTGATTAGAAAGAACAAAATTATTCTTAAACCAACCGTTTTTACTGGTTTTAAACTAATCCCAATTGAAGAGGAAATTCATAATTTTTTTGTCCTAAATTTTGTTGGGCTGAACATCTGTATAATTACTTTCTCAATCCATTATTTGCTGTCAGCTTTTCGTAGATGTTGAGTCTTTACCTGGAACAATCAAGACGAAGCCATTTGTTTAGACTTTGCAGGGCATTTTCTGGTCTGGTTAGTTAATTACTTGAAACTGTCGCATGACCAATAGCTTTTGGCTGTAATCCGTACTGGGGGTGACCAATTAAAAAGTTGGAAAATGGGGGAATCAATGGATAAGTTATTACTTCCACCTTTTGTTGAGCCATGATTTTTAAAAAGTCTGAATTTTTTAGCAAGAAAAACAAGCATGAACACTGCTGGATACAAAATAAAGGACTAAATCAGTTTAAAATTACATTGTAAATTGACCCCTTGAAAATGTGTTTTTGGGAGGCTTTTTCCTTCTACATAAAATAAGGGGTAAATGTTTAAATTTTCAGCCTCTAGCTCTATTGGTGCTGTCTATATGCATGACGCATACATGCAAGGTCAGCTAGACCAACATAATGACTGTTTCTGAAAACACACTTGAAAAACATCCTTGTTTTTTTTTGTTTTTTTTTTAGATGTTCCTAGACAGTTTTTCATCAGTCGGTCACAGTTATGTTAAACAACAGAAATAGGAAGGAAGAGGTGTGATGTCATTAAAAGTGCCAACGTCTATTACGATCAAATATTTTTACCATCTGTTAATGATGTCATAATTGAATATCCAATGAAGGCCAGAAATGCAAAAAAAGCAAAAAAAAACACCAAAAATAACTTTTTTCATTTAAAAAAAAATACTTGTAGAATATTTCTATATCACAGTAATTTACAAGTATCAAAATCAATTAACTCAAAGAAAGACTGCTTGCTCTCTCTCTCTCCTCCTTCTGCTTCTACTATCTCAGATAGTGCATGCATTGTTGAACTTCAGTTGTAAACATTGGTATCAGTAAAAAGAAAGGAACCAAAGGGGATCAATAGTCAGACCTTTCATGTAATTCAATATAGACATCCATCCCTATAACATTTGTGTTGGGGGCCAAGAAAGCCAACTGCATTATAACTGGGCTGCGATAACCAGCTGTTTTAGAGCTAGATTGATAGTTTGAGGTCTACCATCCACCCGTGTTATATTGTAAACTGTATTATAATGGGGGAGGTATATCTATGGTTGGTATTTCTTGCAGCCAGATACAGAATACTTCAACATTTCAATGGAAAATGAATGCGTTACTGCTATCTCTAAAAATGATTTTTGAAATTTGCGCAAAGAATATATTATTCATTCTAAGTCTTGAATTCATTCTTAAGAATTCAAAAGGTAATTCAAGGGGAGTAGCTGCTGATTTAAGTTACTTCCCATGTACCTTTTGGTGAATTAGAAACCATCCACCAAAACTGTCAAAATAGGATATTTCTGCTTTCAAGATGGTTTTGGTGGCTATGTATGTATTACACATACAGACCATACCAATGAAGCTAGAGGACTGAAAATTCAAACATTTACTCTTATTAAATCTAGAAAAAATGTTTTTGGCCATTATTTATTTTTTTAAAATTAACCCCATCTTTTAGTGGGGAGGTTGTATTTACAATATTGGTTTATGCTAAATTGATCCGTTATTTGCATCTATTTTTTTTTTTCTCCGAAAAATTCAAACTTTTTCATGAATACTGCATAACTAAAGGTGAGTAGTCATCATTCATTGATCACTCTCCCCCAACATACTGCTGAAAGATGTTAGTCACATGATGGTTTCTATTGAGTGACTAACCTGATTTTTTTTTTTTTTCCTTTTAATTCAATTCACAAAAGAGTTTCTTTTTTTTCTTTATCATATTCATTGAAGAGTTCCACAACAGTTACAAGCAGTCTATGGATGTATAGAAGTTTTTTCAAGCAGTAAAAAAACGTTATCTTGAATTATGGAGGAAGGCAATTCACAAAAAATGTATTTGAAGAAAGATCTTTTTCTCTTTCTGATCATTGCTTTGAAATTCAATGGAGGATAATTAGAGCCTTCTAGAAGTTTTTAGTTGAACTCCTGTCCAAGTCGGAGGTTGGAGTTGACTTTGTTTTTCCACAAGAACAAGAACAGTCCTCACCTAATTTAAGGGAGCAAACTCTCCACTGCTTGTCTGTCCCATCATATATATATTAATATTTCCCTACCATGATTTGAAATCATGATCAAATGATAAGTAGGTGGTTCTCTTATCAACTGAAACAAACTGGCAAATCTTACATGTCAACAAAAATTCATAATTTTTTTCCAATTTATTATACACTATACACTCATAATTTTCTACCAGGTTATTTGTGAGTTTGCATTGTAACAAATTTTCCATTTTTAAAACCTTGTTCCATGTTTTCTATATGAAGAAAGCTGAGTTATTTCCCGAGGGTGAATAGCTGTAAAGATAGTAATCTATCGGTAAAATTTACTGTAAATACATAACATACACTTCTTAAAGACAGCCCCTCGTAATTCATGCTGAAATAAGGAGAAAACGGTAGGGATAGGGCGTGGCTTGTCCAACAGTAAGACACGAATAGAATTTTTTTTAGATTTGTAAATCATGGCCCCTCGCCAGAATGTTACATTTTAACAAAACTCAAATACATATTTAACAACTTTAAAGAAAAAATATGCGCTGGGAGTGTGAACCAAAAAAGGGTCATGACTATTGGCCTAGGAAATGAATTGGACAAAAATATTTCTGTTGTCAATCATCAAAACTTGCCACTGTCCTCTCTCATCTGTCGCTAAAAAGATTGAGACCAAATAAAACCTAATGATAAAACCATTTGATTGGTCCTTCTGTGGTGGAAGTGGGGCAAATATACAGGATATGTTCAAGGCTCAAAATCAGATATTGACGGGTTAAGTGCATAACATATCGGAAGGGCTTTTTCTATTTATGTATTCAGCCTGTATTTTGAAATTAGGAATCTATACTCAAACTGAGCTATAATCGATTCCATGGTATAACAGGTCTACAATGTATATACACTACAAAAGTTGCAGTAATCATCTTCCAAAGGAGGAGTGTAGCTGGACCCTGCAGCAGTCAGGCTTGTCTTCTGCAGTTGGTCTGTTGACAAGAAATTAAATACTTCTCGTCCTTCTTCACAATAGAAGTGAATCTGCCAAACATAATGTGGATGATAATTCTGTTTTTTGGACTTTGGAAATTGAGGAAAAAAAGCACACAATCTTCTGGGAAGAGGTGACAAAAGTTCGGCTTTGTTTGTTCTATATTTGGCAATCTATACAAAGAAATAGAGCTCAATGCATCTGGATCTTATAGAATTATGGATGGTTTAAGCACACTATTTCAGTCTCTCGCTTACCAACAGTTCTGTTAGTTCAGTCGCTAGGGTAGAGTCACGTTAAGATTATTATGTATACAATATTATATCAACAGCAAGTTTTTCGCAAGGAAGTTTTTTTCAAATTCCACCCAGATATAGTTTTTGGAAGTGGGGGTGTGATTATGTTAACTTACTACTTGCTGAAACACGGTTTGGATTTCCAGCTAGTAAACTAAAATTTGTAATTGTCTTTAATAACTTAGATACTTGCTTCCAGCCATAGTTGTTATCTGATACAACCGCTCAGTGGTTTAGGATGGGGTATTGTAGCTTACCTAGCAAGAAGAGCTGTTAGGCAAGATGGTAAAGTTAGTTGCAAGCTGAGAGCAGGGTGGTTTGGCGGGATACTTTGGCTCTTGGCTTGGCTTCTTTGGTTACCCTCTCAACACCTGGCCATATGAATACAAAAAAATTGGATGCTTCTTTTCACACACCCTTCCTTCCTTATATTGAAAGCAGAAACTGAGTGGTGATGAAATGGGGATGATCCAAATTTCTTGGCTTCTGCCTAAAGAGAAAAGTTGAAAAACCTGTTTAACTTAGATAATATAAACCAACGCTTTGTGAATCCTCCCCTCTCCTATCTTTCATGAGTTCTTTTGGGTTTTTTACTGTCATGGTATTTGCTTTGCTACTCAGATCCACTTCAGTAACTTCTATTGATGGAGTAGTTTTAGTATGAAAGCTTAGAAAAGAGATGGAAGAGACATTCGATCGTCTCGGTTACCTATATCATGTTGGGACATGCACCACCCTTAGAAATGAATAGGGCTATCATCATCATCATGGGTGAAAATAAATCTGCTTTTATTCTCCTATGCTTTGTTATTTTTGTTTATTCAATATGTTGAGAAGTCAGATGATATGCGGTCAATGAAGGGTTAATAGTGCATATCATTATACTTTATTTATAACTAGTATTAGTACCTACTGGGAACAAATCCATTTGGTTCTTGAGGACGAAAATTTTGTGACAATTAGTAATGGAAGAACGATCACAAAGACTATTTTGGAATTGAGACATTAAGAAGAAATTCTGAAACTAGATCTCAAAAAACTGTACCAATCAATATCCATGAATTTCTGAACATATTATATAGCATGAGAGTCACATGTTGCAATGGAAATTACCTGAACTGTTGCTATGGAATTGAACTGAACACAACTCCCATTGGAGTATAAGCGGTCACTCACAGTTTGCTTTAGCTTGGTGGTCCTTGTAAGTTTCTTATTCTTACAAGTTTTTATTACCACTCCCTCGGCAAGATGCCAAGATTGCACCGAAGGGATACTACCAACTTAATCGCAAAGCTCAGAGTGCACTCTATTAGCTGCTGAGTGCATAGGTAGATTTAGTCCTAATGAAGAGTTTTTCCACACTCTTGGTTCATACCTGGAATTGAACTTTGGAATTTTTGCATGTGAGGCTGATGTGCTAACCATTACACAATCTGAGCGAACCAATTCTTTGTATCTAACAAAGTATGTTATATCAACTTCCTGTACTTATCACTTCAAATTCCATCTTGATTTTTGTTGCTGTCCATCACAACTATTTAGGTTGTTGGTAAACAGTGCAGATCAGAAAAGGGAAAAAATTATCTTTGGGTGAGATTGAAACTAGTATCCCTTTCACCTTTGCAAGCCTACCTATGTACAGAAGCTAAGTTGATGGAGCAGTTGCCAAAAATAGGCAAGCTTCCCAAGGTGAAAAAATGCGTGTGAGTTCAAGTCTCACCCAGAGCTTATTCTTTATTTTTGATCTACACTATTTATTCACTGCTGTTGGATGATGACTTGTGTAGTTGTGATGAAAACAACTAAAATTAAGTTGAAAGAATTACTAGTCAGAAATTAATAATGGTTGACAATGCATTGTCTGATGAAAAAAAATCAATATCAAGTTGATATTATTCATTCAAACCAATGCCTGTATGTGTGTGTGTGTGTGTATATATATATATATATATATATATATATATATACATACACACACACACACACACAGGCATTGGTTTGAATGAACAATATCAACTCGATATTGATTTTTTTTCATCAGAGAATGCATTGTCAACCATTATTAAACCAATGCCTGTGTGTGTGTATATATATATATATACACACACACACGCACACAGGCATTGGTTTGAATGAACAATATCAACTCGATATATATATATATATATATATACATGTGTGTGTGATATAATTATCAGATTCTATAATGTGCATATGAATATTCATTTCATATTATACAAATGAACTGACAGCTGTGAGCATGAGCTTCAAAAGGATTTTCCTTTGATATAAATGCTGACAACTTATCAACTTGAAAATTCAAATTAAAAAGTCGTGTGTTGAATCATGGGAATGATTTCTGATCATCTACTTCTCTTGCATTTTTAGATATACATTTTAATTTTTTTCTTTATATTTAATTCACAAAAGAGTTATTTTTTCTATCAATTGAAGAGTTACACTGTGTTAAGGAGTTTCAAGCGGTCCATGAATTTGAGAGTTGAATTACTAAAAAAAGGTTCATTGATTTTTTTGATGCAGTGAAAGTTCATGTCAACCCTGTTGAAATCTTCATCTATCCATGTATATCATATTGCCATTGCTCGAGAGGGCTTGGTTCTAGATTTCCAAGAATTTAAGGGAAACAATGTCTTTATATATTATATATATATATATATATCTCAATAATTCATTTTATTTGAAAGGTAAACAAGAGGGACATAAGCCAAAATTCTTAATAAACGAAGCTAAAATTTTGAATATCCAAGAAAGAACATCAAATAACACCACTGGAACATGATATAATTGTGTTGGTCCTCGTGACTTATTTGAAAAATCATTTTAAGCTGGAAATGGTAGGGAGGTATACCGTATACCTACTTATGTTTCCAGGTTTTCATTATGTTTGGTTTGGTGTTTACTAATGGAGATATTACTGTATACCTAGTTTCCAAAACCAGGCTTTACTGTATACCTAGTATCCAAAACTTATTTTCATCATTACTTATAGCCAAAATGTTATAGCATGTTTTATATGAAATATGACTGTTCGGGGCCGTTTCTATCTTCTCATATTTCTGTTGACTCCCTGATGAAGAGAGCCATTTAAGAATATGAAAAGACCATTTTTGATAGGAAGTTGACAAGAACTTACTGCCTGTGCATACATACATATACACTGTGTGATGTTTTTCTATGAATATTCTGAAATTATTTTTCTACTGTAATCAAAACAGAGTGAGGCTTCATGATTTATTTAACTAAATAACAATACTAGCAAATGTGACATATATTCAGAGTTCAAACTGTTTCAGTTCATCTACTGCAGGGATTTGTGTTATTCCACATGGATACCCTGAAAGTTATGGGGAAAAAAGTCTGGTTAATCACTCAATAGAAACTCTCACATGACAAACATCTTTTGACAGGGTTGGGGGCGGATGAATTGAAAAAATGACAATCAATGAACAGGTTACTTCTTTCACCTTTCATTGGACAATGATGAAAAAAGTCTGAATTTTCAAAAACAAGCATGAATGCTGTCGCATACAAATTAAGGGATCAATTTAGCATAAACTTGTGTTGCAAACTGAACCTCACTGCCCACTAAAAAACTATTGAAGAGGGAAATTTTCAAGGAACAAGAAAAAAAATCTATTAAAGAGGGAAAATTTCAAGAAACAAACGTTTTTTGCAGACATAATAAAGAGTAAATATGTAAATTGCCAGCTGTCTATCCTCATTGTACACATGACACTTAAATAGCCAACCAGACCAGCTTAAAAACTGGTGAAACTGATGGTTGATACCAATAGATATAGATGTTGGTCTGTAAAATCAATTGCCTGCATTGCTTTTGTATTTATAACTTCTTAGTCTATTGAATTTGTTTCAAATTTCCATTTTGCAAGCAACATACTCTTTTTCCACGAAAAGGCAGTGACACTTTTTCCCGTCTGCACCTGCTTTCGATGCTGTTTTGATATCAAGTTGTATAATGCAGCATATCCGCTAGTTGTCTCTTATTTCAATGCAGCTGAAATCTCTCTCCTCTCTTGGTGTTCATTTACAAAGACGTCTTCTGTCGATCTCTCGATAGATCAATAATCTACTTACATTGAGAATCATGATATAACCACTTTGTTGTTTTAGGATGAGATAAAGTTAGCTGATATTTTTTTCTTTACAAGCTTGTTTCTTCTCCACATTTGATATATGATGATGTTTTCATACATTTGCTGACATCATCAACCGTTTAAGTGAAATGTTGCATTCAAATTTTTTTTAAATGAACAACTGATAAGAATTGATCAACTAAAAAGGGAAATTGATTTAAAATTCTTTTAAAACTTTGGTTTTGAAATGAATATTCATTTTCCTCTTCTGTCCTTGCTTCTTCCTCCGATATTATCGAAAGCCTGAGATTCTCATTGAAAATTCAGCATATTTCAGCAATCTTTGCTTTGCATAAACCTGTGGCAGTGTTCAACCAACATAGATAGGCACCAAAAGTCGTACAAAGGCTTTAAAAAGTATGTTTTGTTGAAAAGTATAATCAAACAACATGAACATCAGGAATAAACACAAAAAATGTGTGTCTTTTTCTGTTTGCACATCATGGAAAGACTGCATATTACATGCCAAACAGACAAGTTCATACTGGCAATCTGATAAAGACATGCATTTAATTTCCTTATTGGGTTAATTTCTGATAAACATGTTGTTAATTATACATTTCAAAGCCTATGTATGACTTTAGGTGACTCTAAGCTGGTTGAACCCCGCCATAGCTTTTTTACATCAAAGAAAAGTTTACCCATCTGTCTTGCATCCATTTTTGCTGAACCCCTAGGGAAAAGATCTTTACCTCTGCCTATAAAGCTGGAAGAGGTGTACACATTCATGTTTGTCTATCTGCACAATATCTCCACGAGTTCTCATTGAATTTCAATGACATTTTGTGGAAGGGTGGGCTAAGGGAGAATCAGTTAAATTTTGGCTCAGATACTTGACTTTCTAGCACAATGTATAGAAAGTGCTGAAGTTCTACACACTCACTCACTTGATGTTAAAAACTGAACTAATAAAAACCATATAATTCATTCAATGCAATAACAATATAATTAATGTATTTACTTCTGTTAACATTCATGAATTCTCTTATGTCTTTTTATTTGTTCATCATTTTTAGCATCAAGTGAGCAAGTGTAAAACTCAACAATTTACCGTCAGGACCGCCGTCCCTACATTATGCCAAAAATTCTTGTGTCAATCTCAAAGGGACCATGTTATGACCCTTAGTCTGATCAGTCTCAGAATGGACCGTGTTATGACCCCCTGCTCGGGGGGTTGTGTCCTTATAACCTCTTTCTCTCATTGTAATATCAACAAAAAAAGTTGAGACTCATCGCCTTAATTGACTCTTTCCATTTTATCACTCGAGATACTTTAAACATGGCTGTGTTTGTTTGATATGCTGGTTTGTGTAGGAGTCAACTTGATGACATTCTTGATTTTTCGATATTGTCTGTGAAAAAAATAATAATGGTTGGCCCTATTAATATGCCAGAAAATTGAATTAGCTTGAGAATCATTATTGACTGCAGATACATTCAAAACATAGTAACGTAATTTGGTATTGAATTTCTAATATAATTCATTTAATTATACGGAAAGGTGATTTGAACTATGGTAGAAAAAAGTCAATTCTTCGAACTCTGAAAATGTTGTAAACCAGTCAGTGGTGTTGCAGCTACCAAAATGTTGATTGAAAACAGATTTTTATTTGTTTTTCATCCTCCACATACTCTTTACTAATGATCTTGACATGAATAAAAATGTTTTTAATATCCCTAGCACTTTTTGAGCTTGGCATAAGCGTGCACACACACACACACACACAATTGACCTAAATCCACATGAAATGATCTCAGTCTAGAACAGGCCTTTGTAGCTATTTTGAAGAAGAAGAAGAAAAGTCTTTGTACACAATTTCTGTTTATTTCCCATGATTGCTGGTCATAAAATCCCAAAGTGGACACTAAAAGGTGAAAGGAAGAATAAATAGCTCAAACTGACATATTGACAAGTGCCTGTGACTCAGTTGGTTAAGGGCACTTACTTTCCCAGACCTCATTTTACTGACACGCACATACAGGTGTAAGGATAGCAGCAAAAAACAGGGACCATAGATATTTAATTGCTTCACCTGAGATTTCCATCTCTTTTCCCTTTTGTTTTCCTTAATGGTTCAATCTTTTCTCTCACACATGGACATAGAACCCTTATATATATATATATATATATATATATATAACATAATGTGTATCCATATATACATTATTTTTTTTCTTGCATAACAATGAGTGTACAGATACTACACTCTGATTTTGTATTTACTCACTTCAACACAAGAGCAAGATGTGACACAAGGTCTATTTAATGTGGGGGGGTTCCATACAGAAAACTGCAAAAATTGCTCCAGTCCCCACAACTGGTGTTGCGAAGGCGTCAGGGGAAGCCTGACCTTTGCCTTTTTGTGTAATTGAAAAGTGCTGCCTTGGGGCTTACTTCTCCCCTGAGACTGGGCAAGAGTTATTTTCTTGAGGCCACAGGACAAATCTTAGGCTTCTTATACTTAGCAATACTTAACCACAGTGGGCTATCATTGGCCACTAGTGCAAAACTAACAGATACTACGCTTTGATTCTTGACAGAAGTGCAAGGAAGCAACACTTTGATCCAAAGAATAGCACACACACACACAGTTCCTTTGGCAGAAGTGCCAATCCATATGTATATACTACCATCCTAGTAACAACTAGAATGCATTCCAAGAGTTTGTATTACTGCCAACACCATTGTCACAGGAAGTAATTGTGGATCTGCCTAAAGATTTAATCACAGAGAAAAATTTCATGGAAAACCCATGGAGAGCTTTAAGAGATATGATGAAATTTTGGCAATATTATGCAATGTGGACATATAACTACTATGAAGGAGAGGTAATTGCGCACAGATTCAGCCAATTATTGAATTACTCCCACTGTAGTCTATTAACTACTGCCCCACAAAATTTCATAGAATTTCATGTAGAACTTCTGAACATATCATGAAGACAGACATGAGTGCATAAATGAATGTAAGAGAAAAGGAAAAAAACTGGGGAAATATCACTGTATTATTAAGAAATTCTTCTTCCTTATCCTGCTACTCCACTATTACTTCGACAAAATGTCATCGAAATCCATTCAGTATTTCAGAGACATCTCAGGTGGAACTCAGTTCACAAATTCAATCTTCCATGACATTCACACTCAGCACCATATATATATATATATATATATATATATATATATATATATATATATATATATATATATTTGAAGTTGATATAATGTGTAACTAATAAACTGGAAAAGTAATATTTGAAACAAAGTTAAAACAAATTTTCTTGTCTTGATTCATATGATAATACATTTCCACACATAAAAAATTGATAAGTGGCTAATGTTAGATAAAGATCTTGGATTTTTTTTTCTTTGTATGCTTACATGATGGGTTTTTATCACATAGAAACATTTCCTACATTTTAGATGGGTATATGATACAAATACACTTGCTCGTAAGGTGATACAATGTGTCTAGTGTTAAGGCTTTTATTTTTGTAATGACCAAGTTGTATTTTAATATGCACAGAATTGTTAATTTTCATTTTGTTTACCTCAAATGTTATCAGTTATCATTATTTTATTTTGAATCTCCATGTGCAAAATACATTTAACTGATATATTCAACATTAAAATACACACAAGTCTGTTTAGTCACTAAATAAAAATGTCACATGACCTTCGTCTTTTAGCAGTATGCTATGTTGGCAATGGTCAATTTGAAAATGGGGTTAGGGATGATCTATGGATAAATCTTTCTTCTTGCCTCGTTGGGCAGTGATTAAAAAAAAAAGTCTGAATTCTCCAAAAGAAATAAAATAAAAAGCATGAACACTGTCAGACACAAACTAAGGGACCTGTTTTGCATTAACTCACATTGCAAATTGAATCCCCACCAAAAAACTAATGGGGATTTTTCAAAAAACAAAAAACATTTTTTCTTGACATAAGGACTAAATGTTAGAAATTTTAGCCCTCTAGCTCCATTGATGCAGGCTGTATGCATGATACGTACATACATAGCCAACCTGACTAGCTCATGTACTGACAGTTCTAAATTAATTTAAGTGTTAAAAATGTGTTTGAATCTTGATTGAAAAACAGAACAGCACAACATTTCCCAGACACATTTTCTTTCCTAAATTCTTCTTAAGATTTCAGCTGATAATTTTCCCGAATTTCCATATAAATTGATTTTCTATTCTTTATTATTTTTTTATTGTTATTCTTTGTGACAGCAGTCATAATAATTCTGTAATTTTTTGGTAATAAGCCTCGCACACCGGACAACTGGGATGAAGCCAGTCTGTTATCTTTGGCTCTTTTCTAAAGTAAATACATTTCACTCCCAGTGAAAATATTTATGCAATAGTAAATGCTGTAGCCTCAAGGTAGACAGTTTAATAATTATTTTGTGTTGATTTTCGGGTTTTTCTCTGCAAAGTTTTTTCCAAGTCCATCCTTTTCACTTCTCAGACTTTGTTATTTGCACTTTTTACCTTCTGAAACAATTGGACAAGTTTGTATTGAAAACCATCAACCAAAAGTTTCACCAAGAGTTTCTTCTGTTTCTAAGTGGTTCATATAGACCTGACCAATGGAGTCACTGGGCTAAAAATTTCAACATTCACTCTTTATTATGACTATAAAAAAAATTTGTTTAAAAAAAAAATTTTTTTTAAACTCACGCAGACACTAAAATAGTTTGTTTCTTTCGGGGGGGGGGGCTAAATTGGTCTCTTAGTTTGTCCTAGCAGTATTCACACTTGTTTTGTAAATTCTGAAACTTTTTAGTGATCATTGCCCAACAAAAGGCAAGAGAAGTAACTCATTCATTGATCAGCCTTTTTTCCAATTTTTTAATTGTTCATCCCCAAAATTGCATGCTCTCAAAAGATGTTGGTTACATGACAACTTTTATTGAGTATGTAGTTGAAGTTTTGTATACACAGATTCCTCTAAAAATGATCGCTTTTGCCAGAAATAGTTCTGCACCTAAAACTGTTTAAGCTTATGGTTGATTTGACCCTTTCTTAAGGATATTTTGATTACTGATCAGAATTGCAGGTACTTTCAGAGATTCAGAATTTCTAAATTGAGATACAAGAACTGTTTGTGCTTTCTGCAAAAATGTTTTGTTATGGTATAGTGGCAATTTTTTTTTACCATCCAAGGATATATGTACTGCTTTATTGCTTTTGTTTTGCCTATTTCTTTCTTTTTCTCTGGCTAACCACTGATTATCATGCAGAGGCCATTGGTGTTTGTGGAATAAGAATCTGGCCTTTTCAAAGAGCAATTATACAAGGTTTCATCTCTAATCAAGATCAGAACCTTTTCTTGATTTTCCTATTCCAAATCTTTATCAACTCTACCTATTTACTCCCAGTCATACTCTAGAAGGTTCAAAACAAAGGCGACCTAATTCGACAGTTTTTAGAATGGGGAAAATTTCATATTAACACCAGATTTGAATCAGTTGAGAGCCTTTGTGAGGAATTAAGTAACCCGAATTGAGAGCAGTCAAAAAGAGGTAGACAGCAACCATAGCTTTATATTTTTAAAATCAATTCTCAAGATAAAAAAAAAAAAAGAATACAAGAGAGGGGAAAAAAAGAAAGCAGAACAGTGTTTATAACTAATGTATACACTTCATATATATATATATATATATATGTATATATATATATATATATATTTGTGTGTGTGTGTGTGTGTGTGTATATACAGTAGAATGGGGATTCGCTACACAAACATGTTCATGTTGCAAATCCCTATTTTACTTTATCTCCAGCTCTACTCTAAACCAACTTAAGATTCAAAGTTCGATGTATCTTGCAATCAATTAAATATACCCATCGTACATCGGATATTGCATTATATTATACTATACTATGTTATATTGCATCCTTGATTTGTACTGAGTATGTGTATGTGTGTGTGTGTGTGTGTGTGTGTGTATGTATATGTTTGTAACTTTTTTCTTTGCCAGTGAATTATATCGCATTTTGGACGATATTTTTTCTTTATTTTTGCTACGAAGATTATTTATTTTGATTTGGATGTTTTAACAGGGATCAACTTGAAAAATCAATTGGCGACAAATATTTTTAATATTATCAATATTTTTATTACAGGAACAAATGTTGACAAAAATGTCACAGGTTTTGAACAGTGTGTCCTTTTTCTTGTTCAGATTTTACCCAGTTAAGTCCCTTACTCAGTGTTGCCAATTTTAATGTTTTTCATTTGATCGGGATTTTTGAAATTGACGTTTAGATGATTTTTGATAAAATGAATAGCATTTTTGTTCAATTCATCTATTTTTAATGAAATGGATGTTGAAGAATAAATTCACATTTACTATATTATCAATATGTTATATTTCGGACTTGATTTTAGATGTAACCTTGAAAAAAAATTTGGCAACACTACCTTTGCTAGATTTACACACAAGATAAAAAGCAGCACATATATGGTCTGACTTTCAGGCTTTTTTTTTTTTTTACCTTTAACTATATTGTTTCTTCTGAGCCATTTCTTGGATTTTTATTTTCTTTTACAGAAAAGTGAGAGGCGGCAACAGCATGCTGTGAAAGAGACTGAATTCCTCCGCTTAAAACGATCTCGTTTAGGTGTTGATGACTTTGAATCCTTGAAGGTGATTGGCCGAGGTGCATTTGGTGAGGTGAATAACACTTGCTTTTCTTTTTTCTCTTCTTTTCTTTGCAGCCACTTCTTTGCTCTGAATGTCAACCTTTTTAAAAGGAGAAATCTTTCATTTACTCACTTCACCAAAAACAATTGCATGTTTGAAAATGCCTCATAAAAATTCCATTGATGTCTGTGATCAATGAATATGACCATTTCCTGAATATTTTACTTGATCTTTTTTTTTTTTACTTTTTTTTTCTTTTGCTGCGTGTGAGGATTTGACTGTTAGGTTAGTTTGTTCATAGGGCAGACATTTTTGGGGACATCTCATTCTTGTCCCATCCCTTGAGAATACTGTTGCCTAAATAGGACTTGCTAATAATAATCACAATAAGTAAGATTAATTAGCAAATAGATTTAATGCCTCCGAATTGTCTGCTATTTTTTTTTTCTTTCCAAATAACAAAATACATAACATTGCATTAGATATAATTGTCAATTTATTAATTGGTTCAGTAATCTGATATTTATAAACCTCTGATATCAGCCAACATCACTTGGTTTATTAGTACTTGTTAGAAACAACAATCAATGAACAAAAATTGAATTTTCCAGCTATTGTGTGTGTAGACAAGACTTGCTACTGATGTATTGATGAAATTGAACTATTGTGCTTCTCTAGTATCAATTGACTGGCTATTTTTTTCTTATATTAGCTGCTAAAAGTAACAGGTTTATAATAATGAGGATGTCCCCAAAATTGAACAAATCATACTAATGATCAATTACTCTGCATCAGTACGATTGCAGAAATCTACATGAAGAGATGATTCTTGATATGCATGAGAGTCAAGTGTTCATCATCTTCAAAATCCTCTCAGTCTTTGCAAAATCCATTCAGCCACTTGAACACACGTGCTCGAGATACCCCCCCCCCGCATGAACTTTAAATATTTGGTAGCCATTTTGTTCTACTCTACCAGAAATTTCAAATTGATGTATAGCTTGGTTTTTGAACCTACCATTTTTATGAGATGCTAGAAAAACGTCTACTTCTACTGCGAACTGAAGTGGATTGAAACATCCAGGGGTTGTTGGTGTTTACCCATTGGTCAATGTATGGTTTGCACTTGTGCACTTTACATAAGGCTAGTCTAGTAATCCTATAGCCACACCACATGGATTTGTTTTGTAAAGTGAAACTGAAGAAAATCAAGAATTAAATGTTCATTGTACCCTTTTATGGTTTGACTCTGGAGGTGAAGTTTTGCTGTTAGTGCCTGGTTATGGGAGAGCAGTTTGCCCAAATACACACTCTCCTGCACTTTTGTCCCTCAACCATTGTGACATGCCAGTGATGAGTCCTTCTGCTTGATAGTCTGGATAATGTAGGGAGAAATAGATTCATGCCTTTCTCAAGGATATTAGTATGAAATGAGCAGCCTCAGAATTAAGATTCTATTCCCTGTACTGATAACTGTTGCCTTATCCTGATCTTTATGAATTAAACATGTAATATTAATACTTGCATTATTATTCTAGGATTGGAATTTTTTTATGAATTTATGCTGTCAGTATATCACAAGATCCTTAATAATTGACAAGGTGTCATGGCTGATCAGTTTTTCACACAAAGCTTAAATGCTTGTAGCAGTCTTGTTGTATGTGTTAGAATTTGAAAGTTGTCAGAGAAAACTGTTTTAGTAGAAGTTGAATTGTCTTTGGACCTCCATTACTTTTTATGAATGAATGTTTTGATTTCTTGAAATTTTGTTACAAAAATCAAGTAATTTGTTTGGGGGGAGGTTGGTTCAAGGGCAATTTTGTTACTCAGTCTTTTGTAGCAAATGTATTCAACACTTTGATTCATATAAAACTTCAAGTCTGAAATCAAAGGGGATAATACCTGACCAAAGTTACTTCCCTGCACTTTAGGGTGATTGTTTTCTTATTCAATTCACAAAAGAGTTCCATTTCTTTAGATTTTATTCATTGAAGAGTTTCATGGTGTTTAGGAGAAGTATAAGGTGGTTCAAAAATTACTCTATGTATGGCCATCTTCAGTAAATATCGAATTAGTCCAGATGGAAGTATCAAATCTTTGAGCAAACATTTTCAATCTTTTCTTTGAAAGAATCATTTTCTGATAAAATCTTTGAATGCAGTTATTTTACCAATTTCAATTCTTAAATTCATAAACTGCTTGTAATTGACAATGGAATTCTCCAATGAATACTCCAAGAAATAATGGAACTCTTCTGTGAATTAAATAAAATGAAAAAAAAAATGTTTACTTCATTGAATGGTCAAAGGGAGATAATTACAATCGGGGATTGACCGTCCATTTTCTTCGTATGAATTTAAAAATTGAGTGAATCCCCGAAACTAAATCTTTTCATCTTGATTCCCATTGAATTAACACGAAAATCCAGTCCTTAAGAGGAATTGGTCAAAATGAAGGATCATAGGCCATTGTCATAACTCTTGGACATCGAATTTGTAACTTATTTCTAATTCCAGGACTTTGGTTCCCAGTTTAGAATTCTTGCATTCGCCATCCATTCAGCACTATTAACAAATCAGGCAACAAAAAATACCTTTTTTTTTTTTCTTTTTTTTAAATTTTTTTAGGTGCGCCTTGTCCAGAAAAAGGATACGGGTCATGTGTATGCTATGAAAATTCTCCGGAAGATTGACATGTTGGAGAAAGAACAGGTACAAAAGCTTTTATTTATACCTCAACATTTTATGCACTTGTTGTACACTGTTTGAGCAAGAGAGGAGGTGGAAGTGATTCAATTATGCATGGAAAAAGTGTTGAATTTTTGGCAAGGTTGTCCTCGGATAAAATGTTCACAATAGACTGATTGGACTTTAAAAAAATTAAATCTCAAAACTTTCAAAAAATATTGTCCAACTTTGAGAAGTCATCAAGATTCCAATTTTTTTTCCTGACAGTCCAATCTCTTTTTCCAATCTTTGATGTTGAAACAACATCACAAACATGGAATGATTCAGCCTATTTACAGATACTACATATTACATCTAAAAAAGGCCATTGAATAAATCATCCAAAATGTGTAATCATCAGAAATAGAAGGAAAAAGATTGGATGCCCCCCACCAAGCTATTCATTCTAGATTTATAATATATTTAGTAGCATAGTACCATAGTACCCCTAAAAAATTATGGGATTATTTTCATATGGATCATCTCTTCTGCCTAGAATTGAAATATCTATGCGCTCTGCCTATAATCAAAGTCTCACTCCCTGGCACTTCAGCCTAGGATCAGTGCAGTATCTGTGCATATATATATATATATATATATATATATATATATATATATATATATATATATATATATATATATATATATACACACAAACTTTGGAGCCTTTCTGACACAGGCAATGCTTTACTAATTAGGCCACAGTAGCTGATCAGAAGATTTCCTTCAAATTTAGTCATATAGCTCTTCTGATCTAATTTCATTTCAATACCATATTGCTTGTTTACTCTTAATAGTAGCAGTTTATATTATAGTTGTAAGTTCTTAAATGAAGCATATTCAATATTAATTTTTGACCATTTTTTTTTTTTTTTGTGGATGCTTCTGTTGGGAGATCAATTAAAATATATTGGTTGGATGTTGAGATTTGATGTTGCTTGCAAACAAATTGGTTTTATCATATGACACTTTTTATAACTTTTTTTTTTCCAGGTTGCACATGTCCGGGCAGAACGGGATATCCTGGTGGAAGCAGATCATCAGTGGGTTGTGAAGATGTACTATTCTTTCCAGGATGCACTGAACCTCTATCTAATCATGGAGTTCTTACCAGGAGGTATTATCATTATTATTATCTACCTTGTTTCAGTACCCATTATCACTTTGGTATCACTTACTGTATATTCCAGACCCCAAACAGTCAACTCTCCAAAATAAGGCATCTCTGTGTCTGTCCATCTGAATGTCACGTTTGTTGGGTTTGAAAAGACTAATGTGATCCTATGGTTACTCAAGTATTCACCATCTATTCTGATTCCTTCATTTTCCCAGTCTACATTTTGGAAGATCATCTCATGGCAGGCTGTTGAGAGTTCGGTTGAGCTGGTATTACCTTGTCTTACTCCCTTTTCAAGCTGAAAAGGCTCGGAGTCTTTATGTAAAGGAATCAGAATAGACCGCAAATGCCAAAGTAACCTTTGATTAGCTGACATCGTCCTTTATGCAAAAAATATCTTCACAATCTCTGAGTACTGCTTGACGAACTGAACAAAGAGAGCAAGAAAGTTGGGCTACAAATGAACTTCAGTGAAACAAATGTTATGTACAATAAACAAGTTGAGGACAAAGACATAACAATCCAAATTGAGAATGCAGCCATGAAAAAAAAGTTGGACAATGAATCTCCATGGAACACTCAAGAGAAGAAACCAAGCGAGGAATCACTCTAGGATGGCTCATAAAATTGTGTATATAAATTATCACTGGTTATGAATTTTGGTCTGATGGAGACCAATGGAAAATCCCTCTGAATGTTATGCCCTATGATGATGATTTCTGATTTCAAATTATTGACAGCCTTTGCCACTTCTTCAGGCAATGTTGCAAAAATCAGACAACTTGAATGATCAGAAATCCAACCAAAATGATATACAAGACTGACCATTTGGGAGAAAGTTTGAAATACTTTGATTCTCCAAGATCAAATTGCTGGTAAAATTTGACCTTGAACTAATGCCACAAATTGAATTTTTTTTTTTTTTTTTTCCCTTCTTGGCTTCTGTACTTTAAACTTAAGGATGTTACTTTTTGATTGCAAATAACAAACAAATCCTCAAATCTGTCTTGATTTTCTGCATCATCATTGTTTTTCTTGAATTCTCTCACAGGTGATATGATGACCCTCCTGATGAAAAAGGACACCTTGACAGAAGAGCAGACTCAGTTCTACGTTTCAGAAGCAGCATTAGCAATAGATTCAATACATCGGCTGGGATTTATTCACAGGGATATCAAACCAGATAACTTACTATTGGATGCAAGGGTGAGTACTGGACTTGCATTAACTCTTCAATACATACCAACCAAAAAAATCTCCAGGCTGAACCTGATCAGGAAAGGATTTTTTTTAAAAAGTTTCTTTTTTCTTTAAATTGCAGTTCTTGATTTTCATGTCCAACTACTTGGAGAAAACTTGTAGGCTGTTCAAAATGATTGGAAATCCGTATTTATAAATGGAGTGGTGCTTTGTTGACCTGGGCATCATCATTTTTTATGAAACAGATCAAAGTTTTGGAAAATCCCAATGAAATGCCTTGAGTCATGTTTAACACCTTTCCCACCTCTTAATGATATGTTAATCCTCTATTAAACCTGGAGACATTAAGAAATCCTGTCTCAAGTCAAAATGGATTAATACGGGTTAATCCACAAAATCAGGATATTTGTTAATCTTGATGTTTTTAATTAATTTGTAAACAATTAAGCTCTTATTCATTAATATGTTTTTCTTAGCCCCAGTCCCATCTCTCGTGTACATACTAGTCAAATCCAGAGCTGAGGGATGATACTGTGTCCTTAGTGCTGTTTTTGTGAATCCTTCATCAATCTAAGGTTTAAAATCTTAGCAATAAAAGCTATTTCCTTCCAGTGGTGGAATATATCCTTGTAAATTCAGTGACACTCATTAACCCTTTAAATGCTACCGTCACTGACTTACAACCACGCACACCCAACTCAGCCAGTAGATGATGTATAGAAAAATATGGCTAGAAATCTGCTGTGCACATAACCAATGGATGGCAAATAATCATGAAATTGACATTTGAAGGGTTGATAATGAGTAATTGCCATCTTATGAACATTTTTAAGCCAGGGAAGTTATAACAAAGTATTCACAAGCATTTGATGAGAGAAAGCAAAGTTTTCTGTAACATTTCTTTCTATGTATAATATTAGAAAAAAATTTGTAAATTTTGAATAATACATTCCTTTCAAACGTAGAAGATAATCAGCTTTGCAATTCTATCCATTTTAAATGGAGTTTCATAATATTTTCTTGAAGGAACAATGTTTTATAAACTTTTTTTTTGTGTATGAACATTCCCACATAAACTTTAATGAGAAACTAATATCTGATTTGTTCTTAACAAATGCTGCCTTTATTCATTAATTGAAATATTGAAATTCTAATGCTGGACACTGATATTCGCTCTATGAACTGGCATTCTTTATTTCATTAGAATTTGTCAAACTCTTATAAAGTCAACTTGGAGATATAGGAAAATGATGATTTACAATATTTGTCTTGGTGGATATTCCTTCATTGACAATATGTCAATCTCACCAATAATTGCCTTTCCTTCCCATTTTTTTTTCTTTTTTTCTTTTTTTATGATAGATTTCTATCTCTCAATATGAAAATCCTATATTAAATATATATATATATATATATATATGCACACACACATTCTCTGATTGACGGACAAATCCAGATAGTCCTGTTCTACCCCAAAGCCTCTTTCCTTTTAGATTTGGGTCACACTTGGATCATATCTCTTCTCAAGCCTCAGTTATTTGCCTAGCTAAGTAATCTGGATTTATCAAATCACTGTAGCCTCACAAATGGCCCTCCTGACCAACCAGCCAAGTGAGCTACTGATTCTTTTCTTCTTGCTCGTCTGTGTCTATACATCTCTGTGTGTGTATCCGGGTGCTCCTGGTCACATTTTGGGGGCTACAACCTTGAAAATTTGCAGAAGCACACTACTAGACACCATCTAAAAATGTTTTTGTTTTTTTGTTATCCAAAAAAAAAAAAGAGTGCTTCTCTTGGCCTCTATGGTCATTCTTGACCAACAATGACCAAATCTTCTTGTATTTTTTTTTTTTTTTTAAAATTTTTTTAGATGATTAGTTCTGATGCATGCACAGCTTACAATGATTCATTTATGTGAAATACAGATTTCCTTTTTCATACCAATGTCTTCATTTGTTATGATTTGTCATTTGAGGTCTGTAACTCAAACCTGTTGGATAGCATATCAGGTGACTAAAGCAATATTAATTTTCCCAAGTGCCCACATTAAACCATAGCTTTTCAGGGTTTCAGGCATTATTAATTCTGAATGAAGATCAGTTCACCCCCCCCCCCACACACACACACACAGATATCTCTATTGGGTGAGAACTACAGATGATTAACTGCTAGGCTAGAACTGGAAAGGTAACTCTGCATTGTTTATGATAAGTTAGTGTTGCATGTGGATTTGTTCTGCTCCAAAGAACTGAGAAGAGATAAAAGGGAGAAAAAGAAAAATCACCAACCAAATCTGTGAAAGGTTTTGAAAATGTACTTTGGGTGTGTGCATGTGTGTATCTGATAGAAATGATTCTCTTTTTTTATTTTTTGAGCAGAGGTGGACTCCTCAGTGATGAGATATTTAGTGAAGGTATCTAGAGGGAGAGTGTAGTAAGAAGTAGATTCATGTCTTTCCCAAGGGTTCAAGTGCCCAGTGAACATAGTAGCTTCAGCTGAAATTTGAACTCTCTAGTTCCCCGATGCACTCCCTCCACAAAACCCTCACACGCACACTTTTTCTCCTTTTGATCCTCCTGGGACATGTATGTCCCAAAGTTTTTCTGACTACTATGATACATATGTCTTGCGGATTTCTTTCAGGACTCTACTTGGGCATTTTAATTCAGACATTGGTCTCTTTAATAAGGTTTGTCTTGGAAGAATTAATGTAATAACATGAGAATGCTTACATTATAGGCAGATTCTAATTTGCAAGAAGTTTGTTGAAGTGTTCCAACCCTGGCTGCCCCTTTTGGTACATCTACTAAAATCTCAATAACAGCCATGTTTCCAACAAAATATTCAGTTTGAAAAATTCTTTTTTTTTTTCACCTCATCTTGTCTGTTTTCTTAAATGTTGGCCTAATTAACTCTTAAATTCATGAATTGCTTGTATTGAGAGTGGAACTCGTCAATGAATAGTTATCAAAAATAATGGAACTCTTCTGTGAATTAAATAGAGAAAAAAAATCACCCACCAGTTAAAGGAGGATAATTTCAATCAGGAGTTATTTCCCTTCATAAATTTTATGAATTTGAGATTTAATACTGCATTGATAAATGTCTATTTCATAACTGGCTGAAATTTGATAGATTTTTGTTGCTCTGAATTTGTCTGGTTATAGGAATGAATTGCTGAAAAATAACCCTTGAAACTGGATAATTTTCCTCTGGATTTTCAGGATCAGTTGTAGAATCTGGAACTCGAAAAATAATTCAAGACAGAAACGCAAATTTTCAGATCACCTTGTAATCAAAATTCAAATTTAGTCAAAACAAGGATGAAATGTAGAATTCAGACTATATAAAAGAACGTCATAAAGAAATATCACAAAAAATTTTCCATATCTGATCAAGATATAATTTGAAAATTTGTGCTCTTGACTTTTTAGGATCTGGATTCTACAAAAGATCCAGTTTTTGAATTTATTATAATTGGTAAAGCGTAACAACTAGCCATTGTACGCAGTTGACATTTGCAAGATATATTAGTCAGCACACAAGGCAGAGTTGATTTTGATGTCTTTTGGATTGGTGGTTCTTGAAAATCTAATAACAGATAAATTATGAAAAATTATAGATCTTTATTATAAATAAATCTCCCTTCTTTAGAATTAAAATATCTCGGTTGCCAACACTGGAAAAAAGTAACCAAAATACTTTGAATCTGTAGCTTCGTATGACAGACAGAAAATTATTTTACATGAACTATTATGGTAGGCTGGTCCACTAGTACCATAAAGTCCAGCCCCCTCTGAACATGCACCTTTGGAATGGGCTCAGCCTTAGTACAAACAAACAACAAGAAAAACACACAAGCACAGACACCCCCCCGATTGGTCTATAAAATGCTTCATAAATTTTCTTCTTTCATCTTTTGGTAGTTTCTGAAATAATGATTGTGAAAGATCAAAGTTATCCGATCTTTCCCTTCTTAGGGACGTTCCTTTTATTTCCACACAAAATGCAAATAATAAAAACCTTTTGGTTTGATATTGTCAGACTGTTCTCCAGTAATGAAAAGCAGAATGGCAGCCATAACTACTTCTATCTCCTATGCCCCCCCTCCCACTGTACACATCTGAAACTTCCATTCTATCGCATCACAACCATCTTGGTTACTCCTGCTGCTGTTAATATAGCTTTAAGCTGTTGGCTTTTGTCTTTCCCATGCACTAACTACTTTCACTTTGACTATTGCTACTGCTTCTTTGCTATTCCCTCTTCTTTTAGAAGAAAGTATAACAATGACATTAACTTCTAGCTGTACGTTTAGACACTAGTTGGCCTTCTGGGCTTGTATATAGTTCACTTTCAAACCTTCCCCTAGGTCCTTTTAGTGATTACACATGCCTAATTTGCTTGGGTGAATCAGACTTTTAATATCATAGAAATGGATGGAAATCAGATCACTATTATCAGGGTGTGAGCAAATGCAAATTCCGACCCCAATTTTTCTTTTTATGAAAGAGGGAAACCATGTGTGAATTTTGCTCTCACACTGCCTATTTTTGGCCTACTGGAACTGTTTCAGGCAGTGGGTAAAGTCAAAAGTTCAAACAGTTTCAACTGAAAATTGACCCTTGTAAAATGATATACTTGACGTACTATACATAAGCATGAAGGTGTGATTTAAATGTAAATATGTATGTACCTCACGGCTTTCTTGCGTGTGTGTATGAGAAGGTGTGCATGTTTGTCGGTCAATTTCTTGTGCATCTGCGCATAGATGCGCTGTGGAATCTTTATGTACTTTTTGATCTCAAAACTAGATTTGTAAAGATGTTACCTCGACTCCATATTGCTTTTTGATGAAGAGTGAGTTGCGAAGAGTTCTGAACCAAATATGACAATCTGACCTGAAGTAATGTGCCCTTCATCTCTTCTGTCCTTCACAAGAGAGGCAGATCTAAGACTTCTAACAGAGAGGGTCCAGATTGAAAAATTCATTTTTATGTATAATTCTTTAAGATTAGTTTATGATTATTTTATTTATTTATCTTTTTTATTTATTTATAAAATTTCTTCATCTAGATATTTTTCGGAAGAATTCAATTTTACTCTGCTCATGCAGGATGGGGGTTTTGCTTGCCCCGCCCCTGGATCCATGCTTATACGAGTAGCAGGTTTCAATTGCATATCAGAAAAAAAACTTCACTTGTTCTTCATGGACTCTGCATGTTTTCCTGTGTAGTCGGAACTTTCTTTCTCCCTCTGTTGTCTTTCTGTTTTTGTTTATTTTAGGGGGGTTGGGGTTTCAACCACCTCCCCTCAACTGGACATTGTCACTGGCTAATTTTTTCATAACTCTGTCATACATGTTGTCAACTGGGTTGGACCACCTGGCACTGCTTGTACTGCCCACACTGCAAAGTCTTTTTAGAAATGGCCAAAAAATATGTGGGTTCCAGCTGATAAGTGTAAAGCTCAATTGCCAGTATGTAAGAACATATATGCTTCTTTATTTAAGTCAAAATCCATTCATCTCATGTTTCGTTATTTTTACCTTCATGACTAAAGAGTAATACACCAACCATTTGTTTGCAGACCAAGGCTTCTGAATTACTAGAATAGTATCATATTTTAGTACATACTTCTACTGCCACTAGATATTTTTATTAAGTCATGTTTCCCATATCATTCATTATGAGATTAAAAACTGATATAATGCATTTAACTCAGATGGTACTTTCTTTATAGATGCACCAAGTCAAGAGTGCTTCTCTAAACCTCCAACTTTAGATGGTGACTGATGACCTGATGGTACAGGCGTCTCCCGTTATAATGTTGATGTTGGGAATCAAGAATGATAAAACTTAGTTATAATCGAGCTGCAATTTATTTAGCTATTTTGAAACTAAATCTTGTTACTTTGGAGCTAGATTAATATTTTGGGGTCCTCCATCTACCCATGCTATAAAGAGAACGATGTTATAATGGTGGAGGCCTGTAGAAGTATACATTTTATCAGAGCAGAGAAAACCTGCTTCTTCGGGTTTCTGTTCAGAAAATTACATCAAAAAATAAAACCTTGTCTGGTGGAGAGTTTTAATCTGCAAAGAGTAAATCCAGCTGACTGGAGGATTATGAAATCCTGTGCTACAGTGTATAAATCAATACTTTATCTGCTAATAATTATTACTTTATCTGTTGAAACGGGAATTCATGTTGAAAAGTGAGACATTCTTTTTATAAAAATTCACTAAATAAATAGTTAAAAAGAGTTTTTTGATATGATATTTATTAAGTTCTGTAACCAATTTAAAGGTATTGTCTCCATATCCTATGTTAGGAATTGTATCTATTCAATTAAAAACTCATCATCAGTCTTTTAACGTCCGTCATTGGACATAAACCTTCCCGAAGCAGAGCCAGTATTTCCTGAATTTTTTTAATACATCTCTCCCTCTTGTATTTTGTCAGCTTTGGTTTCGAATGTGGTCTCTGGGGATCCATGTTGTAAGTCATGATGTCCTTTAGTTGTCTTTCATTCTCACAACATGACCAGCCCATTGCCATTTGAGTTTTCTAATAGATTTTATGATGTCTCGAACCCTATTTTCTTGTGATCTCTCCCCGTAAAGTTGAGCATGATTCTCTCATGCGCATGCTGCATGCTTCTCAGTTTGCAGGTTTGTCACTTGGTTAGGTTCCATGTTTCAGCTCCGCATGTGACTATCAGGAGGATGCATTGGTTGTTTACTCTTCTTTTTAGGATTTTTGGGATCGTCTTGTTTTTGAAGGTTGATCTTGCTGTGGCAAAGGCTTGCCATCCAAGGGTGATTCTCCGCTTAATTTCTTCTTCTTTTGTGGGTTTCATAGAGATTCGTTGTTCAAAGTAGATGTACTGGCCCTCTTTCCCCAGTTTTGCATCTTCAATTTTGACTGTTATGTCCTCATTCTTGATGAGATTGATGCACATGACTTGTTTTACTGAAGTTCATGCGTAGCCTGATTCTTTTGCTTTCTTTCTTTAGTTCATCTATCATTAGTTGGAGGTTGTGTAGGTCCTCTGCAAAAAGACAATGTCATTTGCAAATCTGTGGTTGCGCAGATATTTGCCATCTATTTTGATTCCTCTATTCTCCCAGTCCAGGTTACGGAAGATTATCTCAAGGCAGGCTGTGAAGAGTGCGGGTGAGCTGATATCACCTTGTCTTACTCCTTTTTGGAGTTGGAAGGGTTCAGAGTCTTTATATAGCCTGATAAAAGAATTTGCTGTGATTGTATATATGTTGCAGTACTTTGATGTATACAGGGTCTACACATTGTGGAGTGATGGCCTTCATGACCATGGGAATTTCTAGAGTTGAATGCCTGCTTGAAGTCTATAAATGCTACAGCAAGTGGCATTTTGTATTCTGCTGCTTTCTCTTCCAGCTGGTTTGTTGAATGGAGATGATCCATGGTCGAGTAGCTTCTTCTTAATCCAGCCTGTTAACATGATTGGTTTTCATCTAGTGTTTAAGTGATCCGGTTGGTGATGATTTTTGTGAACAGTTTATAAATGCAGTTGAGTAGGAAATTCATTCTAGTTGAAAAAAAAAAAAGTTGTAATTAAATCTAAAAGAGTTACTTCCCTTGCACTTTTTGGTGAATTTTTCCGTTTTTCACCAGAGTCCTTTTTTTTTTTTTTAATCTTGTTTTTTTGAGAATTTCAGAGTGCTTACAACTATGAATCAAATAGTTATTTCAATTTGAAGTATCAAAAAAAAGCATTAGATATCATTAACATCTTTATTTTTCATGATGTTAGTAATTCATAGTAATGATTCATAGGTTATATCAGTTTTTAGGTGATTCTGCCTGACTGCATTTGTTTGTATCACACATATGGGTCTCACCAATGAAGCTAAAAGGTTTAAAATTTTACTCCTTATTGTGTCCCAAAAGATATTTTTTTTGTCTTTTTTTTTTTTATTCCCTCACAAAATGAGTTTTATAGGGCAATTCAATTTACAATCTGAGTTCAAGTTATATTGGTCACTTTGATTAAGTCCAGCAGACTTTTTAATGATCCAACTGAAGGCAAAGAATTAATATATTCATTGATCACTCCTAACACAACATGCTGCCAAAAGATGTTGGTCATATGACATTTTCTATTGAGTGACTAACCAGGTGTGAAAAAAAGTATGTCTTTCTCTTAAGAGACAACTCCTATTGGAGTATGACCTGGCAGTGACGAAGTCCTGGCTTCTGTTGCATACATCAACTTAGTGATCCTTGCAAGTTTCAAGTCTGATCAAGACCAGGACTTAATACATGCACATTTTTTAAGACCACGACCTTTGCAGGATGCAAGTTCACTGAAGGGATACCTCCACTCAAATTGGACAGTTTAGAGTGTACTCAATTAGCTACTGACTGAATTTCTCTCCTTTCCAAACTCTCTGTTCATCACCAAACCTGTTCTCTATCAGTTCTAATAATGAAACCAACTGATGATAATCTTTGCATTTGAAGCTGACAAACAAAGAATGGATTTAGAAACTATTTCTAATCAACTCTTGGAGATTTATGGTATCAACTTTGTATTTGTCCATGTACACACTGAGTTGATTATGTTTTGTGATTGATGTTACTTGGATAAGTTTGGAATTCAAGTCTTGATAGCTGGTTTCAAATGAAATTCTATGATATGTGAAAATAGAGTTAAAGGTTATAAGCATAAAGAAGTATGACTTGCTTCATCAAAAATCCAGAGACAGAGAGGCTTGGAGAACAATAGTAAATAAGATATGTAATGCCCAAGCAGAGACGGCTTCAACCTATCCTGCATAAAGGCGATAAATAAATATAATAATCAATGAATGTAGACAAAAGGATGATTTACGATAGGCCTCAGTGTGTTGGTCTGTCCTAAATTATCACCTTTTGTGGCGAAATCGAGTAAAAAGGTAGACATTATAGCATTGGGGAATTTGATTTACTGATTACTTCATATAACCTATTGAAAACCCCAACTTTTGTTTGCTTGGCTGACCTCGATAGCAAAGAGCTCATACTACCAATATACTTCAGCTTATATAACGCACAGACATGCACTGATAAATGGGTTTCTGGTGCGGCTATTTTTATCTGATCATTTCCCTCTTTGGAAACATCATCTCTTTTTTTCATCCTCGTCTTTGTTTTGCAATTATCTATGACATCAGATTTATTTCCTGAAAACAAAATTTCAAGTATTTTGTTCCACGTATCTATTTCACAGATCTTCCTGTGTATAATGACATAATGGTGTAGCCTTTCCTCCTCGTATGTTGTTGGTTCATTCAACTGTGAAGATCGTGAAACAGAGCTTTGTACTATCTTTGATAATATTACTATTATTACTAGCATTGTACCTGTTAAAAATGGTAGGATTATTCATGTATAGATCAGCCTTTCTAGGTGTAGAGTATTAGTATACTCGGCCCAGGATCAAAGTGTCCCTCTCCTGGCATCAGGGTTTAATATGTATCCGCACATTGAAAAGTATAATGCTATATATTGGTTCAAAACGCATTTAAAATTATATCATCGTCATCATCCTTTTAGTATCCGTCATTGGACATTGACCTTCCCTTAAAGTTCACTAGACCTCTCTATCATGGGCATCACGGAGCCAGTACTTTCTAAAATTATCTAGTTCATCCCACCATCATATATTTTGTCAGCCCCTGTTTTGCATGTGATATCTGGGGATCCACATTGTGAGTCATGATGTGCAGTGGTTGTCTATTTCAGCAACCAGACCAGCCGATTGCGATTCAATTTTTCTTATGGATTATATGATATCTCAAACTCCTGTTTATCCTCTAATATACTATGTTGTCTTGTGATCTCTCCATCTGAGGTTGGGTCTTGTGCACACAGCATGGTTCTCAGTTTAAGGGGCAGTGTTTTGGTTAGGTCCCATGTTTCAGCTCTATAGGTGACTATCAGGAGGATGCATCGGTTGTATACCCTTCTTTTTGGCATTGTTCTTAGTGGTTGAGCTTATGTGTTATGAACCAACATCCCACTTTTACACAGTGAATATGCCAGTGGGGGTAGACATTATGAATAGAATATTCATAAGCTGCCTATTTCTTGGTTTATTCTGTCAGATTATACATCCGTTTCTTTATAATATATATATATATATATATATATCTTACAAGAAGATACAAGTATATATTTTTGTAAAGGTCTATTAATTCACTATGAATTTTTTTTATAGAGCTTAATAATTCATTCAATCCTTTTGATTTGATTTTGGGAGATTTATAAAGATTTATAAAGGGAGATCTGAGTAATAGAGATGAGAAACAAAATAAAACAAAAAAGTTGAAGAGCAAATATTGTCCATAATTGAAGATGCCCAAAATGGCATAATAAATAAATAAATAAATATGTATTTCAGGTCAACACTGTTCCAATAGAAGTAGTTTTCACTTCTTTTTCTTTAAATTCCTCTTTTTTACTGTTGCAGGATTAAGAGATTAGAGAGAGGTTACTTTTGCATACATCTAGAAAGACAGCTATGTGAATTTTCTTTTTGTGAGGAGAATGCACACAAGGGGGATAATTCAGATAAAAATAATTTATTTCTCATATGAAACTACCTCAGTCATCCAAAGAATGATCAAAGGTTTGTATTTTGATCCCCCCACCACCACACTTTTTTTCCAAACATAATTTCTTGCTTGATAGAATCTATAAACTCTACTAGGAATAGGATAGGGTAAAGGCGTATCTTGATCAGGAGAGGAAACTCAATTGCTCTGTTTTATTGAAATAAGTATGGACATTCTGTTATCAACTCTTAGATTCATAGACTGCTAATAACTGCTGGGGAACTCTTCAATGAATAGGATGAAAAAAATGGAATTCTTTTGTGAAATGAATTCAAGAAAAATTTTAAAAACATCTTCAAAAAACTGTAAGGGAGGTAACTTTGATAAGAAGTTACTCCCTTTGAATTACTTTTTTTATTGCTCGTATGAATTTAAGTGTTAAATTGCTGATGGACATAATTTTCCCTTTAATATCACTTTCCTTTCTTTTTTCTATTTTTCCAGGGTCATATCAAATTATCTGATTTTGGATTGTGCACAGGACTTAAGAAATCCCATCGAACAGAATTCTATAAAGATTTATCACATGCCAAGCCAGGTGACTTCAGTAAGTGAAACTCTTGTTTTCTTCCCTTCATTATTTTATTGTTACTCAATTAAGCATGTGCTTATCTAATCAGTATCATTGGAATTAAGTTTAACCTTTTCAAGACTCCTGACGCATAGATATCCTATGGTTGCTGGAATGCACTTGTCCCATAGATCTTATTTACAAGTCCACTGAGACATTTTAATTAAGGCATTATGTTCCTTAATAGGTTAGTCTTGAGAGGGTTTAAAGAATGCGTTGGAAAGTAACTTTGTGCAAACTATTGTTAAAAGTTCTTTTTTTTTGTTGCCTCTGTTACCATATGTCATGCCTCATTCTATGGTCTTGCTATTAGTAACAGTTCAAACCTTTATATTGTGGATATGAATTTTCTCCGTATCTCAAAAAGACTCTTTTCAGTCAGTCTGTCGGCTGATTGGTCCTGGTTATATAAACAATGGAAATAGGAAGGAAGAGGTATGACGTCATTAAATGAACATTCATTATGATATCATAATAGAATGTCTATGGGCCGCTATTGTTGAAAATAATACTTCCATTTTGCTATATTTTAGAAGTATGAGAATTAATTCTATTGACTCAAAGAAAGACAACTTGCTTTTCTTCCTCCTCCTTCTCCTGCTACCACGGATGGTGAATACATTGTTGAACTTATGGTTTTTGTTTTTTTAAAATAGAGAAAATTTTCAAAGTACCTAGGAATTTTTGTAAAAAAAATGTTTGTATTCTCAATATTTAATGAAAAACTATTTTCAATTAGATACACTTCAATCATAATCTTATAATAATGCTAGTAAAGTCATTTTTCTCCTGTTTATTAAAAAAAACAACTTTTTTCATCATAAATGCCAGGAAGGTATGACTGACATTTAATTTGAAAAAAAAACAAACTTGAAAATGTTGCATTGCATCCTATTTGCTGGTATTATGACTAGGGAGTTGCCTACCAAAGCTTGATCTGTACAGTCACGGGGATGAGGGTGATTAACAATGAGCATTTGTCTTATTGTCCAGCTTGTAATTTATTCATTCTTTATTAATATAATCTCCAAGTTTCTTTGTGCTTATGAATTAGACATATTGTTATGAGGCACAAAAAAATTGCTTTTCTTGTTTTTTTATGTATATTTGGTATTTCTTGCTATTTTCCATTCAATTTTTTTGAATTTTTGAGTCCAGTCTTGCCAATTAAGGTGAATTTTTTTTTTTTTTATTCTTTTGAATTTTGAAGTCAAGTGTTACCAATTCAGATGTTTGTTTTTTTATTTTGTTTTTTTTTTGTTAATTTTGGAATTGGGAAGTGTCTTCCAAACTCAAAAAATCGAAAAAAAATATCTTTTTTGGCAACGCTGCCAACCATTTTTTTTTCTTATTCACTCTTCGAGACTGCAGTGTTCATATTTTGTTTCTTAGTAAACCTTCTGGTCTTCTATTCTAAATACAATTTCAAAAGATGGTTTTTATTGTGGCTGTTACAGGAAGAGATGAACTGCAGAATGGGACACAATGGAATGGTTGGTATAACAATAAACAAAGTTCTATTCACCAAATTCTTCGCCCTGCTCTCCATCTTAGGCTTGGACTTAATCTGAGATCATAAATATTTCTGCATTATTTTTGCTGCTGTCATATCTGAGAACATAAATAACTTTTTGTTGTGAATTATTGTTTACCAGGTTTTCTGAAATCCTCCCCCAACAAAAGATAAAATTCTCGAAAATTTATGTGCCAAAGATGACTTTTTTTGTAAGACTATCCTAACCCCAGAAGAAATTAATGTGTGCTAGATTGTAATCTGAACTACTGTACATGACCACTGAATTAAGTGTAAAAATTATACTTAGTATAAAAAAAGTAATCATTACAAAAGTATCATAACCAAAAATTATATAAAATCCAAAAATTTAATTCTAGTATCAGTACTCTGCGGTTGACGAGACCACAGACTAGTAGTGATTTAGATGTTGTATATAAAATCACTGATATTTTCACTATCCCCAAACGACCTTCTCTTCTAGGAAACCTTATCAAGTGACAAAAGTAAAACTTCAGTATGTTTAAAGGCTTCAGTGGTAAATCTTATGATAATTAGACTATTGTTATCAAGCACTCACCCATCATCTGTTTTGGTTGTGTTCAATTGTTCTGTAATGAAACATGTTGCATACATTCAGCAACTAACACCAACAATGACAATTGGTTGTTATTAAAGGAATGTTATAAGATCATAAAACAAAAAAATTATTATTATTATTACTAGCATAGTACCCATCAAAAATTATTTATATATTGATCAACCTTTCTGCTCAGGTGTAGAGTACCTGTGCACTCTGCCAAGGATCAAAGTGTCACTCCCCAGATGCTCTGTCTAGCATCAGAGTTTAATATCTATGCGCTTATTGAAAAGTATTATACTATATGTTGGTTCAAAATGCATTTATATATATATATATATATATGATAGTAATCAATTATTGTGTCATCCACAGACAGATGTTTTGTTGTATTACAACTCTTCAGTGTGGCTATAGACTATCTAATAACCCATCCATTACTGCGAGGTTGGATGGAAACCTTCGCTTCAGACCCAGAGGCTGGCATTTTACCCCTGCCCTACGCAGAACTAGACGGTCAGTAGGACTGACTTTAAGCGATATATTTACTTATGTATAATTCCTCATCCATCAGAGTGCTCCATTCCAGATGAGTTTTGAACTGACAAAAAAACGAAAAATGCTCAGTTTTTATTGATTTTTTTAAGTTTGTTTTTTTATAATAAAAATCAAAATTTTGCATCATGAATCTGAAACATTATCAACACTCGGAAATACAGTATATATAAAATACCTGAAACAACTGGTTGTCTGTTTGTCTCTTCAAAACACAACCACTATTAAAATTATGAAGTTTTGGCAGATCAGCCTGAGAGAAAAAAATATGTAAAACAGTTTTTTAAGTTATTACCAAATTAAAGGAATTCTTTAAAATATTTGTCAAATAATTCAAGTCTTACAGCACCAAACGGCCAAATCACATTGGATCCATTGGTTCTCATATGAAGCCTGACTGTGCCCAGATAGGTGATCATTTGGGAATATGAGGTGTTATATGCAACAATAAAGATTCTGCAGCTGCCTTGGCATATTCTCTACCTCCAATTGATAGATTATGACCCTTAGCACAATCATGGTTTGGGGACGGAAACATTATTACTACTAGCACCGTTCATCCCAGTAATACTTCACCATCAGGCTTAGTTTATTTTCCGTTACTGTGTGGAAATGTTCAGATCCATGAAGATGCAACCTCTGCCTCTTGATATATTTCTCATTTCTGTTGATAACAATGTGACTTCAGTAGGTATTCCTAAGGTTAATCTATCACTGAAACCTAGCTTTAATAGAAGATATATCGCTTGTTCAGCCATGTCTTGTACATTGATCTTGCAGAATTTCATACTTCTCTAGTATACGTTGATGTGCCCAATTGATATTTCCCTAAAAAGGAACCATTGATTAACCAGCATAAACTTTTAATTGGTCACCCCCAACACAGCATGTATGAGTGGTGTTTCAGTTATTTTTCATCACAACTACTCAGACCATGGCCATTAGTGAATGGCGTGGATTGGAAATGAAGACTCTAACTTGCATCCTGTCTACTTCGTGTACATCCAAATCACGTTGGATACACCAGTCGATGTAAGATTACTGAAGTTGAGTGATCATCTGGGAATACCAGGTGCTGTATTATTAGCAGTAAGATTGTTTTGCTGCCATCTCCACCTATGTATGCTCTCCAACCAATTAACAGGGCCTTTTGCCCCACTGGGACCAGACTGTGCAACCAGTCTTTTCTCAAACACCTGCTGCTCCATGAAGGACACATGACAGTATGCTCCCCAGGAACCCTCATACCTGTATGGTGTGGCAGCAATCATCATCACCTTGGAAAATTATTTACGACCAATACATGCTGTTCGTTAATGGCCATAAATTGATGGCCTGAGTAGTTGTGATGAAAAACAATTGAAATTAAGATGATGGAAATATTAGTCAAAAATGAATAATAGTTAACAATACTCCATCCAAAAGAACTCAAGATTATATTCTTTTGAAGTATTTATAAGGCTGAACTTCTAAAAGAATAATTTGTTCTCAGGTTAAATATGTTGAAGATTCAACATTTTGCAGTAAGAAATCAGAAATATTTTGAATCTCTCATCTCTTTGTCTTTCTCCATTTTTTCTTTCTCTACCCCGTCCTTCGGGGCTTCTCTTGGTTCTGCTGTTCCTACTAAAAGCTTCAATTTTGAACTTACCTAATTTTATCAATTTGGACAATACAGAAATTTTGCTTCCTTGGCATGGTTCAGAGAGTGAAAAACTGGAAGAAAAAAGAAACAAATTTATTGCAATCAGTGCACCAAGGCAGGGATTTACTTATGTTTTGTGGTTCTGAACAGTAAATATCTTGAAAAGGTTTTTTATATAGAAATAGATTATCAAATGAATCAAATGGATTTTTTTCTTCTATCTTGCTAAAATTTTGATCAAAGAGATTGAAAGGGCAAATTCACATAGCTATTTAGTAGAGTTGCCAAACAGCCTTAAACTAGACGAATACATATTTTGGAACAAATGCAATGATGGGCAAGGAACACACAGAGTTTTCACTTGTTCAAGTACTTAGGCACAGGTACATACATATGAACATTACAGTATTGTAAAATCATAAGTGTCTTGCAAGTTCAGATCAAATTCCAATTGCATATGGCTGACAGCTTATGTAGCTCTTGACCCAACAATTCGCTTTGAGAATGTTCTATCAATGCTGGTAACTCTGATGCTTTCAAGAGTCTTACAAGTATTTATGTGTTATATAGATATAAGATAGTTATTTGGTTTATATATGGGTGGTATATAGATATAAAATTAATCTTGCTTAGGTTTTTCATATTGATATAAAATAGTTATAAGCTTTATGTATATGTATATATATATATATATATATATATATATATATATATGTGTGTGTGTGTATATAAAGTACATTTATGCCAATAAATCATTGTTTATATGAAAAGTACATCTCTCTTTTCTTTTTTTTTTCTTTTTTTTAAAATTTTTTCAGCAGGTTAGAAAAAAAAGTACTTGATTCATTCAGGTAAATGCAAGCGTTGTGCTGATTGCAATAAGATTTGGTTCTTTTTGTGTAAAGTTCCTGTTTTCAATTCTCAAAAACCGAGTGATATAAGCAAAATTTGTTTGTCCACATACTTATAGGCAGTACTGTATATGCATATATTTACATACTCTCACACAGACCTATCGTTTTCAACAACTACTCTCTTACATAGATGTTAATTATTTTCTCATCAAAATTTTTGTAATTATTACAAGAAAAATAGCCTTGCAGAGTAAGAATTGAATATTTTTGTGCCTTTTTTTTTTAATAAGTGAAATTCTTCAACAAAACTCTTATTAGCAAGTCTGAACTTCTAAGATGTCAAACATGATGGTTGTGTTGCTATAGTTAGAATGAAAATCATTTTACAGTGAAAGGAAGTGTATGTAGGTTTGATTTTTCTATGCTTGATGTTGTTTGTTCAACATCAATTTTTGCCTTCTTGCCAAGCAGCTGCTGCTTCTGGATGGAATTAACAAGTTGCAAGTTGGAACTTTCTGGAAATAATGCAAAGCTGCTCTTGAAACTAACGTATCTGTTTGTTTCTATCTTTTTTTTTTTTAATACTTATGGGTGTTAAATTCACTGAAGTGCCTTTTAGATTGCACTGAATGTACAAAATAAGACTGATAGTAGATAGGCTGCGCTTTCTTTCAAACATGGGAATGTGGATGATGACTTTGGTATGCACAGCTGCTTCTAAATATTTTTAGGGTTTTGGCCAAGAAATCTCCAAGAGTTTCTGCTGTTCTTACCTTAATCACACTGGAGAATATCATTGCAAACTTCAATTAATATAAAAGCCTCCGAAAAAAGACAATTTAAATTCAGTTTTAAAAGTTTTCCATTAAAAAATGGATGTTTTGGCTTATGTTCCTTACAGGAAAATTTTTAGCTTCATTCTTCAAATTTTATGACAAGAGAGTGGGGAAATGTAAAGTAAAGCATTTGCACAGTTGGTCTGTGAATGAACTTGTCTAAGACAATTTCTTATTCTAATTATTTTTTCTTTAAATACTTTTGTTTTTGTTGAGATACTGTCTATAGTTTTGAGAGGAATAATTAATATTCAAAGAGTTCTTCAGGTTACTGAACTTCCTGTTTTTGTGTTAAACAAGGTGTTCAATCACATGAAAAACTCTCTGAAAAGACTTTTGTTTTCGTTTCTTCTTTTTTTTTCTCTTCATTATAAGGGCTGTATGGAATATAACATCATCCAGCTATGTGCCTGAATAATAATGGATAAACACAATCATATATCCTAAAAATTCATTGTTGTTGATGGAAAACCACAAAAAAATGTTCTCGTTTTTTGTTTTTTTTTTTAATTTAAAAAAAGGTTTTTCTCATTACAAATGTTAAAGTTAACTTTTTGAAATATAGAACACACTTTTCTATTTCTGGATCATCATTTTCAAATATTCTGTTCTGATTTTTCTCCCCATCTCACTTGACTCTTATATTCATGAATCACCTGTAAACACAGTGAAACACTTCAATGAATAGAATTTTAAAAGATGAAAGTCTTCTATGAATTGAATTAGAGAAAAAAAAATTCAATTATTTCCTTTGACAATGTCCAATGTGAGAAACCAATGCATTCATTTAAAAAATCCATGAGCTTAATATCACATTACTTCAAGATTCCTCAAGAGACCAGCATGACTGATGAAATGCATAGTTCACACCCAGAAATAAATACCATCCAATCTGGTTGATATGTTCCTAGATTTATTCATGGTGAACAAAAAAAGGTAGAAACTGTGATCAGAAGTTACTTCCTTTGATTTAACTTTTCAAAGTCCTTATAATGAAATTGAGAGTTAATGCAATTTTATCCCATATTTCTTTTATTTTATTGATGCACAATTCTATTTGTTATCTTCTCTTGTCACATTTTACCTGTCTTTTTTCTCTCTTTCTCACTGATCAACATTTGAGAAAATGGGTAAGAAGGGAAGAAAAAATGTGATTCTTTTACCTAATTAACAGGTAATTAAAAATCCATAAAAAGGTAGGTCTACTAATCATCGCTTTGTCACTCACTGAAAACCAGCAGAGGTTTAGTGAGAAGTTGAAATTTCAGAATTTCAAACCCTGCAGCGAGACTCAAACTCTCATCCATTTTTCCTTATTAAGCAGTCTTAGCCTGATAGCTGCCTTACCAATTAGGCTAGGAAAGCCTACTATCAGCAAAAACTTAAATCTAACAATATTTCTTTCATTCTTTATTCTCCCTGGACACTCAATTCACTGCCATTATTAGTTTTTGACTAGTATTTCTTTCATCTTGATTTCAGTTGCTTTTTATCGTGAAGTTCTCAGAATTGACAATATTTTATTGAACAATATATTCAAGATGACATTACAATTAATACTATAAGTGTATGTAAGCAAATATAAAGGATGAAAGTGCTGTTAAAGATATCCTGAAAGAATTATACTCTCCTGTAGTCTAACTCTTAAATTCATGTACTACTTGTAATCACTTGTATTGATGGCAGAACTTTCCAATGAGTAGAATTGAAAATTATGGAACTCTTCTGTGAATTGAATAGAAACATCTTTTTGATGGTGAAGGTGAATAATTTAAATTAATTCTCGGAGATTTTTCATAGCCAATTGGTAAAGGCAGCCAGGCAAAAACTTGATTCCTTTTGGTAATGTTGGTATCAGTTTGATTCTTACCAAAGGTTTTCACTTTATTTCTGATTGTGCTGTTAATCCTAAACCATAGAAATGATGGCCTGAATAGAAAGTTGTGTTAAAAGGAACTAGAAATTAAGATGAAGGTAAAAATGACTCAAACGTAATAAAAATAATCTCATCCAATGAGATAATAAAAAAAATATTGATTTTTTTTTTTTTTCCTTACAGTGCGGTAGCATATAATTTGTTGCTCAGTACTGGTCTGCAGCCCAGTGTTTGGGGACCACTGTTCCTGTGTAATCATCTCAGCTCATTTTGATTGGCTTTGTGCAGCAAAATTCAGACAAAACAGTAGTGCAGAAATATGTTATTCCTACTGCATAGTTGAGGAATTGAGTTTAATTCAATACTATTGACTCTAACAGCTGTAGAGGTGCTACTATATTGAGTGTCACCCCACACAGAGCTACCCACCTCTCACATTTTTAGGTGGAGAGAACTGTGTGTATTTGTTTTTTTTATTAACTCTTTCATTCACAGACCAATGTGGAACCCTTAATTGAATAGGATTTTATTTTGAATGGAGCTCTTTCATGGATTGAATCAAAGATTCTTTTTATTAACTACCAAAAAGAGCAAGGGAGGTAATATTGTTCAGAAGTTATTCCCCTTGAGTTACTTTTTTTTCACTCGAATGAATTAAAGAGTTAATTACATGAAAAATAAGCCAGTCAGCTACAAGAGAATTGGTCTTCTAATTCATTCCTGTGATCTTTCTTCCATGTACATCTTCCTTAAGCAGCAGCCTGCAATATTTATAGAAGAGACTACAATGAATTCCTTCATCAGGGAAGTACTTGAAATTGTATTGGGTGTGCTGCCTTTGCAATTGTGGTCAGTTGAATGTGAATAGGCATGGAAATGGGTGGTACAGCATATACCTACTTCCTTATTCCCAGGTCATTTGCATGTTTAATGTCTATTGATGGAGACATTAGTGTATACCCAGTTCCCCTCATTTCCATCCCAGAATCTGAATCTCTTTCCTTTCTTTTTTGAAGCTTTGTATATTTTTTTTTTTCATATTTTTATCTCTGGTTATCCTTTCAATCATCCTCAGGGAGGGTACACTGTTGTTTAGAACAAACCTTGTTTTTTTTTTTTCTTTTTTTTTTTTCTTTCTATCTTTCTTTCCTTCATTTTCTCCTTGCTACTATTTGTCTGTTCTTCTTCACCCTTTTTTCTTTCTATCTTTTCTTCTTTTCTCTTTCCCGTTTTTCTTTTCTCGTTTTTTTTTCTCTCCTTTCTTTTCACGTTTTTTTTTCTCTCCTTTCTTTTAACGTTTTTTTTTTCTCTCCTTTCTTTTCACGTTTTTTTTTCTCTCCTCTCTTTCTCTCCTTTTCTTTCTCTCCTTTTCTTTCTCTCCTCTCTTTCTCTCCTTTTCTTTCTCTCCTTTTCTTTCTCTCCTTTTCTTTCTCTCCTTTTCTTTCTCTCCTTTTCTTTCTCTCCTTTTCTTTCTCTCCTTTTCTTTCTCTCCTTTTCTTTCTCTCCTTTTCTTTCTCTCCTTTTCTTTCTCTCCTTTTCTTTCTCTCCTTTTCTTTCTCTCCTTTTCTTTCTCTCCTTTTCTTTGCCTTCTTTCTTTCTTTTTTCTCCGATCAGATTCCTTCAGAAAATCTGCTATTTAAAATACACTCTTTTTGATATTGCATTAAAGATAGAATTGCTTTGAAACATTTGGTATTTGTGTAAAATTCAGTTAGACATGAAAACCACATGCCTTTATGGCTGCTACAGAAGGTTTCTACATTACTTGTGTGTGGATTTTAGAAGTATTTTGGTGAGGAGAGTTATTACTCTTAGCTAATATTTACCTCATGTAGATATTACAGTGTGTCAAGTCTTAGATTGACAATTAAGAGGAAAATTCTGGTCATTTGTTCTTTCTCTCGTGCAATGATGGAAATGTATTTTGGGGGCTAGGTATTCCGTATTTTCTCTATCTGTAGACATTAAACATACAATAATCCTGGAAATCAGGAAGTAGGTATATGCAATAACACCCCCCTCTCAAATTTCCACCACAACCTCTCATGGGAGTGTATGATAGTGAGACTTGAAATTGAAATTTAGACCTTTCAGGTACCAGTCTCATTATCAATCATTAAAGTATACCTATTGGTTATCATTATATATGCTGTGAATCATGTATAGTGATGAGGTTATGTTAGGCTAGGTTTCTTGAGGTGGGGTTGTGAGATGAAGAGACACGGGTGTAGGAGAGAGAGAAAGGTACATGCTACCTCTCTAACCGCTCGCTGCAAAACAAATGTTGAGCATTATTTTGGGGGGGGGTTGTATTTTTACTTTTTTTTGTAAAATTGAAAAAAGGGTCTGAAGCAAACTTTCAAAAAGCGGAGGGTACCTGTAATAATGGGGAGAAAAATTGATTTTGATGCTTTGCCAGATTCAGTGATTACTGCATAATTCCTTTCGAAAATGTGAGAGTAGTTGATAACTTTTTTTCTTAGTGTTTCAAGATTTTCACAAGGTTTTAAATCTATACTTTGTGGTTTCAAACCTTGTACTTTTTTAACCCTTTAATTCATACTGACAAATTCAAATAATAATTCCTTGGGAGTAAGTTTTGTTAGTTACTCCCCTTGCATTTTTGAGTGAACTTTTTTCATTTTTCTCTATTCAAATCTGAAGAGTTTTGCTTTTGGTCTATGAATTTAAGTGTTAATTAAAAAGAATTGAGAATTATCATCTTTTATTGATTTGAAAGAAGAAAAGAACATCATTGAATAAATAATTTCATGAACCCATTATTTTGTTCCACAAGAAATAATACTGGTACATACATAATACAGTGACTCATTTTGTTGTCAATTTGTCGAAAACTTTCTCTCTCTGGAACATTATACAGGCACTCCCTGGGTAACAACATAGATAGGTTCCTGAAAATGGCTACTTTAATCGGAACATATCTTAACATAGAAACAATTATATAAGGTTGGAGGTTATGTTCTTCATAAAGCTAAGAAAAATGGCCAAAAGAATGGTCAAAAACACGCTAAAACTTGGCCAAAATGTACAAGCCCATTGGTGTAGCGTTTTTTCCTCGCTGCCAAAACAAGATAAATGTATACAAAAATTTTATCCATTTCGAAGATGTTAGAAATTTACCAGATGAATAGAAGTAAAGACCAATGTGTCCAATCATAAAAATGTAATTTTTTAAACGTGACGTCTTCATTGTCTTACTCAACACTGATTTCTTCATCCCACTTCTTCCCCAACCATCAATTCATAGGTGTCTCCATGGCAACTAGTTTTGAAATTCAATTCTGCAATCATAATTACAACTTATAACAAGCTCGGCTGTGCTAGTGTCAAACTCCTTTGCTTCATTAAAATCTAAAAGGTAAACAAAACAGAATTCATATCTCCATAAAATATTATTCCTAAACTACATGTTCTTTTTCAACTCCTTTATTAATAGTTCCTGTAAATGGGATTTGCTAACATCAACAGAACAAGTCGACCTGAGATGGGCTTTAGAAGTGGGAGTGAATTAATCATCAGTTTTTGTGTATGTCACTGTTCTTTGTACATGATGTCACTCCTTTTTCTTCTGATCGTTGGCATCTGTCATTGTTACGTACAAAAATAAAGCCAACTCATCAGTAAGAGTCTGACAGAAGAGAAAGAAAAGGCCTACTCAACCTAATGGTTAATCCCCAACTGACCTCGAAAGAAAGGGGGGAAAAAAAAACAAAGAACTACTGAAAATTGTAATTTATTTGTAAATATAAAGAACGCAGTCAAACAAATACCTCGAATTTTCACTGATAAGATAAATATTTATACTCATGTAAAAATGATTTCTTATAAAAAGAGAAAAAAAGAAAGGAAAAAATACTGAGAATTCGGAAAGAAGAGTTGACATGACATGACAGAATCTTTTTTTTTTCCACTCTGTTATTGTTTGAAATTAACACACACACACACACATATATGTATGCATAGATCCAGGAGGATATTCATGGGGACCTCTCCACACACACATGTACACACACACTTATTTGAATATTGGGTTGGAGAAATTTTACAAATAAAGGATGCAAAGAACCCCAAGTAATCATAAATAGAACTTGAAAAACCAAATACCTCTCACTCTCGCTCAGAATGATTGATACACCAACTGATATTGTAAAACTCATGTTTTATGTTGATGCATGATTAAATCCTGATTTTGTATTGAAAGATGACTTAGTGGTGTTTTTGTAGAATATTCCTAGTTCAATATTTGTTGATTGTAGGGCTGGAACGAATGACGCTCGAATGATTGACGACAATTGTTTGTTTTTCTTGGAAAGCAGATGAACTGCTGATGATAAATACACGCGCACACAGTGTATTGAATCTTTTATACATATATATATATATGTGTGTGTGTGTGTTGAATCTTATATATATATATGTGTGTGTGTGTGTTGAATCTTATATATATGTGTGTGTGTTGAATCTTATATATATATATATGTGTGTGTGTGTGCGTTGAATCTTATATATATGTGTGTGTGTGTGCGTTGAATCTTATATATGTGTGTGTGTGTGTGTGTTGAATCTTATATATATATGTGTGTGTGTGTTGAATCTTATATATATGTGTGTGTGTTGAATCTTATATATATGTGTGTGTGTGTGTGTGTTGAATCAATCAAAGAAAAAGGAATCTTCTTGTCTTCATAATGAATACACGTGTTTTAATGGCAACTGGACCCTTTTAGCTTCAGTAAAGATCATCTAAAAGAGAACCTTTTTTCTGATAGGAAAACAAAGCAGGAGTGGTTCCTTCAAAGCAGACAATGAACTCTACCTCCTGTTTGACAACTGCTGCTGTCAAAAAGGCCGCAAGTTGTGAGGTTCATCCTACCCCTGGGAAAACAATCTTGGAGGCTGAAAGAGTGGGTTCATCCCCATGCAACGATCTCCCTACTTTGAAAATATTCACATGCAGACTGCTATTCAAATCCTTTTGTAGCCACAGGCATCATCAGTATACTATTTTCAACCAACATAAGTGATTTAACTCTTAAATTTGTGGACCGCCTCCATTTACAGTGGAACACTTCATTGAAAAGAATTAGAAGTAATGGAACTGATTTGAACAGAAAAGAAATTTTCATTTTTTTCTATTGACCTGATGATCAAAGAGAGATAATTTCAATCAGGAATTATTTTTTTTGATCATGGAATACATTTTTTTAATGATTTCAAGAGTTAATTGTTTTGGTTTTTTTTTTCCAGCTATTTTGACTGTTTCAATACAATTATTTCTGGGAGATATCTTCAGCATTGTGGGAGTTTTGTCCCCACTTTAAATTCACTTGGAAGTTTCCTCATTCTTTTTAGCTCTTTCTCTTTATTAAAATTCTCCTCTTTCGTTTTCTTTGTAGCACTTAACCCAATAGATTCAAAACGGAGGGCGGAAAGTTGGAAGCGAAATCGACGAGCATTGGTAAGTCCTGTTCGTATTTACCTGAGTATCCTGGCAGTGGGTGTCAGTTACTACTATTAAGTATCCTATATATATATATATATATATATATATATATATATATATGAGGAAATAATAGATTCACTACACAAACACATTTATGTTTCAGCCCTTTTGGCCTTCTTCATTGTCTGAAGAAGCCCAAAAAAGCAGAAAAATGTCTTAGTGTAGCAAATCCATTATTTCACTATATTTGAAGCTTATTTCAGCTTGATGTTAAATGTAGAGAGCATTTTATAGAATGAACCCATCACATATCAGATACTGAATTACTGATTTGTATTCAGGTATATATATATATATCTCAAACCCTCTTGAAAGAACTGGCCTAGTTAGTCACTAATTCTAATATTAGCATAATACCTGTAAAAAAATGCTGTATTATTCATGGATCCACACTCTTGCTTTGGACCAAAATGTCACTTCCTGGCCCTCTGTCTCGGATCAAAATGTAGTATCTTCACACTATATCAAAAGTTACAGATAGAGAAACAAAGAAACTAACATTGTTGATTATACAGATAGATTTCTGATATAAGCCCAAAATATGAATCATACATATCCTTTTTGATTGAAGTGCTTCTGTAAAATTCTAAAATAATAATCCCTGATTAGAACTTAATTTAATTTTATGCTATCAAGATTATATTGAGTTAAAATGATGATTACCTTTGCCATCTTTTGCATAATGCTAGGGAATTCTTAGAAGTGTCTTTGTGGTTTTTATCCGCATTTTTATGGCTTGTGCAATCGGTCAACTAGAATGTCATTTACAAGCCTTAAGGAAAATTCAGAAGATGGTTTTACATAGAGAAAAAAACATTGATCAGTGTTTGAACAATTTTTTTTTTTTTACTCAACACAGAAGTTATTTTTTGCACAAGATTGTTACTGATGTTGAAAAATTGTTCCATTATAAGAATCCAAAACTTACTCTTCAATACTGAGTGAGCAATTGGTTTGTTTGAATGATGCATCAGGAAAGAAGAAAACTTATTTTGCTACATGACCACACCTATCCTCATGTTGCGAATGTTGTGCTGCAAATTATCAAGGGGCCAAGATAGGAAGTTCTTCTACCACAGATTTACTTACTTTAATGATAACTAATGCAACTGGTGAGAGGAGTGTCTCTAAAATGAAATATCCAAAGACTGCACACAGATCGACAATTGCACAAGAATGTCTAAACAGATTTCTTTTCATGACAATTGAAAAGTCAATATTTTGAAGAAATTTGCTCCCCAAAAATATCACAAAGCAAATGTTTGAATTTTGATTATTAGCCTTATAGAAATATATCTAATTTTTCATCTTGAAAATATTACGAAGGGCATTACAGCACCTTTGTCCAAGGAGCTTATAAAATCTCAATCCAGCAACAAATTGTATTCTGTATTATCTTTCTGGCATCTAAAAGATTCCTACAAGAATACGCCTAAAGAGAAATTGAATAAATAGTTTGTTTTGAGGTTTGAATCTCTGATCTAAACATGGCTACTTAGCAGCAGAATCTATTAATTTTGTATTAAAAATGAGATTTGTTGTGAGGAAGGCCTCAAAACTGCACATTCTCTGAAGCTTGCTGGTATCAGGTATTCAAAGCCTGTATATGGCATCACTCACACAAGCTAGCTGTTTTCCAATACTTTGTAATAAAAATGAAATGATTTGTAATAAAATATTTTGCTAGTACAAAAAAAAAAAGTTCATTTCATTCATTTTGTATCCTGTAGACACAAGAAATGACACCAAAATTTTTTAGTAGAAACAGGAAATGTTGGTGATAGATCAAATAAGCGTCAATTATTCAACTGACCAACTTTGATGAAAATGCTTATTTTTCCAGGCTTATTCCACTGTTGGCACTCCTGACTACATTGCTCCAGAAGTTTTCATTCAGACTGGATACACAAGTAGCTGTGACTGGTGGTCATTAGGAGTGATTATGTATGAAATGTTAATTGGTAAGTCATTAAGATCTCCCCCCCCCAACTCATCCTTTTTTTTTTTTTTCCTTTTGATTTTTATTCTGTTATTCAAGTTGGCAGCCATTTTGTATCTGATCTTTTAATACTATTTTCATATTTCATTTAATTATTGTTTTTGACTGATAAATGTGCTCTCAATTAAGTGGGTAAGATTGGATTGGATCTTTTGGCTATTTGACCCTTTTGAGATTCCTGGGACATATATATCCTGAGGTATCTATGACTGCTGGGATAAATGTATATATATGTCCTGTAGATCTTTTAGAAGTCTACTGGGACATAAATGAGATTTTCCCTGAGTTTTATAACTGCAGACAATGAACTTCCTTTGGGCATAAATACAGCGACCTGATGAAAATCTTTTTTACTTTTGGTTTGTGCATGCTGATCAAATTCTCCAAACTGTGTTTGTGCAATTTATATATATATACATATTTATATATATATACATACATATATATATATATATATATATATATATATATTTTTGTCACTAGAAAAAAAAACCTGCAAATTTTAACTTGCATAAGTGTTGATTTTTCATATACACACGCACACACACACATATATATATATATAACATTCTTTTTTCTTTCTAATTTTGAATATTTTACTAAATAACCCAATTGGTATAGGAACAATGATAGCATCTCCATGGATCAGCTAAGGATGCAAAATAATTGTCTCTTGTTCTATGAAATATTAATAACAGTCTGAGAGTTACCATTTATTTAATTACTAGATGAAAAATGCCTCTATGAGCTCCTCCTTTAACAATTTATGTTGAGAATACTTATTCAACATTAAAATATATGTTCATTCAAGTTTTAAAAATATATGAAACAATTTTTTTTACAATTTCACCAATACTGAGGAACATTTATCAGATACATTTTATTTATTTATCCTAAATTTTCCTATATATTTCAGCAAATAGTTTCCTAAATTTCCTGATCTATTTATTATCTATCGCATATGATCAAAATTTATCCAAGCTATTCTTGTAATTATTTATACTTGTACAATTTTTTTACATTAAATGGCAAACTAGTCCAGAATTTCAAAATCATTTTTGGGAAAAAAAATCAATTTGATCTTGGATCTAGCTAGTAAATTTCCCATCCTATCTGACTTATTAAAGATTAGAATTCCATAATTTGGAAAGCCATTTATTATCTTGAAAGTTTCAATTAAGTCTTCTCTTGCCCTCCTCTCAAACAATGTAGTTACTCCTAACTTTTTTAGTCCTTATAACTTAGATCTCTCATCTAACTTTTCCAAATCTTCTTGTGCTGTTCATTCAATCCAAACAATAACTTTATATAATCAACAAACATTTCTCCCTTGTAAACTTTTATGAAAACATTGTTTTCACTCCTCCAAATCTTATGATTGTCTTCTTTTCTTTTTCTCCCAGGTTATCCTCCATTTTGCTCGGAGAATCCACAAGAAACCTATAGAAAAGTAATGAATTGGCGAGAAACATTGGTCTTCCCTCCAGAAGTACCCATTTCTAATGAAGCCCAAGATTTAATACGAAAGTAAGTCTCTTCTGATGCCACAAGAGAAAATTCATTTTCCAATAAATTTTGTTGAACTTTTCACTAGCCATTAATAATGTGGTCTAAAATCAATATTTAGTTTTTTTTTTACGATTGTCAGTTGAACTTTTATTTAATTTTTAACTTTACCCAGTGCCAAAAACAGTTCCAGTAGGCCCCAAATAGACTGTATATGTGTGCAAAATTGATTTCCTCTTTTGTAAAAGAAATTTGAGGCGGGGGGGCTGTGTTTGCTCTTGAACCAATAATAATGATCTGATTTCCATCTTTTTCTATGTAACACTAAAAGTCAGATTCGCTTAACCAAATTTTGCATGCATACTCAATGGACCTAGGGGAAGTAAAATACACACAACATCACAAGGCAAACAAGTCAATATTCAATTGAGTTGACATCTGAACAGTTTTCAATACTTCCCCATCATTTAATCAAACCTTGTTTGATTTAAGGATTGTTGAAATTCAATATTGGTAATATAAGCAATGCCAAAGTAGTGCCTCAATTCTTGTCTTGTTCAACTTTGATGTAGGAAGTCAGTTTAACTATTAAATTCATAGACAGAGGAACACTTCAATGAATAGAATGAAAATGATGAAAATCTTTTAGGACTTGAATAGAAAATGTTTTTTTCCAATTTTCCTAATGGTCAAAAGGGGTGAATTTCAATCAGTTGCTTCCCTTAATAATGATATTAATTTTTTTATGAATTAAACAGTGAAACTTTTGATAAACTTATAACCTAAGTCACTGATTCTTTAATATGCTAAGCTATGAGATAAATGATCCACATGTGTATTTGGAGGACTACTGATCATTGCAAAGTCATCCAAGCCCCTGAGATGATAGTGGAAGTACCAAGCCTCAACACTGTCAAGAATTGCCTGGACAGACGGTGGGAGTGAAAGGGAATTTATGACCTTGATGTAGACCTCCATGCAATATCATCTGATTGCCAAACGAGATACGAAGTGATCAACATTTATTAGAACCTGGTACCAGAGGCCATCACTAAGGCCTTATCCTAAAGTACTATTATTATCATTATTATGACCATCCGCTTTTGAGCTTCAGTAGATGCCCCTAGTCAATGCAATGGATTATTTTTTTTTCTTGAATTAAATTCCCACCTTATACATAGCATATATGTTAATTCACATTGTGATGACCTTTCGCTTAATCCTGTGATATGTTTTCAGAATATGCTGTGATCCAGAACATAGATGTGGTGCAAATGGTTTAGAGGACCTTAAAGCTCAGGTTTTCTTTAAAGGTGTGGATTGGGAACATATCAGGTAAGTCAGAAATGATTTTTAATTTGCCACAAGGGGTCATGACAGGCCCATGGTGTCAATCAGTGCTTTCATTTTAATGATCATCTACTACAAATCAGATGCCCAAAATATTTTTATTGTTGAGGCTATTAAGAATTAGTGAAGATACCAGAATGTATGACAACGGGCATAGGAAGGGGTGAGTGATATTTTAGAACTGACCCTCCTCCTCTTCTCCAAATAGAAGTAGGCCCTCAAAAGCTTATGAACAATAGATCCCCAACTGCATTTCTATTATGAAATACAAATCTCACTAAATGTTGGGGAGATCCCTCATCACCAGCAGTGCTACCGTGTATGTCTAACAATTCTATTAGATAGCCATTTAATTTTATTTTATAAAACCTGTTCTTAAAGAAGTGAACCTTAGGGTTATGTACTGGTATGTGGATAGATGAACAGCTATTTGTTTTAATAATCTTAAATTCATTATTGTATTAAGCATTGTCAATTATTAATTTTTCACTTGTATTTCTTTCATCTTGTTTTTGTTGCTTTATTTACACTTGTAGTATTTGATATAATAGTCTAAAAAATTACGTAGATGAATCATTGTCAATTATTAATTTTTTTATGATATTATATCCGAGCTATTGTACTGTGAAGCTGCACTTTTCATTAGCCAAGGTTAACAACTTTCAAATTATTGAATTTTATAGAAAAAAATGATATTCTGTGCAAATTTTTATCGGAACAAGAATAAGAATTGGTAGTAACTTCAGATGAGTCGCCATCTGAAACATCGATTGCTGTCTCTGATTGACATACTCAATTTTAATCACTTCTCTTACTCAATGCTGCCAATTTAGATGTTATTGGTTGCATCTAGGTGTCACAAATTGCTACTTAGATGATTTTTAATAAAATAAGTAGTATTTTTAATTAATTTATTGTAATAGAAAAAATTAGTTAATACCTGTGCTATTTCCACAGGTCCAACCAGTTTTTTATTATTACTAAAGAAACTTAGAAATTCCTTAGCTCCGTTTTAGTGCTTTGGATTCAATGAATGTAATGAAATATGAGATTTTTTTTCTTAGTTTTTAAAACAAGAATTCATTTATTCTTATGGCTAAAAGTTTCCATTCCTTACTCGCGTGTGCACTTTAAACTTTGCAGGTACAATGGATGAATTCTTTTTCTGTTTTATTTATTTGATTTTCTTTTGTGTAGAGACCGCCCAGCAGCCATTCCAGTAGAAGTGAAGAGTATAGATGACACATCCAACTTTGATGATTTTCCAGAAATTGATCTAAAGTGGCGTAAGTATCTTCTGCTTCAATCACTCTGATGCAAACTATCAATAATATTCATTTGTGCTTACACAAGAAAGTATGCGGTGAGATTCCTAGATTTGTGTGTACTTGGGATTGAAATGTGGTGAGATTCCTGGATTTGTGTGTACAGGGGATTGAAATGCTGATGGATTATGCTGGAGTATGGCATATACCTACTTCTCAATTCCTAGATTTTTTATCTGCTCAATGTCTACTAATAAAGATATTACAATATAGCTAGTTCAGGAAATCCAATTCCATCACTGGTGGGCCCTAAACGCTTTTGTTATTTTAAAATAAGGTTTGTTCAATTTTGTCAGCAAAGTGACAATCATAAACATATGAACAGGCATTTCTTTTGAAGATATTGGCTTTTTACAATTACTAAATCAACTGAGGCCACGTGTCAACTCCTTGAATACGTTACTGTTGCAGATCGTTTGCATTGAGGTAAACAATCATGGGATCCAGACTGCTTAACTTATAGTTTTGAAATGAGAAATATATGGGTGGAGTAAAAATGTTCAGGTACAGCTCCCCCCAAAAAAAGGAGAGGAAGGGCTGTGGGCTAAAACATTGATATGAAAACCACAGAGCTTGAACAACAGGGCAAAACTCATTGTGTTGAAAACAAACATTTTGCATTTTATATCTGATGTTAGACACACACACCTCTCCCCTACAGTGCTGGGGCAAAACAAAAGATGCAAGGATGGTTGCTCAATCCCAAGTAGATGTGTCTCTGTTACAGTCTTCTGCTGCTATCTCCATGGACCCCTCTTCCCATCTGCTCCTCTTGCTATCCACAGCCCATCTTCTCATCTTGACTACCCAAATAGATAGCGTTTTGTTTTCCTTTGTCTTGTCAGACTCAATTGGATTTAAATTTTGCATTTTCACACACCCACTTAAGAGACCATAATAGATTCCATCCTTATTGCAAAACCATTTCAGATTCCAAGATAATCTAATGCCTCTGATGCTATATCTTGTTACAAAAAATCTTTTTGGAATAATGCTACAGTTTGGGGGTATTATTATTTTGTATTTCTTAATCTGGAAAAAAAAATATTGTTTTAATGTCTGTTTGTTTTCCTTGGACAAATGTTAATTTTTAAAATTTTATTTCCTTGTAGCATCACCACCTCAACAACAGCCTTCACCCCAAGATGTTGACAAAGAATCCAAGCATAAGGACTGGGTGTTTATAAACTACACATATAAAAGATTTGAGGGACTGACACAGAGAGGGTCCCGGCCATCTGCACCCAAGAGCTAAAAATGTGGGGTTTTAAAAAAAATTTAAAGGAAAAAAAGATATAAATATATATATATATATATATAATATATAATTAAAAAAAAAGAAATACTTTAGAAAATAATAATAAAAAAATTTTAAAAATATTAAAAATACTTACCAAACTCCCTTTGAAGGGTAAAAGAAAGAAAAGTGAGGAAAAAAAATTTAAAACAAGCAAGCAGGCATTGCACAGGCTTTAAGAGACTGACTGATCGGAAGTTCTCTGGCTGTCTGTGTCATCTGATGGTGTAAGGGGAGATAACTCTTAACAGCAGCAGCAGCAGTATCGTTTGAAGAGGTGGGTTTCTGACCTGTGGTTTTTAAAAGGCGCAAAAATAAATGAAATGAAATAATCAGTGTCTGTGAAAATGTTTGCCGAATGGAAGGAAAGGAAGAAGAGGAGAGAGCAGTAGTCATCATAATGGCAGTGGAGAGAAGAGTTTGGTTATGAAAGGCTGGGATGAATGTTGAAATTTGCATATATAAGAAAGGCTGGAATGAATGTCAAAATTTGCATATATAAATATAAAGGAGGTGAGCAGACATTTACAATTTTATTTAAGAAGTTCATTATTTACTGTTGGTCAGTAGATCAAAATATTTATAAAATAAAGTAAGAGTTAGTGAATAATAGACGATTTTTATCAGTACACATATACACTGAGATAAATACGCATTTGCTGTGATTTGAAACACAGACGTACGACACATTTTATTAGATGAGAGAAAGCAGTGCGTGTTTTTCTTTTTAACGTTCCATCCTTGCTCTCTGTTATCTGCTTTTCGATTTCTTTATGCATAATTTTTGTTTAGTGTTTTTTTGTTTTTTTTTCTTCTGCTCCTCTTCTCTCTTTCTTTCTGAGTGGAAAAATTAAGTTTACACACACACACACTCACACACGCTTATTCTTCTCTTATGTAGAGGATAAAAAGTTGGTGAAGGCTCTTTTTATTAAAAATGAAGGACAATAATGAACCGGCTTTTAAACGTTACATATCAGACGATATGCAACGTTCTCTCATTTGGTAAAAGAAGGAAAAAAAGCAATCCACACGTGTCCCCCCCCCCCTTCCTTTAGAGATGAGTATGAGGCAAGATATCTGGATTGCCAATTTAGATATTTATTTCGATTTTTCAAATCTTAAAATCACTCCCAAATTAAAAAAAAAAAATTCAAATATCTAAATCGGCAACACTTGATTCCTAAATTCGGAAAAATTGAAACGAAAACATTGAAATTGGCTACACTGGACTCACAAATATGAAAAATAAAAGATATCAAAGTTGGCAACCTTGCAAATTCTTTTCTATTATTCCATTAGAAGTTTTGAGACGTTTTCCCCTGTGTAAATAAACATTTTTTTTCTTTTGTCAAAAAAAAAAAAACATGTAATATATATATATATATATATATATATATATATATATATATGTAGCATAATGATTATGTTAATATAATAAGAAAATGGTAATGTTATAATTTATTTAAATGAAAGGATTTATGTCAGATTAAAAAAAAGTAAACTTTTTACAATCTTGATTTTTCTAATGAATTAAACTAAGAAACCAACAGCTGGAAAAATAGGAAAAAATATATATGTATATATATATCCCTAGGATGGACTCTGTGTATTTATATTTCTTTCTCTTCACAAAGGACCGGCTTTTAGTTCATGTAATCAGGGATGGTTTCAAGATTGAAAAAATTATTTTCACAAATATGAATATTATCCAAATTTTGAGCAGAAATTTTTTAGAATAACTTTACTCACTGAGGGTCATATATGGTGATCAGCTTAATAACCATCAATCTTCAAAAATACTCGATTAAATGGTTGGTTAATCAGTAAGAGAACCAGATTTATATTACTTGTATTAGATGTAATGCAAAATTATCCATTTTTGTTTTTAAAGCTAGCGTTTATAATTACTTTGGATTATTTGAGTGTTTTATTTAAAGAATTTTATCTTGATCAATTGTGCTTTGCCTGAGCAGGGGAGGAGGTTTGGACGTTCCTCCCACTTCCATCTACGCCTGGTAATAAAAGAAAATACACTCATCATAATTATTATAATAATAACCCTGTTTAAATAACAGATGCAGAAGTTAATGATTCTCAACTCTCGAATTCATGAACAGCTCCTAAAAACGGGAACTCTTCAGTGCATAGAATTTTTTAAAAATAAAACTCTTATTATCAAAGATTGAATTAATTCTTTTTTAAATAGTAATGATAATAATGATGATAATTTACCTAAAAGTCAAAGGAGGTAACTTCGATCAAAAGTTATTCCCCTTGATTAATTCGAATTTTTTTTTAATGAATTCAAGAGTTAGACGAAATTGCAAAGAAATAGCTGCGAAACATCTAAAATATTTTTCAAGAAAATCAGGGGGTCGATTTTACTCTCTGATAAAGAAGTTTAGCTTTCAATATTCCTAACTCACCCCACAGTCCATACTCCTAACTCACCCCCACAGGTTTGATTTGAAGAAAACATTTTTTTCAAGTCTTGGTCTTCATGATTCTGGAATGTAAATTTGGTCATCACAAGAATCATTGTTATATTTATTAAAATCGCTTTTCTCTACTTGCACTGTTGGGTTTTCAATTTTGTTGTTTTCCTCCCTTTCCCGAACCAAACTTATTTGGCATTTAATCATTTCAGGGTTGTTTTCTTTTTCTCTGAGGATCTTATTTCCTCATATCCTGAATCTATCTATCTTTTTTCTTTTTCTTTTTTTTTCTTCTTTTTTGTTTCAAGGGTGGGGGGGGTGTTGGGAGTTGGGTTGCCAGATTTGGCTGGGAGGAGAGATAATCCGAGCTCTGTCTCAAAGACTTACCCAACACAGACACTGGAATTTGGAAATCGAGCAAATCCAGAGGCGGATATTCATTATTACCCTCTTGAAGCATGGCTGCCTCAAGTGGTTTTTATTGAACATCCGTTTCCAGATTTGCTTGATTTCCAAATTCAGCACTTTTCCAACAACACCTGCGTTGGATAAAAGCTTGGATTATCTCCCCTTCTGTCCAAATCTGGCCATCCTTGTTGGGAGTTTGGGGCGGGGCAGGGGGGTCCTTCCAGGTAAAACTTAGTTTCTTCTCTTCCTTTTTCTTCTATTGTTGCTGCTGCTGTTGTTGCCTTCTTAATTTTTTTTTTCATCAAACTGGTTGTTTAAAAACAAAACAAATGCGTCCTCTTCTCAATATCTTTTAAAAAGAAAAAAAAACCAAAAAGAATATTTGGCTTAAATACTTTAGAAATTCTGCATGTCCAATTTCACTGTTTTTTTAGTCTTTTTATTTTTTTTAAAATTATTTTTTTTGTTTGCTAGCCAAAATGCCATTGCTGAAGCCATGGTCTTTTGTTATCTTCAGCAGATTTTTTGGGTATGTATTAATATACATGCGTGCATATAGGACGTTACATACACACGTTGGGGAATACATCTGACTACTAAGCAGCTAACAAGTTTGAAACCCGTATGAAAGGGTGAACGAACAAATGAAGAACGCAAGATAGAAATCGAATGAATGTCCAGGAAAAAAAAAAAAAAAAAAGCAGGTGCAAATGTCTCAGTTTTCCATCTTGTTCAAGTTTCAACTGCCTATTTAATGTTATCAAAAGGGTGATTGGCTTTTTTTTTCTTTTTTTTTTTAATATTTCTTTGTTGAATAAATACAAATGAATTTCATTGCCAGAAATTTGTGTGTTATGTTATTTGGTGGAATTTTTTCCTTTTGAAATTTGTCTTTTCTTCAATTAAATATATAAAGATGTTTTTGATTGTGTCTGCATGGAGAGGGATCGAGGCATACTTTTAAAAGTTATCACGTTTGTCGTTTGTGGTCAAAGATGACCTTGGCTTTAGTTCAGAGTAAATTGGGTCTGGAGTCAAGTCTTATGCTTGTTGTTTTTTGGTGAGGGAGAGTTGTGTACATCATAAGCTTCACTCTCTCATCCTGTTCTGCCTGGGTTCAGTGCCGAAACATCTTGTATGTTCTGCCTGGGTCCAGTGCCGAAACATCTTGTATGTTCTGCTTGGGTCCAGTGCCGAAACATCTTGCATGTTCTGCTTGGGTCCAGTGCCGAAACATCTTGCATGTTCTGCTTGGGTCCAGTGCCGAAACATCTTGTATGTTCTGCCTGGGTCCAGTGCCGAAACATCTTGTATGTTCTGCCTGGGTCCAGTGCCGAAACATCTTGTATGTTCTGCTTGGGTCCAGTGCCGAAACATCTTGTATATGCCAGCACATAAGTAGACAACTGAAGCCTTAAAAAAATCCCTGAAGAATTAAAGATCTTTTTATACATTGTTTACGTAACTGGCAGAAGAAAGAGATCTCCTTAAAAGAGATGCCGTGGCAATAGTATATAGCCAGATCTTGAAAATCATGTTTGGGATTGAATCTAAGAAGATAGTCAAGATGGCTAAATCATAACTAGAAATGTCATGCATATTAATGCATGTAAGTCGTCTAAAGCAAATCCAAATTTAGGGATTGACTTCTACTGCTAATGTTGGCCTAAACCTGAGATAATATTTCAAAATCTAGGGTTTGACTTATAGGCTGGCATATAAACGGTAGTCAGGTTAGCTGGAGACAGACCAGAGTGCAGTGAAGGACCAAGACATTCTGGGTGTCGTGTCTTGATTTTCATGCTCCATATCCTGTAGTTTTAAAAGTATCGTCTATAACTTTATACAAAGAGTTGAGCTTTGAAAGAAAATAAGTGTGAAATATCTGTACAAAGGAAAGACTCTTCAGCTTGTATCCTTATGAAAATGATCCCAGACTTTTTCTTTTTCTTTTCATTTTTTTCTTTTCTTTTTGTTTTTTTTTTTTTGAAAGAAATTCTGTGTTCTGATCAGAAATCTTCATCACCTCATTTTTTTCATAAGCAACAAGTGTGGATTTTTGTAAGCATGTATATGCGTGTGTAATATATATATATATATATATATATTTATATAACCACCTATTTCGCAGACAGGTTATTCAGCTAGTTTGTATATGTATATATTAAATGGAAAGTAAGGATCCAGTTCTGCATTATAGTTAAAGCCACCCCTCTAAAACATTTAAAATGCTTTTCCAGTAAAGGAAAAAGTCTCCTTCACTTTACACCCTTTAAATATTTATAGATAAACATGGTATTATTACCAAAATATATCTGCTTTTTTCCCCTTTTGAGGTATTAGTTGGGTGACGGGTGTTCTAATTCTATCTACTCTGGCTTCTCGGTATTATTTTGATCTTTACATGTTAATATAGTGAATTCAACTTTAACCACATTTGTAGTTTAATTGTTCCTCATGAATTGAAGCTTTGAAGGTTTTTATTGTAATACCACCAAAATAACTGCAAATGAAATTGATATGGTTTTTTTATCAATTCAATTTTAATAAATATTGTATATTTTGTTCACTAAATTGTACTGAAGACCAGTCTATCCATTTTAGAACATAGTAGCAGGCAATCCTGTTGCTTGGGGATAAAATGACTTTTCACACTCCCTGGGGGCATCTTCCCGTATAGCCCAGGCACTGTAATAAAACCCCGTATGAAATTTTTAAATTGATTTATGAAACTAATCTGACATACTAGAGGAACTTTCAGTGTGTAGGTTTATCTTGGGTAGAGATCCCAGATCAGTTGCAGAAATTTTTTTGTCATTTTTCATAATGGTAGATTTTCACTGTTCACATCAGAAAAATTTATTTTTGCATCAAATGTGGGCATGCTGTAGATCTTTGAAATGGGAAATTCATGCTGAGAAAAGATAACAGAAATACCATGCGTGTGGAAGTGAACCCTTTAAAGCTATCTGCAATGAAATGTCATAAACCCTGGTTTTAAAATGAGATTGTTGTGTGGACCACTAGTTATGGAATAGGGAAGGTAAATGTGGACAGATCTGCTCTAAAATTTAATTGGTTACATTTTAGTCTATTGCCAAACCATTTAGAAAGTTTCATGAAAGCTTAGAGAAATTTTAGAGATATCATGTGTACAGACAGAACTTTGGAGATATTTTGTAGTTCCTGACAGTTAGCTAGGACATAGGGGAGATAAATGTGGGTGGATCCGCTTCTAAATTCAATCACCCTTCTAATAATCTATTGCCCACTTTCCACACTATTTCATTGAAATTCATTGAGAAGTTTTGGAGATATCATGGACAGCCAAAGAGCTTTTGGAGATATTTTGTGGTTGTGTCATAAGGGAGATAATTGCTCCAAAATTTTCTGGCTTCTTCTGTAGCTTACTTCTCATCCCTCCCAAAAATTCCATTGAAATTCAATGAGAACTTTTGGAGATATCATGCTGACTGACAAGAAGAACAGTATCAAAATTTCAGATCAGAACCTTTCATTTAGTTCCGGTCGTTCTGTATCTCTTGAAGCTCCACATGAATTTCAATTAGATTTTGTCGAAGGGTGATCTTCAAGCTACAAAAATTTGAATTAGGTTATATGAATTTTGTTAAATGTATTGCAATGAGCATTTTTATTGAATATTTTTGTATCTAGCATATTTTTGCTTGATCTTTGTGAATACTAATGCAGTGCCCATTCCAAAAGGGCATGCTTAGGAGGGGCTGGATTTCATGGTGTGTGATTCAACCCCCCCCCTCCTAGCTCTCATTAAAAGGAGCTCCCCCTAAAGCCTTATAAGAAGTAGTTCACCTGTTGCATTTCTACTGCCGAATCTCACTAAATTTTGAAGGACATCCCTTAAGGAGCCAAGCCTCCTGCCCAAAGCTCTAGTTACACCCATGCCTGGAGAATGACTTTTCTAGGAGTCTATTCATACCTTTTTTGAATCTTGCATTCTTGAGAGGTTTTCTTGGATTCTATTTGGCAGAGAGCTCCATTCCTCTTTGAGAAAAGTACCATCTTTGTCCAAACAACCATCATTGGATACAGGCATCCTCCAATCTTTGAAAGCTTGCTTCACACCAGTTTTTCATTCTTATGAAAAAAGGGAAAGATAGCTTTCAACGTTTGTTTTGCAGTGAGCTGTTATGGAGGTAGTGTTTACCCTCTTCCTTTGTCTCCCACCACCCCCACCTTCTTACAACCATCATTTTTTGGTATCATATTGCTCAGAAAATTTTCTTCATTTCCATCATTTTAGCCCAAGAGAGATTTTTGTAGGAATACTATTTTCTAATAGTCAGGAAATTTAGAAAGGACGCCCCTGATGAATGGATATGTTTTTTGCATAATTGATATTATTCCACACATTCGAGAGGCTCTGAATGACCAATAATTGATAATGGGCTGCAAGGGGTTGAAACAAATTCTAGATTCTCCAGGCTAGTGGTTTACTTGTTTTTAAAGCTTTACCCAAACACAAGAGTAAAATATAAAAAATTCAAATTTAACTCTCCTAATATATGATCAAGAATCGCTCATATTATGACCAGCCATAATGAATAATTTTGACAACCCCCCCATCCCACACTAGGCCCATTTTCAACCACTATTTTAAAACTGATCAAATGGTATGTCAAAATTGATTGCTTCAACTTTATTTATAAACTGCTTGAAACCAATGGTGGAACTCTTCTGTGAATTGAAATTTTAAAAAAAAATAAATAAATTCACAAAATGGTCAAAGGGAGATAATATCGATCAGACAGAAGTTATTATCTTAGAAATTGACATTCTATTTTCTTTATTTGAATTTAAGAGTTAAGAAGTCTCTTTCCTCTGGCTACTCTGCCACATAAACACCTGTGATGAAGATACTGTAATGCTGTTCATAGGCTGACTTCGACACACTGCCACATCTGTCACCTTGTAGTGGGGATTTTTCACAGGGCCAGACCAATGTGTATTAAACGTCAAATGAGTAAAATAATGGCATATATGTAATTATGTCTGTGTAAATCAAAGGCACAGCTAGAGATTCAGGGGGTTGGGGTGCTTGGCCCTTTGGAGGACATCAGGGTGGGGCTCCAACATTCAACTGAGAACTCAAGGTAAGTACTATCTATGAATGTTTCTCTCCACCTTTTATTATCAACGCTTTTATCCCTTTTTTTTAACATTCCCTCCTCCACCCCTTTTCAACCTTTCTACCCCCTGCTTTTTGGCAGACAAACTGGAACGAAAATATCTTTAGACTTAGCAACAGTTTCAGTCTTGGCATTTCATTTCTTGCAAACATCCATGGATAGTTGGACTACTTTCATCGTCTATGATGTTTTATCTTCTACAACGTTTCGATCGTGTACCTTCCGGCCTTCTTCAGGTCTTCTTCGTTATCTTTCTATCTTCTTCCGTCTGATTTGCCTTCCTTAAAAGCAAATCAATATTTGTTTAAAAGAAGAATCAAGCAGAAGAAGACAATGGAAACAAAGAACACTCAAAGAAGGTCGGGGATACACGACTGAAACGTTGTGAGAGAAATAACAGGATAGGCAAGGAAAGTAGCCCAACTATAACACACACATTCATTAAAAAAAACTCCGCCTAACAAAATCCAGACAAAAACTATTTCATGTTTTCCTTTTATTAAAACACTTCCATTTTCTCCACCAGATCGCCGATCTCTGATCAGACGCCACGATTAACTGAAAGTACAAAACTTGAATGACCAACCGTACTCTCAAACTTTGATAAGATAAGGAAAATATTTATTTGGCAACCTTGAGCCAAAACCTACGGTTTAGATTCAAAGGTTACTGGTTTTTGGTGTGGTCATTGTTATTGCTGTGACATACGAAAATGAAGTCAGAACTCAAACAGTATGAGTTTGACAATCTAATGTATGAACTAAAAGACGTGTTGATGTAAACTTTTCGTTGGAATTTCAGTGACTTTGTCCTTTCCTTCTTCAATAATCCCCTTTTGAAAACAAGCAGTAAAAGTTCAACGATACATCCACCATCCCCTGTAGTAACAGAAGGGGAAAGGGAAATTAGTCCTTCTTTATGTTGATTGATTTTCATACTGCGATTTGGAAGATTCTGTGAGTATAATTTTCAATAAAATCGTAAATGGACATTTTTGGCGATTTTTTGTGGGGGCAGCTGGTGAAAAAAAATGCTCAGAAGAGATTTTCTTTCCATGCATCATATTTTTTAATGACGTCACGCCTTTTAATAACAGCACACCTCTTTTTTTTCCTTCCAATTTCCGTTGTTTAGCGTATGTGGGACAGACCGACCGAATGGCGTGTAATAGAGATTTGCAGACACATCTAAAAATGTGAGTAACATTTTAGACGGACAACTATACCTATTCTAGCCATCGACATCCGCTGGCAGAGGCAGGCGGTCGCACACGGCATTGTGTGGCTTTGGGACCTATTGAACTGATGAGCTTCAATGCTTTGGGGTCACTCAAGCTAGACGCCTCGATCACAATCGGGACAAACTCTTATCTATTTATCAGATAGCGATGTTGGGCCATCTTCCCCTCCTTCGGCGTGTCAGTCGATAATACTTGACTCAATGGAGATCAAGCTGTTCTTCTTATTCTTGTCTTATTTCAAAAACAAGAAAAAAAAAGAAAAAAATGCATCGCGTCATCAGCAGCGCGTGCGTTTGACATGTGTGACGAAGGCGTCTCTGGTCAACAGAATTTTGTTTCTCATCCATTTCGCCATGTTAATGACTTGACGATTTCCAAACATGGAAAAAGATTTACGAATACCAGAATCTTAATTTCTGTGTCGAATGACCAACACACGCTATGTGTAACTGTAAACAAAATTATGCTCTGGTGTGATTCGAACTCACGCTCGGTTGCTTATCAATCTGTGTCAGGCAATTCAATCCACCTATTTACAAGATTTCATTGTTTTTCAATTCCAGGAAGGAAAGGGGGAATCGACAAGGGCCAGCCTCATCATATCTCTGCCTAATCATATCTATCGCGTTGATTAATCAGATTCAAAAGTCAACTTCTGGCCAATTGTTGACTTTGTTAGATAACTAATACACTTCAATTAAATAGATCGTCCTATTCTTTGCTGAACGTCACAATTATAGAAATCACGGGTTTCGCTCTTTACCTTTTACCTAAGCTGCACACTCTTCTCCTTATCCACTGGGAACGATCAATGGATGTTCGTTCTAGAGGCGCTCACTCAAACTCTGCTTCCTAGATTCTAAAATTCAACAGGTATATTTTCTCTTTTCATCCAAGAGTCTGAGGCAATTTCTTTCATTTGCGAAGATTTAAAATCTTTAATCGTTTATTCTTTCTGATCTGTTACGATGTCCGAATCTGTGAATCCTGTTTATGACTACATTGCTGGCGGTGTTGGTGGACTATCCGGACTCGTGATCGGTCACCCACTGGACACTTTAAAAGTTAAGCAACAAGTGCCGGGCCGCATTCTAGAAAACACGCCACTGTCGTCGACGCGAAATTTCGGCTTACGCTCAACTCTGAAACTTATAAATGACGAAGGAATTGCACGCGGCCATTTTCGGGGATTGATGTCACCATTATTCTCGTATGCTGGACTAAACGCTGTCTATTTCGGAGTTTACGGCAACGTTCTGACGCGACTTAGAAGTGGGACTGAGAAGGAGACCGGCAGTACGAAAGAAATTAAAGATGATTATATGAATATATTTCTTGCCGGTTGTGCTGGGGGTGCCGTCCAGACGATACTCGGTTGTCCGTTCGAACTTGCTAAAGTTGTCCTTCAATCACAGGTGGGAGCAAAATCTGGATCTTTTTACCGAGGCCCCTGGGATGCTTGTATGGACATCATCCGAAAGAATGGGATCCTCGGAGTCTACAGAGGATTTCTTGTGCACAATGTCCGGGACATTCCGTCGTTTGGATTGTACATTGTTTCTTATGAGTATTTAAACAATATCGGAGAGCAAATGTTTCCCACAGTATCCGAGTCCTTTTTGAATTTTATCAACGGTGGTATCGCTGGTGTTCTCAGTTGGACATCGATTATGCCGTTCGACGTTGTCAAAAATCGTTTCCAAGCTGACTGTCACGGTAATACGTACAACCATTCATGGCATTGCGCCCGAGCAGCCTACCAAGAAGGGGGATTCACGATTTTCTTCCGAGGTTGGCCTGCTGTGTGTTTACGAGCCTTCTTGGTCAATGGATTCACATTAATGGTTTATTCATATTTGTTAAATATTCTACACACAAAATCATGATTTCTTTTGAGACTTTCTCGTTTGTATAAAACACTTTTTACTCTAAATTTTGTTCTCGTCTATATTCGTTGTGCGTCTATTACAGAAGTTTCCAACCGGGAAGGGGGATTTTGCCCCAAGGGGGATTCAGGTAGTCTAATGGGGGCGATTAGGCTTTTAGGCAAAAATAAAAGTCATGGTAAACGTTTGGGGCTTGAGAGTAGTAGGGTGTGTTTTTTACTAATAGACCCATAAATCGAATAACTAATGGCGAAAAAACAGAAGAGAGATCAAATTGATGCTTATGTCAGTTACGGTTGCAGAATTCTTACTTTTTGTTATGTATTGGAATTTCAAATGATGTGTTCTTAATTATTTTCGCTTGCTTGCTTGCTTTGTTCAACAAATACACAACAGCAGCTGTACAATTATAAAATTAAACTAATTCTCATCATAAAGCTCTCTAATCATCGGTAAAGTAAAAAGTAATTATCTTAAATCATTTTTGTTGCAACTTAAATCGAAGACAAAATTAGTAATATTATTGAAAAAAATGGGGAATTTCCTTGAAAGGGTTGGGAAAAACTGGTCTACTGTATTTACATCTATGCACGTCTTTTTTTGTTTTACGTCGAAGTACGTCTTTATTTGTTTTACGTTGATGTGCGTCTTGATTTGTTTTACATTGATGTACGTCTGTATTTGTTTTACATTGATGTACGTTTTTTTTACATTTAAGAACGTCATTATTTGTTTTACGTCTATGTACGTCTGTATTTGTTTTACGTCTATGTACGTTTTTTTTACATTTAAGAACGTCATTATTTGTTTTACGTCTATGTACGTCTGTATTTGTTTTACATCGATGTGCGTCTTTATTTGTTTTACATTGATGTTGGTCTGTATTTGTTTTACGTCGATGTGCGTCTTTATTTGTTTTATGTCGATGTACGTTTGTATTTATTTTACGTCGATGTGCGTCTTTATTTGTTTTATATTGATGTAGGTCTGTATTTGTTTTACGTTGATGTACGTCTGTATTTGTTTTACGTTGTGCGTCTTTATTTGTTTTACATCGATGTACGTCTGTATTTGTTTTACATCGATGTACGTCTTCATTTGTTTTACGTCGATGTGCGTCTTTATTTGTTTTATGTCGATGTACGTTTGTATTTATTTTACGTCGATGTGCGTCTTTATTTGTTTTATATTGATGTAGGTCTGTATTTGTTTTACGTTGATGTACGTCTGTATTTGTTTTACGTTGTGCGTCTTTATTTGTTTTACATTGATGTAGGTCTGTATTTGTTTTACGTTGATGTACGTCTGTATTTGTTGTACGTTGATGTGCGTCTTTATTTGTTTTACATTGATGTAGGTCTGTATTTGTTTTACTTCGATGTACGTCAGTATTTGTTTTACGTTGATGTACGTTTTTTTACGTTTAAGAACGTCTTTATTTGTTTTACATCGATGTACATCTTCATTTGTTTTACGTCGATGAACGTCTTTATTTGTTCTACATTGATGTACGTCTTTTTTTGTTTTACGTCGATGTACGTCTTTATTTGTTTTACATTGATGTAGGTCTTTATTTGTTTTACGTCGATGTACGTCTTTATTTGTTTTACATTGATGTACGTCTCTATTTGTTTTACGTCGAAGTACGTCTTTATTTGTTTTACATCGATGTGCGTCTTTATTTGTTTTACGTCGATCTACGTTTGTAATCGCTATACGTGGGTATACGGCTATATACTTCCCTATTGGTTATACGTGGGTATGCGTCTACATACATCTTATTATTCATACGTTTATGAAAGGACCTCATTCTAGGAATTCGAGAAAAAGGGCAAGCTACGACACCACTTAAAGGTGACCCCATAAGTCATCCAAATTTTAAAAACAATAATTCGAATCACCTAGAAGTGGTGCCATAGCTTGTCTTTTTTTTAAATTTGTTCATGACTGTATTAGATTTCCATTACGTTTTATCTTTCAAGTTCTATTACTTTCAGCTTTGTCTTTTAAAATGAAAGAAAAATTAATACAGATTTGTAATTTATTTTATCTATACGTAATTATATATTGAATGGTGATTGTTACTTTTTCTGCGTTAAATTCAAAGAATTAGATTTTGCTGCACTATGTCTGAGGATCACAGAACAGCATTTTTCTTCATAAAATTTTCTCTGGTTACCTCTTTTTTTTCACTTAAAAAACTTATCTGTAAATTTATTTTTCAAAATGTTCTTTTTCATATGGGAGGAAGAAACTTTTATTAAATCTTACTACAAAGAATAAGTTAGGGTCAGTACTTAGATTTGGGTTTAGTATTAAAATTATGAGTCTATTACGAAAGAAATAAAAACAGCTAATTCGTTATTATCGCGATGGAAATTGCGCAGTCCATCTGTTTTGAATTTAATGCAGAGAAGGTAACAATCACCGTTTTATCATACCTTTGTCTTTTTAGATGAAAGAAAATCAAAAGAGACCTGTAGTTTGTTTGTCAATCTTTATAATCCATCATTGAGTAATAGAGAATATGGCTGTTGTTACTTATTTCCCTTTCAAAATGGCCACCGCTTAAGTTGCAGGTTTGGTGTTTTTAGTTCGTGTTATTGTCGTCTGCTTCTTTGACTTTAAATTCGCCGTCAGCGTCTGCCATTGTATAGCTGAAACAGTGGCCATTTTGAAACGGAAAGTTCATAAGTGCTGAGAATGTATTTATCAAGCTTGGTTTAGTTTGGTACAAATGTGGATCATCCTGCTCAGTAGAGATAATCTTCTGGCTTAGCTCGTAAACCATTACTCCACGGTGAAGCACCCTTTGAATAGTTGTTTACAATTCTTAATCCAGTTCGGCACAAGCAGTGATGAACTCAAAAGGTTCAAATACACCATACCTAGTGTGCGAAGTGAACTTTCTAACCATCGCACCACGATAAGGAGAGAGAGATTTCATTTTATATTAGTATAGGATCATATTGGGAATAGAAAAATTGTGTTGTGCCAAGTTTCCAAGGGGGGAGGCCTTTTATCAGCGCTCTGAGGGAAGCTGTGCAACTAATTGCTTTCTTTGACGTTTTATTAGTATTATTATTAATTTTTCCGAACGACTTATGAAAAGAAAAAACTGAGGTCTTCCATTCTTAGACTCTTTTAGAGGGGGCAGAGTAGGTCTTTGAAAAAACTGAAAACCAGTACAAACTAACCACAAAAATACAACGGACCAAAACAAGCCACCCCTCAGCTAAATTGTTCTGCCCTGTAAAAGAAAAGATAAGTACTTGGGCCTTTGAGGTGAAAAGGTGGGAAGCAACTCCTCTAGTTTTAGTGTCAACAAGAAGTTTGACTTCATCCTTCTACCTTATCAAAACAAGCTACCCAGCTCCAGGTCTTGTCCTGTAAAAGAATAGGTAAATACTTGAAGGTTTTGTAAGGAAGGGTAGTGTGGACTTAGTATAAGTTAAAACTTGATAAACAATGCCCTACTTTTTTTTCAGGGTTGTTACTCCAAGCTGCTATACTGTCGGGTCAGTACTCTAAGGGGTATCAGAAGTCTATAGTCAGCTCACATCTGCTTTGTTGGAGTATGTGGGAACTTTGCCAAAAGTTGGAAGCGGCGATACTGTCCTAATTCCCCTTCTAAGGGACGGTAGAACCCCATAGCCGTTTCGGCATCTACCAAGTGTGGATTGTTCGCGTCCTGTGGTCTGATCAAAGATCGGCCTTACAGTTGGAATACTCCCACAAAGAGGCGACAGACACACATAACTAGCATGTGTCTGCCAGGGGAAGGACACTACTGCCAAAACTACGACCTTGGAGTCCTACTCTAATCCGTGCCACGGTGGACTAGAGTATGCAAACCCTTGGTTTAAAAGGTGGGGTTGGTCCTGAGCAAACTGACTTCAACTTACATCTCCATTACTCAGACTGGAGGGTTATTCCACACAAGCCCCGCCGTCTGTGGTCTTACTGCTGTGGAAGTGTCCCCGAACAATTTTCTCTTGCCGGATATCGTAAAACTGGCCCCTGTGTCTTTGCCCCTGGGGCGGGGGACCTTTTCCATGACACTGTACCAAGAGGTTAGTATTGAACCACTGCTTCCAGATAATCCCTGTGTTGGGTAAGTATCCGAGATAAAACTCGGATTATCTCAAGTTCTGGACAAATCTGGCAACCTTATGAAGCCAACAGGGAAATTTAGATACAATTTCATCGTGATACCCATTATGTATCGTCTGCTTATTTTCCATTTGAATTTATCGTAAAGAATGCATGTTTCTCTTGATATCTGGAAGTTGAGCGCTCCTATAAGAATCTGTCACTTTCTCTGTTGCAAAATGGCCGCCGCTCCAGCTGCAGGTTTAGTTTTTTTAGGGTTAGTATTAGTATTTTTAGAGATGGTGTTGTTATTTGCTTCTTTGACTTTAAATTTTTCATCAGCACCTACCACTCTACAGCTGAAGCAGTGGCCATTTTGAAACGGGGAAGGTCACAATTTGCCAAGACCTTTCTTATGCCGAAATAGCATTAAGTGAAAAAGCAATTACCATCAATTCACACGACGATTTTTTTAGCGTTTCCATACGTTAAAAAGTGTGATGATGGTAAGGCTGAATCGTTAGAGGTTGGAACGATAGGAGGTACATGATTCTGAGGCATAGGAAAGAGAAAAGGGGGGTACATGCTACCTCTATAACGACTACCTGCAAAACAAACGTTGGCGGCTATTTTCCCTTTTTGCCTTTTTTTTCGTAAAAATCGAAAAAGTGCTATAATAGTCCTGGCAATGTAATAGAGCCCCGTAGATTTTTTTTTAAATTGACTAATGAGTCGCATTGAACACGCTAGAGGAACATTCAGTGAGAAAGATTATCCTGGATAGACCTTTCAGAACAGTTACAAACAAATTGTTGTGCCATTTTTCATAATGGACGATTTTCGTTGTGGTGCCTTGTTCAGGATTAAATCCACTCAAGTGTTTCATCTTAAATCAAGGGTTTATGACATATGATTGTAGATAGCACGAAATGATTCTCTCTGGGGCATATGGTTCTTCTGTAAACTTTACCTGGCGTGAAATGTCCTTTTATATACAATATGCCCATATTTTATGAAAACTGTTTTTTCTGACAAGCGATAACCCACCATTATAAAAAAAAAGATGATGCTAAAAGATTTTTCCAACTGATCAGGAATGTCTACCTAAATTATGTTTACTTACTGAAGGTTGTAAAATATTGTCTTCTTTTTTGTGTTGTCTATCTGCTTTGTGATGAGAAAAGCATAAGGACTAAATCACTTGACTTTCTGTCTCCGCCAAACCCAAACTCTGAGATGTGGGCCAGGGTATCATTCTTCTTACAAGTGAGACATGAGTGTTCTTCGTTTTCAATTTACATGACTAAAAGGAGTAAATCTCAGTCATCTCTTTGTTTAAAAACTACTTTTACATCTTTCCCGCTTATCTACTTTTTCAGGCGTTTTTCATCCTTCGCTGTTCTTCTGAACCGACCAAAATATACGTTTCTTCTGAAAAAGATTTCTCGTTTGTTGTCTGGTTGATGACATTAGTGGGACAATGGTATTTAATCAAATTTACATTTTGATTGAAAACAGACGACGACAAAAAAATCTCACATGAAAATAGCCCACATAGAAAAAAGATTTCCGTCAAGATAAGATCCCACATAAATTCAGTTTGATATTTCGGAAACCAAAAGTTCTGTTTACAAAACTATACTTTTTACGTGGGTATTTGGACAAATAGGTTTAACCATTTTTACTGGGTTGCAGTGGAGAGGAATGAAATCGTATTTTAAGAACGATCCCATGAAAAATGCCCAAACGAAAAAATAACACATCAAAATTATTTTCTATCCAAATCTATATTTATTCATCATATATTAACGCAATAATGAAATTAAACGCTTGTCTTTTGTTTCTTTATCAGATGGCGTTCCATGAATTCATCTAGGTTCTTGTTCAAAATACCATAAATGGGCGAATTCTGGTAAGGAACAAAAGACAAACGTTTAATTCCATTTGCATTAATTGCTGATGAATATTCTGATTAATTATACTTCCTTATAAAAGAAATATATATAATCATTGGAGCCTTTGTATGTATTCCTAATTTCTGTATATATTTTACAAGCATACTTCTCTCGTTTCTTGTGTACATAAAACACTACATTTAGTTGGTGCTTTCTGGCATATATGTTCAGGTTATAGCTACCTCCTGCGTGAAAATGAAATCATATTTGGTGTCTTTTCCAAAAATGCAGAAATTGACCTGAATCGGCGGAAAATCAAAGAATATTTTTTGGTTGGAAAGTTTGAAGTTACCATTTCTTTCAAATCTTGCAATATTTGAGACGGAGCAAATAAGAAAAATGCTCAAAAAATATTTCGTGAATTTTTTTCTTCAAAAACTCATTTTATTGATAGATACTTTTCAATATTTTCAAAATTTTTACTCTCTGCGAATATTTATGAAAAGTCGTAATTAAATGAAACTGTGTTTTATCTATCGAGAAATTAAAAGTTCGAAAAACAAAAAAATGTTCCAATATTTTAATGAAATTAATTAATTTTTTATTATATACGTGAAGCAATTGGTAGATATGTGAGACTGGCTGAGAATTAATTCCCAGAGCTTTGCTAGCGAAGTATTGGTGACTTGGGGTCTCGCAGTGCATCTGAAACTTTGAACTCGCTCGGCAGGACACCTCATCAAATGAATTTAACCTTGGTAAAGGCTCTAATTGCCCTTATCGGATATCAGGTCACCTTTACTGAAGGTAGATAGGTTTACATTTTCAAAAACTCCCTAAAAGATAGAAAAAACGGTTAAATATATTTGGCGAAATACCTATGTATAAAGAATAGTTTTGTAAACAGAGCTTTTAGCTTCGAGAATATCAATCTTTTATTGAACCATTTTCGAACAGGGCTTTTTCCGTAGGTATTTCTAACTATTGGCTTTTTCGAGTGGGTTTTTGTCAGAAGAACATTTTTTTCATAGAACTTTAGAGACGACATCAGTCATTTTTCCTCAAACGTACGACAGTTCCCTATGATTCTATTCAACATTTTTGTGATAGATATTTATTTTGCCTATATCTGTTTGGCACAGGACCCCCCAAAGTGAGGCACTCAGTGTAACTTTTGTATACATCGAATTATAAAAAGCACTCTTGCACTGGCTACGGCTTCAGCAGAGATCCCCCACCATGTCTTATGGATTGTCTGATTGAACTGAAATTTGCTACTGGAGACTTCTTGATCAAGACACAACTTTTGTATATATCATACTCTGAAAGAAAAATCTTTCGCTGGCTACTGCTTCAGCCATTTCCGTTCAGAAAACTTATCCCCAACCATTTCAAGTGGAGAGACTCTAAAAAAAAAAAAAAGGTCTAAACCGGCTCTATGTACGCTAAAATATTAGAATGTTGAGAGATGATTGAAAAGATTATTCCCTTTAAAGTTCATCATATGTTTTTAGAAATTGAATGTATGCAAAGCAGTCGACTCTGACTCTCCGATATAAATGGAACTGTTACTATGTAATGAAGTGTTCGGTTAATTCATTTAATTGCGTCGTTCACGTGGCCATTTAAGACCAGGCAGATTTTACCTCACGAGGTGTGGTACTACTCTGTGAAGTCAAGTCCAAAAGGCTCTGGATTTAAAGACCACCGTCTTTATGCCCGTGCGAAAATAGTTGCGAGGACTAAAGATTTTTTGTTGTTGTTGTTGTTGTTTTTTGTTGTTTTTTTTTTTTTGGCGGTCCCACTCACACGTTTACCTGTGTGGTACCCCAATGTCAAACTGACCTTGTTTAAGACTAGAAAGACGCAGATCTGGTGCCATGGCCGATTGGGGTTCACCTCGTGATACGTGGTGCTGCTCTGTATAGTCCTATCCAAAGGGCTCAGGACTGGTCTTGAAACCAGCACTCTTTTGGCCTTGCAACAATAATTGCAGAGATTAAAGAAAATTTTTGCTGATAGCCCACTTACACGTTTGCGTGTGTAGTATCCCCACATTAAACCAGCCTTGTGTCACACTTGTTCTCCTTGTGGATTGGACAGATAGGCTAGCTATGTTGCGAATAAAACTTAATTTTAATTGATGATTATGGCTTGCTTATTGATTAGATGAATTGCGATACTACCACAACAAGGTGGAGACGAACTTATGAGTTTCTGATTACATTTCATTTTTTTTCTTTTTTGTACCCCTGTCAAGGAAGTTAAAGAGGTGTATGTATTCGGTTGCGTATTTCCGTCTGTCAGTCCACACGATATCTCCGAAAGTACTCAATGGATTCCGATGAAATTTGTTGGAAAGGTGGGCAATAGGATGAGGAAGAAGACGAAACAAGGAATATTTTTCGATTGAGAGATATTTTCCCGTTCTTGTTTTCATATATTTATGTACTGTATGTATTGATGGACACATTATTGATGAATCGTGATTTTATTAAAATGGAAGATGAAGACAAGACAATGCAATAGACATGCGTGTATTCGGTTAAAAAGATGTTCAATATTTCATCATGGGAAGGTAAGTAATATCTCTGTAAAGAGACGTAATTGTCTTTTAGCATTTTCCCTTTTAAAAGATTTTGCAAATTTGAGCGATCGATTTAATTTTTTTTTAAAAATGAATTGAAATTGAAATTGAAATTGTATTTGCAACGGCGAAGAGGACGGGAGGTTCATAGTTTTTTGTGAGCTGCTATATGCTGACAATTTCACTGAAGTATTCTTAGTTTGGGCCGGGGAGGCGGGTTATTATTATATTTTGAGAGTACCGATTATTTCCGTGCCCGAGTCTATTTCAAATTTTACTGTATCTAAAATCGCTGGAATTCAAAATAAAGACATAAATCCGCACGAGTCCTGAAAATTTCAAATCTGGAGCTAAGAAAGAGTCTGCCTAGACTTGAAATTGTATTCATCCCGACAAATTTTGCAATAATTGTCCGGCATTACAAATTCTATGGTATGGTATTTATGTCCGTATTTTGAACTCCTCCTGAGCGAGTTACAATTTTAGATTGCCCTGCCCACATGGTTTTTCTTAGAGAAAATTCGGGTTCCCGAAAGTGAGAATTCAAGACACCACATAAAATATCTTTAATGAGACTTCTGGGAATATCTCTGAATTCGCATTTCTTGATGGAAATTCAGAGATTTCGGAGGCGATAAAAAGCCTATTTTTTGCTAATCCAATATTGTGAATGATGGCTTCTTCTTGACCTTTGACACTTTATTAAATGTTGATGGACTCTGTATTGATGAGTCATGATCCGATTAAGATAAAATCTAAAGACTAAATATGAGACAAGTTTGCATTCAGTTAAAAAGGATGTTTAATGCTGCATTATGGGAAGGAAAGTAACGTAACAGTAAATGGAGCATAGTTGTGTCTTAGCATTAGTATTATTAGATAAAACAGCTGCTTTATTGTTTTGTAGGTGTATTATCAATAAACAATAAGCAGGCTCATTTCTGTACACATAGTATCTTGAAGTTCACAATGGATTCCTATTAAATACCGTGGGAGGGTGAAAAGGTGATCAAATGGCCTACGAAAAGAATGTTAGAGAATACCAATACTTTCAATAGTGCGGTTTTAATTAATGTGGGTTTTGATGTAAGGTTTTGTAGTACAGATTAATTGAGCGAAGAATAAAGTGAAAAGAGAAAATACATTAGATTATAATAAAACCTTGAACAGTGCAGTTTTAAACAGTACGGATAAGTTTGGAACGATTTAACCATGCTATTCAGTAAATCGTTGTACAGCGATTGTTACAAAGGTAGATAGCCTATGTGCCCAGCGATTATCTCCCTTTGATTTGATTCTGGTGTATAAAATGAAAGAAAGAGACCGGAAGTAAATCAAAGGGAGATAATCGCTGAGTACTCGGGAAGGCTGATATACTGAAGAAACATTCGCATTGAGCCCAGGATTGCCAAGTTAGCCCTTTTAGTGCTAGATCTTGCTCCTTTTTTGTGCATTTAGGTCTAATATATTTGCACCTTGCTCCTAATTTAGCTCCTTTTCTATTAATCTGATTCATTCGACTATATTTAAAACATTTCCCCACTCACTTGGTATTTTGAATTATTTCGAAAGTAAAATTGTAATTATGTTATGCCGCAAAAACAACTTTCTTTATAAAAAATAAATAAATATGCTGTTTTAATTTGCTCAAAAGTTTATTTAATTAACACAAGGATAAAACCAACTATTTTTTACGTTTATGTAATGAAACTTTTTTTACAAAAAGTAAATCTTGCCAATTAGGGAATTTCACTGACTTAGTGTAACAATTATATGTTAATTGATTGCAAATTGAATGAATTTTATATTTCAGTCAAATCAAGTCTTTTGATGAAATTCTGTTTTTATTTGCAGTGGGCAATAATATTAGCTAACTTGTTGGGGTTCAAATCCAACCTCATATAAAATTCCCAGCCTAATTTGTTTACAAAATTTGTAATGGCTTCCAAGCAAATCGCACGTATCAGTGATGGTATCAAATCCATATTTTTTCTGATTAATTTCTTCATGCAAGAAGAAGCGAACGATTTATGTTGGAAATGGTAGAACTTCAAAATTCTTTGTAACTTTAGTTCTTTATTTGGTTGTTTAATATATCTTAATTAATATAAACTAGCTGAATCCACAGAAATTTCATAAGTGTTGACAACAAAGGTTATCACTCATCTCATGTCTCTGCTTTTCTCTCAACCTTTTGTTGGCATCTTCTCATTCGGTCTACATTTTTATCTAAATACTATGCAAACATGGATTAGTTTCATTTGAAAAAAATCTTCCTACCCCCATCATAAAACTACCTAACTTTATTTTCTCCCCCTTTCCTTCCTACTCTATTAAACCACCTAATCGTTCTTTCTCGTTAATACTGGAAGCGTAACATGCAGGTAGGAACAAGGAGAATAATATTAGAGATCAATTGTATTGTTCATATGAATATATTGCATTTAATCATTTAATTAATATCTACTAATTGTTTTTTTCAAGTTTCTAACAGTCCTAATGCTTTAAAGATATGAGATGTGCATAATTAGTGGGTTGGAGTGGGGATATCATTGAATTATCATTTTTTGATCTCTGTTTGTCTAGTAAAATGGACAGTCACAGTTCTAGAATGAAAAGTGTCAGAAAATTGATGATGTGCTTGTGCTAAAATGTAAACATACAAGATGACAACATTTGGCATTCAGAGGAGCCAGGAATATAGCTTTATGACTGAATTTGGGTGACTTCAACTGATTGTCCCTCAACATAGCCTTATTAGCAAGGCAAAGCTCTAAGGGATAGAAGAATGATAGTTCAAACTTTGTTAGAGGCTTATTTTTCTGATTTACACTCAATGATTGAAGAATGACAATGAAGGGATTGTGATAGAAAGCAACAAAAGTGAATTCAAAGAAACTCAAAAATCAATAATAACTGACGATGCTTAATCTAAGAAATTCTAATACAATTTGATTTTTGTCTAAAGCTAGAAATGAGTTTTATTCTGATCTTGGATTACTTCAGCCTCTTTTGTCAACATCTTCCACCTGACTCCAATTTTAAAAACACAAACACACATACACATACACATTTATATATATTCAACTTATTTGGCAGAAATAATTAGATGACAGGACATTTTTGTCAATTTTATGCATTATCAGAATCCATTTTGATTTCTGACTCAAATTACCATTGATAAATCAAGACAAATGAATGCTTCATGATAAAGAAAATCTTTTGTTCACAAAAATTGGTTTATGTTTTGTTGTGTTTTAGAAACTGATCACCAAGGCGCAGTGGTAGTGTGCTCACCCCCAATTTTGTAGGTTGTGCATTCAAACCACGGCTGAGTCAGACTTCAACTTTTAAATTCATAGTTTGCTTGTAATTAACAGTGGAACTAAAGAACTCTTCTGTGGATTTAATAGAATTTTTTTAAAAATTCACCTAATAATTAAATGGGGATAATTTTACACGGGAGTTATTTCCCTTCATAGATTTCCCTCATAAATTTTATGAATTAACTTTCTAAAATTCGTACAAGTTAATTCCTGTCTTTTGTATGGTATTTCAAAAAAGACGAATGTAATGAGTCAAGTCCAATATGAACGTGCATTCTTGGAAGTGATTCCACATTCTAGAACAAAGAACAGCCAACAAGACCGGAGTGTACATAACCAAAACATTGTGAATGATTGAATGTATTGATAAGGAAAATAGTCTGACCACATCATATATAATGATTAATACACAGAATTCAGACAAGAATTACATAAGTCTATCCTCATTGTTACTATTCAATGTCCTTTTGTAAAAGCAAGATATGTATTTGCTGTGAGTGACGATGATTTTTTTAATTAGTAATCTTTAATTATAAATGTATTGAAAATATTACTAGATCTATTATCATAAATAAGCCTTGGGGAGAAAATGTTCTAAAATTCTTGACATTATATCAATTGACTCTTAAATTCATGGACTGCTTGTATTGCCAGTGAAACTCATCCATGAATCAAATTAAAAAAAATTTCTATTCCATTCACAGAGGAGTTCCATTAGGAAGGGAGATGATTTCAATCAGGAGTTATTTCTATTCATAAATTTCCCTTCTTAATTTTTATATATGAGTCAAGTTTTGAAATACTTTCTTTGCAATGGATATCTACAGCAATACAGATACGTATAAATGTGATTGTGACTGAAATTTCTCTTCATTTTTGGTATTAGTTTTTTTTTTCTTAGTTTTTCATTGCTCTAATGAAAAAATATGCATTTAAGCTTTCTAACAATCTGAACCATAAAAAATTTATATCAAGTTCCAGGATTGGGAGCATCTGTGAAGTAACCATTTAACAAGACTGGTGCAAGATGTGACAACTGATTGTAAAATGGAAATGATTACATTTTGACAGTTGAAACGACAAATCTTTTTTCTAGCCCCAAGACTATGACAAGGAAATATTCTATTCCAAATCAATATTCGATTAATCTGATTTCTGTTTGTTTGTATGTATATTTGTTAATTCAACACAGAAAAAATAGTGTCATAGTTAGTATTGCACTAACAAAACTCACACTGTCAAATTGTCCTAACTTGGTAAATTAAGCAATTTCCAATCAAATTTGTAACTTAATAGTGTGGAGTCTTTATTTGAACTCAGCCCAATTATCTGTTCTATAATAAACTGATTTTTCAAAGAAGACAATTTGTGTTATATTAAATGCCAAGTATATAGTGGTTTCTCTTGTTCATCTGTTTGCAAATAATCATTTTATAAATAGGAAGTAACTTGATATCAAGCTCAATGAATGCCAAATGGTAGCCTTATAGACAAGTTTATTTAAAGAAAAGAAGGCAAGCTACCAGTAAGGAAGGGAGATAACTTGATTTTTTTACCATAGTACTTTTGCTTTTGAATTAGTTAATTGAATGTAAATTGTCATTCAAGAAAAAGGTTTACAGATATTCCTTCCCTGATTAATTCAATCCGAATTTTCTCATTCTGTTCAAAACTTCATTGTTCAAGTCCGATTATAATCTAATTTGTATCCTCAGCTTATATTAAGTGACTTGAATTTGCACAGTAATAGCTTAATTGTACTACATCAAAACCGATACTAATCGAAACTGCACTGTTCAAAGTATTCCTGAACATATTATTGTTATGATTTGAAATTATGGTGCTATTCTAATACTTGGGTTCAGGACTTAATTTGTGTAAAGATCAAAAGTTATTCCCCTTGCATGATTTTTTTTCGATTTGGGAGTCCCTACATTCTTGAAAAAAATTCCCTTGCGAAACAATTTTATTAAAAATTTTTTTTAAAAGTTCATTTTGATACAGAACAATTTAATACACAATTTTATATCAAGTTATTTAATGATTTATTTTGATAAAATAATGCAAGGTTTTTCACTTTTGCAGTGTATTTGTGGATTGGAAGTGTTGGTATGATGTAACTTCTGCCTTTTCTATCATTCACATTTGGTGAGGAATTGGTCTGATGTGAAATTTGATGCTGTTCATGCAATGATCTTCCATTTTTAATAACATCATTCTTGTCTTCTCATGAAGTTTTCTATTTTACACTTATATTTCTACATTGATTTGTCAATTTTAAATTATAGCAGTTGCACAGCGGTACTTATGGAGGTCAAGGGTTTGATATGCATAAATTATCCATATTAAGCCCTGGAACGCCATAGTTTTTTTTTTGGGGGGGGGGTCAATTTACAATGTAAGTTTATGCTTTTTTTTTTAAAATTCAGACTTTTTTTTTCCAGCAATCATAGCCCAACAAAAAGCAAACCAAGTTATCCATTGATCACTGTTTTTCCAATTTTTAATTCATCAACCCCAACATGGCATGCTGCCAAAAGTAATTGGTCACGTAATGGTTTCTCTTGAGCAACTAACCAGATCTGTCTTAAGTTATTTATTATTAGATGGAGTATTGTTAACTGTTACTCATTTCTTTTACTAGTTATCATTTCATCTTTCATTATAACTACTAAAACCCTTAGTCAATGGCAGTGAATAAACAGTTGAGATGAGGAAAAAGGTCCAAGTGAGGTTTGAACTTGCATCTTTCACCTTACCTGCCCATGTACAGCAGCTATCAATTAAGCTTTTACAGTTTACGGAATAACAAATCTAACCCTTGAACTAATCCTTCACTTATATCAAATAGTCTGGCACCATATTTGTTATTGTTTTTATGTACACAACTATATCCTTTTTCTTTTTCCTTTGACAGAATATTGTCACACAAAGGGTAAGCGAGTAAAATAAAATGCTCAGATATTTTTTTAATGAATTTTCAATGGTGTGGAAACAAACATTAAAACAATTGAAGGAATGCTGGCAATTCATTTTGAATTTTTTTTCTCTTTTTTTCACCCCTCAAGTTATCAAGGGAAATAACTCCTGATTGGAAATGACCACCCAGTGAATTTTTGAAAAAAAATTTTTTGTATGTATTTATATATGAAGAGTTCCACTTTTTTCTTTTTTTTTCTAGAATTTTCTATTCATTGAAGAGTTGTTCCATCGTCAATACAAGGAATCTATGAATAGAACTGTTAAAAAATAAAGAAAAAGCACATTCATAGTTCATAAAGTTTGGCTGGATTAGATCATTACCTTGCAACATGACCAGACGGTGTTGGTTAATCTGGAAGCAGACTTAGAAACTTATCCAAGTGTTGCTTAATATCCAGTGAAGCATCTGTTAGCTTATTTGTTAATAAAAGAAAACCATCAAAAGTTTAGGTCCTTTGATGGTGAGTCTATTTAGAGGGGAAATTTTTGAGAAACAAAGGCAAAGTTTTGTTCTAGACATAATAAAGAGGAAATATTCCAATTTTCAACCCTATAGCTCCATTGGTATGGCTTTCCTCATGCATAGATAGATAGCCAGGCTCACTTGAAAACTTAAGAAACTGATATTGACAGTTTTTGTTGATAGTTTCTAATATTGCTACGTTACTTGTTATTGATTTTTTGACTGGTATTTCTTTCATTGCAACTGAAGCTGCTTTATACTGCAACTCTTATCCTGTAACGCAGGGGTGTAACAAAGGATTTTTTTGCTCAAGGCACAAATTTCTTCCTTTATTTTGGTCTGTTCACCCACTTTGTCAGTAGAAAGTGTTGCAACTAAGAATCTATTACAAAAACTAAGATGAAAGAAATTGTAGTGGAAAAAAAAAAATTATCAATAATCTTTCATCTGAATTAATGAAAGACTTGGCTTCACAAACAAAGATTTGGGAAAGTTTTCCATGACTATAAGACTTCAGATGGCAGGGCCTTTGTATGATGAAGTTTTAAGGTGAAGTGTAATATTTTCAAGGCTGACCCCAACAAAAGCAAGGACTTGCATCCTATATTCTACTGATTTAGAATGAACAGGAGCATGGCCTCTAGGTTATAGGTTCAACAAAAGTTCCTGACCCCTGTCAGACATGCGAGCTGTCTATGGGAATTTGCCACTTTGACTGACCATTCTTACAATGGAAGAAATAATTTTTGGTATAAAATCAATAAATCTTGCTTGTTTTATCAAATATTCTGATAAAATAAAATAATTCAGTAAAATATATGATGGAATACTTGATATGGAACAAAAATGAGTCTAATTTATCAAACAATTTAAAGACAAACATTCTATCTTGATACCAAAATTTTCAGAATTCTCCATCATTAAGAGAACATAAGATGTCAATAAAATGGGTACAACCTAAAAATGAACAAGCTTGATTTATATTAGTTCTAATTAAAGATGACATGGATATATACTCATCTTTTTGTAAAAACAAATTTGCCCAGTAAAGCACAAGATCAATTCCCATAAGGACATCTGATGAAATATTCTATTTCCTATTTCAAAGTAACATTCTCCAATAATATGACTAATAATCGCCTTAAATCTAGAACACAAAGTAAGTCTTGCATTTTTTGTTTTACACCCAAAAGTTTTAGATTTTGTAGATCCATTATATTTACTATTTCCTCCAGCAAATACCAAGTCTATTATTTCATTTAATTCTTTGATAAGATCTTCATGGAGAATATGGATGTAAAGAGGACAAAAACCATAGGTTGAAATAAATATTCATGAAGGAACTAAATCTATGATATCCAATTTTTTAATATTTTCTGTAGAATTTACTTTTAATACAGAATTTCTGGATTTGATTGTACATTAAATTAAACACTTTGGAAACAGCTTTGCAAAGAGGTTTAGAGATACAAACTCTGGAGGCTACAATAAAGCGAGTACCTATTGAATTTTTATGCATTTCAAGTGTCCAGTACATAATTGGTATCTCTTATATATTTTATATTCTTATATATCTTAAGGCGTAACATTTCATGTAATAATATTAGATATAATATCTTGTTCCCAAGTAAATACTATTCAAGTGGATACCTATTAAAAACTTATTTCAGACAATATCCTTGGAATATAGTACTGTTTACATATAAATGCAACATTATTTGCCACTTTCTCAATCAGGACTATGACAAATTTTTTTTGATGTTCCAAGAGATCTATTGCATGAGAATTTTCAAACATGGGAATCATTTTGAAGGTACTTAAAGCATTTCATCACTGTATTTTTTTTTTTTTTTTTTTTTTTTTTCCAAATCCGTATACTTTTTCTTTCCATTTGTTAAACATCGATATTTATTTGACATAGATAATAAAAATATCTAAAGCTTTTTTTAATCTCATTTTGGACCTTTATATATATATATATATATATATATGGACATATGTGGTCCGACAGAATTATAAATTGAGTTATATTATATAGAAACTTATTTGAAATGATCTCCTGTGGTTACACAATATATCACTCAATTTAGACAACATGAGTAAATTAAAGAAAATGGGGCTGCTGCAGGAATCAAACCTACCAATATGTATTGATGCTCTTACCATTGAGCTAAAGAACCACCAGTGATGCAGAGGCCAAATAACTGCTTTCAACCAAAATTTTCTTCAATTCTTTATTCTATTTACATTGTCTACATCAAGTGATGTAAATGGGAGATCATTTCAAATAAGTTTCTATATAATATAACACAAATCATAATTCATATATATTGTATGGTCAGAAATCTTGGTCATGAGAGATTTGTAAATTGTAAAAGTAACTTTGAAACATTGTAGTAGCTAATCAATATTTGAGTAACAAAAAGAAGAGTTATTGATTTCGATATTTTAGTACAGGATGTACAAGAGAGGGATAGCTGAGAAGAAAGACAGGATTTTTAATTGCCCTACCACTGGGTCCAAGAAAGTTTTGAGTAATAGTTCCCTTGCTGCATTTGTACTAACATTATATGATTAATCTTAGTAAATGTTGAGAGTTCAAGGAGCCATAACCCCCCTGGACCACCAAATCACCAGCTATGCCCTTCAGGATGTACCACTCAAATTTAGCGCACTCTGAATTTACCACTAGAGTTTTTTCATTCCATTAAAAAATCAGGATTTGAACCTTCACTTAGCAATTTAGAAACTAACTTGTTAAACCGAATGTATGAAAAACCTAACCACAGTTTGAAACTAAAATGAAAACTTAATGCTATGAATTTAAGATTTTGTTATGAATAATATAAATTTGTGAGTCTAGACAGTGTGAGAATGAAAAGATAAATCCAAATTTTTATAAGATTTTTCAATTCATACTTCATTTGTGTAGAAAACTTGTTTAAACACGCCTGGCTGCAGCATCTATATCAACTGAAGATGATTAAAACCACTTTTTATAGCATGAATTTAAAAAAAACTAGAGATATATATATATTCCACAATAAATGTGTTTAGTTATTAGAAGGAAATAAGCCCTTGAGTATCCATAAGATGAATTTTCTTAGATATGGAAAACTTGTCAGTTTGACAGTCAGTAAGAGGTCTGGCTACCAAATCATAGGAGGGAAATCTCAACTTTATAAGTATCTATATATTTATTGGAATGAATTGTGAGGAGGAGGAGATCAGAATAAATAAGAGAAAGGGCGATATAATCAACAAACGAATCGGCAAATATTCAATCAAAATATGATCTATTTCAAGCTTTAACTTTTTTTTTATCAATCCTCTAATAATATGCCATCTATTAAATTCTTTAGGTTTAATGGTCACGAATTCAATTCAGTATGAACACAAATTATAGCCTCCCCCATTGTTGACCCTTTTATTGCAGATATGAAGTTCATAATGCAAGAAAAGATGATGATTTATAGAAGAAATGTCAGGATGCAGCAACTCTTCACATTCTGATTCTTCAAGTTTATACACTGTCAGCAGAGAGGTGTATGGGTCAGGCACGGTCATCAATAATTCATTAGGAACAGGTTTGAAACTGAGGTTTATTACTGATATCTATATTTCCCGTCCTAAAACTATTAAACCAATGCTGAACAGTTAGCATTGTTGTAGAATTCATTCCAAATGCTCTGATGATATTAGCAGCTTGAACTACATAATGGCCTTATTTGAAATTAGGCAAAGTTTTAAGTACATCTTGGGTAGACTGTTAACTTGAATTCATACCAAGAAAATAAAATGTCAATTTTCAAATAACTCTTGAATAAAATTATCTCCCTATAAGTTATTGGTGAATTAAATCGCCACATGCACTGTTGCCAAATATTGATAGTTAATAATATAGCCGGAAGCGTTTGGGAAGGGAAAAAAAAAAAAAAAAAAAAAAGAAAAAAGATGGCTAAACTGCAATTTCTCGGTAACTTTATAGCTAGAGATGTAGACAATTATGATGAGGAACTCCTTATGCCAAGATACTAGAAACTACTTCAATATCATCATGGGAGACTTAAACATACAGGTAAGACAAGGAAATGAATATTGAATTGAGTTTGAATATGAAGCATGGAATGAGAAAGATCTTGTAAACTTCATAAGTGTGAATGGGTTCAAAATCATGAACATCTTTAAAGAAGGTCAATAGAAAAATCTACTTGGAAGAGCACCAACCATGAACCAAATAGACTACATCTTAGCAGACAAAAGTGGTACCACCAAGGATATTAAAGTCCTAAATCATGTCAATGTAGGAAGAGACAACAGAATGGTAAGAGGAAAAAATGCAAATTAACACCAATAAAGAACAAAGAAAAATGTTCCACATCAAGCCGCATCCATTTAATGTACCCAGAGAGCTCACTTGATACTTCAAGCTTGATCTGAAAAACAATTCTTTCTGAACAAGGAGAAAGACACCAATATCCACTCTAATTAGAGTTGCCACTATGTTTAAATCAAAGAGCCTACAAACCATTAGTAGAATCTCAGATGAAACCAAGAATCTCATGGAAAAAAATGCAGAAACCTCAAACCACCGACGATAACTAGGAGGAAATTGAAGCAACCAGAGTGAAAAAAACAATCCAAAAGAAATGGAGACAAAAGGAGATATACGACAGCAATCATCTAAAACAATTTTCAAATGGTCAGAGCCTCAAAAGCTATAAACAAAGCTCTCAGTACAGGATGAAAATATGACTTGTATACTCAAAGAAAATGGAAATCTAACAACAGACAGAGACAGCATTGTCAAATGTGCCTGAAAATTCTACCAAAACAATAACTTCAAAACTACGAACATGATACTCATGATACGAGCAATCAGATTTCCCCAGAAGTTACACTATGGGAGGTAAAGCAAGCCTAACAAAGGAAGGAAAAGCCCTTGGACCAGATAACATCGCAATCTACCTACTTGAAAAAGCTGGTAAGGCCATCAGAAAGAATAGCTATGCATGCATGCATGCATTATGATTGCAACTGGATTTACAAACTGTTCATAGAGATCATCACCAAGATGAGGGTACGACAAGCTGACCCAAACTCTTCACAGCCTGCCCCAAAGTAGTCTTCAGAAGCCTAGACAGCTAGACTGGGAAAAATAGAAGAATCAGAATAGACAGCAAATATCTGTGCAACCTCATTTTTGCAAAGAACTTCAAACAAATGCTAGATGAACTGAATGAAGAATGCAAGAAAGTTGGCCTCATGAACGTCACCAAAGCAAATGTCATGGGAAACAATTGTGTCAGAAATTAACAACGATCAAAATTAGAAATGCAGATCTGGAGAAAGACCACTTTATCTACCAAAGACATGAAATACTCAAAAGAAATCAAGCAAAGAATCACTCTAGGATGGCAAGCCTTTAGTAGAGCAAGTTCAACCATCAAGAACAAGAAAGTCTTAGTCCTAAAAAGAAAGGTATATAACCAATGCTTCTTAATAGTCACCTACATTAGCTGAAAATGAAACCTATCCAAGAGACTCACCTGCAAACTGAAAACCATGTAACGAGTAGAATCATACACAACCTTACAAGACAGCACAATATATCAGGAGACAGAAACATAGGATCTATCAAAATATTCAAATAGCAATGGGCTGATCACGTTGCAGGAATGGCAGACAACTGATGGACCTCACAAATCACATGGGTTCTAGAGATCACAAGCGAAGCCAAAGTCAGCAGAATATAAGATGAGAGACGAACTAAAGTTAAGGTATTGATGGAGAGGTCTAACAAATCCCAGGGAAGGTCTATGTCCAATGACAGACGGATGATATATGAAATTGAATAACCATACAGTAAGATACCAGGATGAATTATGGATAATTGTATACTTTGAATTATTCAACTTTCTTTTAATTAACTAGATTTACAGGAGGTGCATCCTCATGCTACGACAACCAGTAATGCCTTGTTTGAGATCCCTTGGGAATTGGGAATCAGATATGAACATAAGGATGGTGGATGCAATGCTGAACTTATGGCACTTGTTTTTATTCAGTTCACAGAAGCAGTTGCATTATTTTTCATACAATTCATTGAAAAGTTCCACCCAATTGCAAGTGGCTAATGAATTTAAAAGTTAAAAAACGTCCAATAAATCACATTTATTCACATTGCATTTCTATCTCACGTGTACCAATCAAATATTTGGAACTATTACTCAAGTTTATTGACAGACTTCTCATAATGCTAAAATCAGTTGGTAGTTGTATGTTCTGAAGAAGTATGGGTATACCTCAATTTGTGTGGTTAAATCATTCCAAAATTTTCTGCAGTTTAAAACCAAACTAACCATCATCTTATTTAATGTTTGTTTTCCAGCTTATACTTAGTTACATTTATACAAGACCACTTTAAATGTAGTACATGGAAACCTGCATTAATCAAGGTAATACTGTTGATCATTTTGTCAGTGTTATCTTTCACTTGTAGATAAAGAAAGTAAATACCTGACTTACCTTCTGAACCCAGTCTTGTCAGACTTCCACATCTTTTGAAAAAGGTACTTGACTTGTACACATTCATACCTGATAACATTGTAACTCCTGCTGCTGGATTCTTTAGCCTTCCAGTATTGTCCAGCACAGATGCCTTCTATAGAAACCTTACATACAACCCCCCCCTTCTCCAATTAGCTCAAAACAATGTCTATATACATGATGAAACCACCTGCTGACAGCTTTTTTTTAAAAAATCCAGAACACTTCAAAGACTTAGCATATCTGTGCAAGAACCTTTAAGCTAGCTATAAAAGGCAAGGTTATTGAAATTACTTTCATAATACCAAGACAAAAATCACTAGTACATTTTCATGTCAAAGAGTCTGCTCAAGGTACCAATATTGGTGTCCTGGTCTTGTGTACTCCTTAAGAGTTTGAAAAGGAAAACAAGCATACCATTTATTCCCTGGAGAATTGAACTACGGTAGGCAAATGACAGAATTACATATTCCAATATTGTGAAAATGCTGAATATATAACAGTGGGTTTAGATGTAAATCCATTAATGCCATCACTTGACAGATTCAAAGTGAATGAGCTTTAGGACAAAAAAAGTATCAAACAATTTTTCTTTGTATGTGCACAGACAAAAAAGCCCCAATAGATGTTTCGAGATAATAGCACTATTCTTCGAAAACCTGAAGTGGTGAGGTTTCGAAGAGTATAAGGCAAGGGAGACTATTATCAAATCTCTTCATTGTAAAAGAACGCAAGGGAGACAATTCCTTATATACACTTGACTGAAGGCCAATTGGAATGAGTTTTGCTTAGAAATCAAATTTTCTAATCAGTAGATTAGAGACCAATTACAATTGAAAACATTAGTACGCTCTGCGATGACTCGACAACCAGCCAATGTACAAAGCTGAGACTAGCTAGGTATATTAGCAGTGTCAAGTAAGAAATTTTCTATTGCAGAGGGGAGATTTTCCACAATTATAGCTTCCTGCTCAACATACCATTGAGTTGGCCCCCTTTCCCCCCAATGGAAACTGCCTTGATACTATCAATATATTCATATTCATATAACATTTGAACAAGTGTAGCAACAGTCTAGGTTAACTGGATTCCTCAGATAAAGCAGTGTTAATTATTCCACAGGTTTTCCATTTCATAATGCTCAAGCTTTTTCCATCAGTCTATAGTCATTGGAAAAGCAGCAGATAATGGAAATTAAGTAAATTGACTAGATATGAACCTTCATCTTAAAGAGTTTGCTTAACATGAAAACTGCCACACTGAATAGGGCACAAAAGCCAATTCTCAGTGATTTTTCAAGTCATGTAGCTAGATTCTGATGTACTCAAGGCCAGGTTTACAATCCATACCCTCAACAGACAGAAAATAGAAAGAAACAATTCAGGTATAATAAAAGAATCCCAGGTTATTTCAATTCGTGGCTAATTGAAAAACAAGAGATATTTTTAGCAATACCAAATTTGCAACTATTAGAATTGGTGATTTGGCTGGTGATACTTCACCCAAAAGGACCAAGATTCATATTGATCCAACATGATACAGAAATAGATATTTAACATTAGGAGAAAAAAAAAAAAAAAAAGCAAAAGTACACCACCCACACTCCTCACTTGTGTGTGACAGTAGGGAAGGGGGGTGGATGTTAACCATCCACATTCAAACTTAAACTTATTCTGTTGAGCAATTAGTAATAAGTTGACAATTCAGTAATTTTTAAAAACAAAGACGCATAAAAATGAATTTATACATTGGACCAAAATCGGCCACAGAAAACAAAGCATGTATTGGTTTCGCCGTAACATTTATTTTCAAAGTCTGTACACATTTTCTATCATTAGAGTGATCCCTGTTGCGAATACTAGTGAATGCAATTCTCCAATTTGTTACTAATGAGAAAAAAAAAGTTAACCAGAAAATCCAGCGAGGAAGTTGGTGACAACGGCCTTCAATTTGGCATCTGAATCTTCTGTGATTTGGCCATCCTTAGCAATAGTTGCCAAGAGAGTTTGCTGTGTGGCTTTGATGTGTTCAGAGAATTGCTGCTCAAAAACTGTGATCTTGGATGGATCTAATTTATCCAGATGACCCTTGACACCAGCATAGATAGTGGCTACTTGCTCCTCAATAGCCATAGGACCTACAAATTTACAAAAAAAAAAATCATTAGTTTTCCATACATAATTTTTACCTTTCAAAACGTAATTCATTTTAAGGATATCATTTTACACAACCAGATTCCGGTATTTTACCTCAATTTAATATCTGAGCTTGTTGGAAATAAGATTTTCAAGGAGCCATCTTATTAGAGACTGTCCCCATATGCAATTGAATTATTTTACTCATGAGAAAAAAATACAAAGATTGGAAGCAAACCATACTTACAATATTGTCCTTGCTTGAGTAATTCTGTAAGTCGGACACCTCGGTTGAGAAGATTCTGAGTGGCCTGATCCAAATCAGAACCAAACTGAGCGAAAGCTGCTACTTCACGGTACTGAGCCAATTCCAGTTTCATGGAACCAGCAACCTAAACAAAAAAATAAAATAAAACAAAAAATTAAAAATTAAAAAAATACAAATAAACTCAGCAAGAACAAAAAACAATTGGAAAAAAATTGGGTAAGAGAATTGAAAACACACCTGTTTCATAGCCTTGGTCTGGGCAGCAGATCCTACACGGCTGACAGACAAACCTACATTAATAGCAGGCCGAATACCTTTGTAGAACAACTCAGTTTCCAAGAAAATTTGTCCGTCAGTAATGGAAATTACATTAGTTGGAATATAAGCAGACACATCACCAGCCTGGGTCTCAATGACCGGCAGGGCAGTGAGGGATCCACCACCATTATTTGGGTTCATCTTTGCAGCTCTCTCAAGGAGTCGAGAGTGAAGATAGAAGACGTCACCAGGATAGGCCTCACGACCTGGGGGACGACGCAACAGCAAAGACATTTGACGGTAGGCAACAGCCTGAAATGAAAAAAGTAATGGGGGTTGGTAAATTGATTGGAAGAAAATGACCCTGGGAAATTACTCGGATGATAGAAGAATGTGAGAGCAACTTTTCAGGAATTGAATAATCACAATGGGTGGGGAGGAAGGGAGGAAAAAAAAGAATTTTTTCCTCACCTGTTTAGACAAATCATCATAGATGATAAGGGCATGGCCACCATTGTCTCTGAAATACTCTCCCATAGCACAACCAGAGTAGGGAGCAAGATACTGCAGGGGTGCAGCATCTGATGCAGTGGCACTGACCACAATAGTGTAACCAATAGCACCTGAAGGAAAGAAGAGCACAAGACACGTGAAAATAATCAGCTAATAGTATTCAGACAGGCTTTTATTATCAGAATATTCACATTTCCATCAAACAAATTCCAAGATAACTCTTCCTAAAGGGAAAATAATTATGGTGACGACTGGGGAAGGATTGTAATAGTTGAATAAAGATTGATTATTATGCACTGATTTGATCAAACTGATGTTAAAGTCACGATGTAACATCCTTGGTACTTTCTGGCATCCAAGTATGTGGTATTTGTTTCATATCAAACCAGTTCAAAGAAATCTGTATAATAATCATAATTCCATTTCTCAAAAGATAAAGATTAAGTATAAAACAATTAACTTCAATTTTCAACATACTGTAAGATTAGAAAGGAACTAATTCATCTTCATGAATCAACCCTCAAGGGAATTAAAACATTTAAGCTGCCAGAAGTGGGTTTAGCATACTTTCATTCCCTCTAAATACAGTACTTTAATTTCTTTTTTTAAGTGAGATTATGATTTAAGACAATCAGCTGAAGGACCTTAAAAATGAAATAAGACAATGTTAAATCCTTGCCCCTACCCATCTTTTATTTATAAGAAAAACTAAGTTGAAATAATCAATTGACCACAAGACAGAATGGGTATAAATTTCAACTAAAAATAGAAAGATTGATACTTACCAGCATCTGTCAATCTTTTGACAATTTGAGCAACAGTGGATCTCTTTTGGCCAATAGCAACGTAGATACAGTAGAGTTTCTTACTTTCATCCTGACCCGCATTGAAACGTTTCTGGTTGATGATGGTATCAATAGCGATGGCAGTTTTTCTTAAAGAAAGAATAAAAGAAGTAAAGGAAGACAGTCCAATCTTTTAGAAGCCTTCTGTTGCAAATGGAGAGGAGAGAAAAAAAAACCCCAAAAAACAAACTATTGAAAAATCAATGACAATGCTTCATTCAAGGTTGAAATACATCTCAACAAGCCAGACAGATTAAATGAATGCCATAACTTGGGGGGGGGGGAAGATATGTGGGAATCTAGTCTATTTTGCTGAAAATCATTTGTGCTTAATCAAAGATGCAATTAAATCAAAGAATTCAATTTAATCATAAAATATTTCAATTAAGTTGTTTCCTGGTTCTATTAGAGAGATCCACAAGATCTTTATAAGATGTGAGCAAAGTATCTCAATATTTGATTATTGGTCAAAATCAGAATATCTGGCTCATGGGTTGTTTACTCCTGGCCTACAACAGTCAAAGAGGGTAGAATTCGCCATTGAAGTGTTAACATATGTTCAGAGTTTTTCAAATGACAACCAAATCTATATATTTGGAAGGATGACCGATGAAAATATAAGGGGGGGGGGATCAAATGAGTAAAAATAAGAGGGACATACCCAGTCTGCCTGTCACCAATGATCAACTCACGCTGACCTCTACCAATGGGTACCAAACTATCCACAGCCTTGATGCCAGTTTGCATAGGTTCACGTACAGAGATCCTGGGAATAATACCAGGAGCCTTGGTGCCAACACGGGCACGTTCACAGTCAAGAGCACCCTAAAAAGGGAAGGGGAAGAAGAAATTTAGATAAAAAACGGTAGAAATTTGTTACTCCGACTAGACATTTTTAGAAGCAGTTATAGTACTAATTAAATTTGTTTCAGTAAGTTATCAACATTCTGCTATAAAATATCTTAATACAAAGCCTAATGAAATTTATGTGCATATAGTTTCTCACAGGATGAAATCATACCAGAATAACAGTTAAAACAATACAAGGTAGATCTAATAACAGTTACAAGAAGTTTTAAGGAAAAAAAATCAGAATCGAGACCAGTAAAAGCTGGTTAAAATAGAAGTTGGAAACACTAAAATGTAACATTCAACTGGAAGTAATCAACAGGTGAAATTTTCCAGAACTAGCATCATTGCTAAAGAGATTATTACCTTGCCATCAATGGGGTTTCCCAGAGCATCCACAACACGGCCAAGCAATGCTTTACCAACAGGCACATCCACAATGGCTCCAGTTCTTTTCACAATGTCACCTTCCTTGATGAGTTTGTCATTACCAAAGACGACAACACCCACATTGTCAGGTTCCAAATTCAAAGCCATACCCTGAATAAAACAATGGACAAATTTTAGGCATTTGCAAGTTTGAAATAAATTTAAAATAAGGTAATGAAAATAAATTACTGAAACCCACAATAGACCGATTTAAACACTGTTACTGGGTTTAGGTTATTCATGTATTACAACATACATACACATCTGTTCATAGAAACAATGAATACACCGAGTAGGGAGAACAGACTGGGGTGCGGGAATTCTAATTTCCATGGGAACATTAATCTTTTAGATGAATTCTGGTCTTTGGTAAGAGGGAAGGAAAAAAAAATTGATAGGGAACTTTTTTGCCACCAAATACTAGTTCTCATACACTTAACTCCCTGCCACTTGACACTAATAGTATCAAGGAGTGGCCAGGATGATATAGAAGAGTATTTTTCAATCTTGAAATACTTTCAAGAAGATTTACTGAGGACACCAAGACATGTTTCAAAACTACTAAAATCCTTATAAACAGAATCAAATTACCTTAAGTCCACTGGAGAATTCTACCATCTCCTCAGCTTGAATATTTTTCAAGCCATAGACACGAGCGATACCGTCACCAATGGACAGTACTTTACCAGTTTCTTCAAGGTCTATAGTGGCGGCCTGACTCAAAATTCTCTCCTCAAGAATGGAAGATACCTCAGCACCTATGGAGAAACAAAGTATTAATGCAACAAATTTCAATATAATCAATTTTATTTAATGGATCATTGTAAATCAACTGGCAACAATTAGTCTTCACCTTAATACTTGTTCCTTTTTATCACAACTAAATTTAAGCTAGATTCCATTCAGGAGTGAGTGAAATAGCCATCCTCTGGCATAGGTTGAGATTGATTCTCATCTGGAACTCATCCTTTATTCAGATCTGCAGTGAATTTATTTTATCTCAGCAGAAGGGAACCCAACAAGAGTTCAGTTGCGTTAAAGAGCCAAAAAAATTTATGAAGTCTCAATATAGTTGACCTATGTAACTGTAAAACAACTTTACGATTGAAGAAACAAAGACTCCAACTGAGAAATCAAATTTGCAGTTTTAAAAGCTCAATGTATATATACACAGTAATTAAAGGGGGGGGGGTATACTGAACATAATAGGACCTTGAAATCTGGTTTGGAAAAGTGATATTCAGAGATGTCCATATGAAAATTACTGGGCTAAACATTCTTGGAGATTTGTTTCTTTACACATCAAACCAGTCTTTGTAGAAGGATTAAAAAATAGCATGGGCACATTTGAATTGTAGAAAATTTATGACTCTAGATTAAATAGAAAATCTTGCCAAGAAAAAAGGGTTAATGGACACAGAAGTATTTGTCAAACAAAGGATTCTTTGCTTAATATTTGTACCCAACATAAAGATCAAATACTAACCAGCAGCCTTTGCAGGTGTGGTGGTGCTGAACTTCCTGGCAGCAGCAACAGTTCCAGCTCCAAGGGCATTTGTGCAGACCTGGAAAAAAAAGGAAAATTGGCTTTAAGAGGAAAATCCTATAATTCCTAAGAGGCAGGAAAAAGTGGAAAAGCCAATTTGAAATTCGAAGATTTGGGAATATTTATTGAATTAAGTGGAAACAGACATGCAAGTCAATTTGAAATTCGGTCGTCTATAGAAAAAGTGTTAAATATACCGAAATGCATCCCACAATATGAACTTCCAACAAATCTAAACCAGCAATAAAAACTCATACGAAACTGAAAACTGAGCCAAGGGGCAGACAATTGTTCCTTTCAACTACGAGTTATTGACTCACTGCTCTCCCTTCCTAATCATAACTTCAAGTGTCCCTAAAATCTTTAAATTATTTCATGTTACACCAATGACAATCTTGAATACGAAAAGTGAAAACACGAACAAGAAAAAGTCAAAGATAAATGTCAACATAAACTGCATACCAGAACTTTTATCCAGTTATACAATTTTAGGGGATTATTATTCAGACCTAATAGTTATTCACTAAACCTACAAAAAGCAAAACACCTTCGTAAATTGAAAAATGCTTTACACAAGGTTAGTACGGTCACCTCTGGAAAAAGCACAGATACAATTGTATTCAGGTTTAACAATCAAATTCATTTTCCCAAGATGATAGCATTATTCTTTTCAAGGTCACGGGAAAATACTTTGATATCAAAAACTGGGGTAACAAACTTGTCGACGTCCACGAGAGAAATTTAGAATCGAGCATGAAAGAGTCACTTTTCTATAAATCATACTCAAAACAGACCTAAGCTATTCTTGGAATAGCAAAGTAAATCAAGGGAAAATTAAGGCTTGAAGACAACGTCGTCAAAAGAATAAAGAGTATTCATAAGGAAATATAGAAAACAAGGTAAAAGTGAATCAGTTTTTGCTCTCATCTGTATTTTCAATAATCAAGGATCCAAAGTTCTTTACCATCCAAGAAAATACACATTTAAATGAGACAAATATACGCAAATATTACACAGCGTCAATTTGTTCAGGTATTGTTAATAGGGGACCCCAATCTACTGAGGCTGGATATTAACAGCTTTAGTTGCAAATTGCAGTGAGTGATAATCCCTCCAAATACCCTTGTAAAGCCATGTCACGCAATTACGAAATCATTCAAATTTGCGAGAGAATCCCCCCAAAATACAGGATGATCCAATACTAAAATTGACTCTACAAGGTATATTGTATCCGTAATTTAAAGACGGTCCCAAAAGCGAATCGGTTAGCATTAGGGGGAAAAGGTGACATTCACAGGGTTAACCTTAATGTCATCAGTGTAAGGGAAATAATGAAGGTTAGTCACCTTCGGATAACCAAAAATTCAAGGTGCAAAATCCCAGTATTGTTATATTAACTGGCAATAATCTATTCGCACAAGGATATCGATTTTCCAATAGTAACAATAATAATAATGCAGCTGATTGATGTGTTATTCTTTTGAAAAAACATAATTTTCGATTCTACAACCGCTTAACGTGGAATAACTAAATCAATCGTACGTCTACAATACATGCATACAATACACAATATATGTATATAAAATACTTCTGTATTACTCTAGAAATATTGGGAAGAACAATCTTTAAGAAATATATTTTTCAAGTTAATTCTAATAGTTAATTTCAATTTTCATCAGAAGAAAAATGGGTAGAGAAAGGAGTTCTGAAGTTAATCATTCAAAATTACCAGTTGTGAGGGTCTTACAACTGCAAAATACAGACGTAAATAAGTGTAAAGTTAAAAAAATCTTCAAGTAATCATTTCAGTCCAGTTATTCAGACTCTGTAAATATTTTATGGTAAGTAAGAATCGGAAACACGACCTTTTTTGAGTTTAAGAGTAGTTTTTTTTTAGGGGAGGGGTATGAATAATGATACAATTAATTAGTTCATACTGTAGAACCCCCTGAAATAAGAAATACTCAGAAATTCTTATATTTGCTTAATAGAGTATTTATTTTCGTCGTAATAGACCGACTGTGCCCTCGAATACGGGAGAAAAGCAGTTCTCCGAAAAGAAAGCATACGAAGAAGATTAAAGCATTTGTTAATGACGACAGAAAATGATGAGATTCGCATACAAATATCCATTTACATACAGCTATTCAAGAGAAATTCATTAAACTTTGAATAAAATTGAACGCAAAATCCCAAGTCATCGTCGGCTGCTACGACCTTCAGACATTGACCACAAGGTTAGTATACACCTACAATTTACTGCTGTTTTATGAAACAACATCCATTCTATTATTTTTATTTTTTCTTTATTAGACTTCAATTAAATCTGAAATTTCGAGCCAAAGTCGTACACTGCCACGACGACCTTCAAATACTGACCACAAGGTTAGGTAAGCAAGAAACGTGAAAGGCATCTTTAGCAAATAAGAAATAACGAAAAGCAAACATTTAACATAAGATTAACACTTCAGTGTAAGTTATATTTTGTTACTGTATAAATACTTTTTTTAACGATCGAATCAAGGGGTAAACAGGATCAGATGAATTAACGTGACGTACTGCAATGTCACGCACGCCATTTTACTAAGTACCGGGAAGAAACTAGAACGACTATAAGACGATGATATTCTGTTGGAAATATGAAATAAAGAATATTGAAGAGCATTCAAATAAAGTCTTGGGTATTAATAAGCCATTATACCTTTACTGCAGCCCTTGGAATCTGTCTAATAAGACCGGTTGTCACCCGTACGGCAAGCATCGTGATCCACCGAAGTTGTTTCTTTGCAGGAAGATGGTTGAACAAGGCTGCTCCTGTTTAAAGCATTATGGGATATAGCCTCGAACTCAAATCCGAAAAAATTTTCTCCGTAATTTAAATTAAAAACATTACGCTGATGGAAGACTTTCGATATTTGAAATACACATTAAAGTTTTTTAAAAAAATAGTCATCTTGAAATTAAAATTATGAATTGTAATGATCGGCTAAATTCGACTTTTTCCGTGAATGTCACATGATGATATTTTTAAGGGAAACTGATAGATATAAATATACTATAAATCAATTTGTCATGGTAAGGACCACATTATGACGATACAATTGCCGTTGTGAGCTTATCAGATATTAAGCGCAACGAAGTCTATTTATTGAACAATTTAAGGAGGAAAAAACAAACCCTGAGCTTCATTGTCCTCTTATTTTATACTGACAAAAACTCTTTTATCTTATAACATTTTAATATTTTTCACATCTACCAGAACACACCGTAAACCAACAACAACAAAAAATGTCTCTGGGTAGTAGTTTATCAAAATGGTGTTTATTCGCACTGTGTTTATTATTTTGGGTAAGTTATATTTATCTTTGTTGTTTTTGTTTATCTTTATTAATTATATTTATTATATAATTCCTTACCTTAAAAAGATCAGCATTTATGATGTTATAGGTATCGCCGTGTAAATAACTGAAAACCTGTACCCTCGCCCCGTCATTCAAAACCTTTTTTTTTTTGGAGGGTCAATACATAGACGGTATTCAGCGAGTACTTGTATGTGTGTGTATATATATATATATATATATATATAAATATATATATGTGTGTGTGTGTGTATCTATGATACTGTAGTAGATGTGTTAATGTTATAAAATTTCTCTCTTAGAGGGATCCAATCTTCTTTCTTTCATGGAGAAACAATTTAGTTACTCTACTTGAATCAATAATAATACATGTGGTCTGTTGTTTTTGTTATTCAAGCTGAACACTTCGTTTTATTTTGAGTTGAGTATGAAAAAGAGGGAAAAACTAAATGCCGGATTTTTTCTCATTCATTCATTGTATTTTGTATTACGATGGAAATACCTCTCTTTAGTTATGGTAGGAACCTACACACGTTCCCACGCACTCTAAGAAAAGAATTTTTCCGATATATAAAAGTATAAATGTATGTTTTTTTTTTGTTTTTTTTTATCGTCCTAAAAAAATAGAAAGGATCAAACTTTTTACTTGTGAAACGTTACCCGTTGAAAAATTGTTACTGCAAATCATTGATAATTTTCGACAAACTTATTTCATTGTAAATACCAAACCGTCACCAGACTAACGAAAATTGAGAATACAAAAAACCAGTTGTCAATGATTCGTCTGCGAAATTCTATTATTACTGCTTTTTAAATTTTCATAACATTACAGAATAAAACTGAAATCTGTTCCATTAATGTGAGAACAGATACTACCCTTTGATCTTTAACTAAAATCTGCAGAAGGAGCATACCGATCTGGATGAAAGAACCGGGGCAGTGTCGAACATTCCCCTAGGTCCATTGAGTATGCATGCCAAATTTGGTCGAGCTGTACGAATGTTTAAGGTGGGGGTGCACAGTGACAGACAGAAACAGGGCCAGTTAGAGAGACAGAGAGTTGAAATTTGTTTATTTGGGACATATTCTCGGCTATAAAAACTATTCTCATGAAATTATGTCATCGGAACTCGATGTAAATAAAGATAAAGCTTAGTGATTTTTTTTTTTTTTATTACTTCCTTCCTCTTAAAGTCTGGCTTTTTCTGTGTGGACATTTTAGCTAATATTAGCTTTCAAAAACTTTTCTGGTATAATTGTGTTTAATCAGACAAAATCCTTGAAAGGATCTTGGGTTCTTCTAAAAACCCTTGTAGTCTTTCAGGTTGGGGCATAGCCCAGACGAGGTATGAGGGAAAATTTTAGATTTTCAAATAACTTGAATAATAGTTCACCTACTGCATTTCTACTAACCTTTATACAATTAGAAGTCATATTTTGGAAGGGACCCATCAAAGAATCAAGCCCCTCCAAAATTTCCAGGTATATCTGTGGGTTTGGGAGAACCTCATGTTTTTCGACTAATAAAAAAAATTGAATTGAAATGTATTTTTTTTCCGACTACAGTTTCTGTCAATAATAAATGAATGGATGAAGATGTAAGATTTTTTTCCTTTCCAGAAAGTAAAACAAAATCTGATTTTCTCTTAACTTTTAAGTATAATTCTATCAAAGGTAATAAGATAGATATCAATGTTCTACGGTGGTGTCAACCCCATGTGATGTAACTATTGTCAAGCCAATCTTTCAGTAAAACCTGTTCCATTGGGTTTATTAACTTGTATATGTGTAGAAAATTACATAAATTTCATTGACAGATATTGATGAATAAGTGACTGAAGTGATACAAAATAAAATGTTGAATGTTTTTAATTTTATTTTCATTTTTGAAAATTCATTTAATGTTTAAAGCTTTGTGAGTGGAGATTTTAACCTCCTTCAATGTTTCTTCCTCAAAATTGAATTTTACCAAAACAATTTTCAGGTTTAGTTATTTCAGACGTCTAGATTAAAATTTCCAGGCAAGGTGTTTGATTGATTTTTAGCCCTTACTAAAAGTAACGTTTTAGAATTGTCAAGTACGGAAGACAAAAATGGCTATATTGTAATTTTTTTCTCTTTTTTTGTTTTTTTTGTTTATATAACTAGAAATAAGCTAGTCAAAATTGTTCATTTTTCTTTTTCTCAACATTTCGATATAGATTCAATCTTATCTTTAGTATTATTATATTACATTAGGTGAATAAAGTTTTTCCTATGAAAACTGGGATGTTAAACTGATTCTTGATTGAAATCCATCGTATTGATCGTAACTATTTACCTACATGAAACATAATTTACCCTCCCCACACACTTTTTTTTTTTTTTTCTTTAACACTTGCTGAAATTCCTGCCCTCTGTGCAGTTATCCCCAGCTATATGGTGCCTACATCCTCGAGTTGATTAATGTTTAATGTCCGTAGGCTCCAGATAACTGCCTGGAGGGCCAGTATTTTCAGCTAGTGTATCTGATAAGCTTATTCAACACAGATTGAATGTTTATTGTTTCAGCTAGGCCTCCCTTTTTTAAATTTCAAAATTTCTTCCACAGATATCTATCTTTACCTGTTCTGTTTGTCTCTCCTCCCATGGCTTTAAAAAAAAATGTTTTTGTCCACATTACATTTGTAAACATTAGAACACCCTTGTATCCTTATTATATTCCCCTTTAAAACTTTGAATACCCTTACAGTACATTAAGGCTGATCCTGCCTAAAAACAAATCTGGGGTTTGAATAAGTTTTAATCTCCTTTTGGAGGACAAAATCCTCTTAATTCCTTTTGTTAAAAAAAAGCAACTATGTTGAACCTTATCACGATTCACTAAAAGTCTGTCTGTATGTGACTGCTTACTGCAAAAAAACCCACACAGAACCCAAAATTTTATGTGAGTACTAATGTGACCCTGGGAAAGGTTTCAGCGGATTAGTTTGAAAATCACCCCATATCGTTTTTTTTCTTTAGAGGTTGATTTACAAGGTAAATTTGTGCTAAAAATGGGCGTGTTTTTGTACCTGCTTGAGAGGAAGGGAAAGTGAGAGGGAGAATAGCTGAAGGGCTTGAGTAAAAAGAAGGCTGGATGTTTGCTGATGGCAGTTGGGGACATGGTACGTTAGAGAGAATAGCAGGCGGTCTTGAGTAAAAGGAAGGCTGACTTTGTAATTTAAGCATTGTGTTCATACATTTTTTTCAAAAGATTTTCAAGTCCGTTGAAAAAAATATCACTAAAAAACAGATTCAGACCCCTTTCAACTATGTAGAAGATTATGTAGAGGTATGAATTTTACATTCTATCTTTGTTTGGCGAAAATTGAATTTTGATTTTGGTGCCATCTAAAAATTTGTGCATTTGACTTGAATCAATTTTGGGATGTGGAGTCTTGATTTTAACCAAATTTTATCTTGATGTACATGATTTTGATAAATGAATGATAGTTGCTTGAAATTCGCTTATTTTAGAGTGGGGTGACTATGCCACTTATCAGACCATATTGGCATTGTCAAATTAGAAATTAACATTTATTTTTTACCCTTATCCAAAATCTGATCCTATAAACCATATCAATTCACTTAAAGTAATTGTAGATTTATTTGTAGCTTTGATGTTTGGGAACTCTTTTCTCCCTAAATTTTTAGTATTCAACTAATGACATGCTCATACTTGTTGCATGAACTTTTCGTGAAGTTTAGTTCTTTAAGTAGTTGTTTTTATGTATTTCATTTCATCCCCACCATCACCACCAAATTCTTTCGATACTTAGGAGACTATTCAATTGCTTGCTCTGCCTTAAAGCATGTGATTCAAAATAGACCTGCTTCCAAAGGAGAAGGCTGGTGACTTGGGATCCTGTCCACCAGACTGAATAGATTCCAATTGCATTGTGGGTTAGTAGCTATAAGGAACTATGTCTGGGTCAAATCTAGGATTTTGAGTGTGATAGGGAGGGAGGGAAGGAATGAATATATATGTATATATATATATAATTTTTTTTTTTTTTTTTTTTTTTTTTTTTTTACAAATACATGAGTGTATATCCATTATTGATTGAACCATATTTTTAGGTGTAAAATATGATTTTGAAATAACTCAACTTATATTTGGTCATATTTTTAACACTAGTATTGAAGAAAGAGTTAAGTAAAAAAAAACAAAAATACTGCAAGTATTTTCCATATAGATCGCAAATAGAAATCTTTGACTTTTAAAAAAAATATCTGCATGCAGACCTCAGACACTTTAGCAGCTGGTAAAAAAAAAAAAATGATCGAATGAGATGTTCTTTCAATGATATCCCTCCTCTTTCTTTCTCCCTATATCTGTTCAACATTACTAGGACTGACCGACCAAAAAGTGGACACATTTTGAAATTAAGCAAAGAAATTTCCTATGGAACCAATGAATGTAAAATTCATAAAGAATTAAACAGAAGACATCTTAGATTGGGGGGTGAGGAATTAAGTTGGTTCTTAAGATCTATTTATGATTTAGAATTCCAGTTTTTTAAATTCATAAAATTTCTTTGTAGATATTAAGAAAAAATCTGTAAAAGTGCTTTGTCTGAGGGGGAGGGGTCTGGGTCCACCCTTCCCCCTGGGACGGTGCCTCAATGTGTGTTTTTTCTTTTTTTCGTTGTTTATGCATGCTGCATAGTTAAATATCATAGTGGAAGACCTGGCTTCTTCTCATACTGATTGTTGCTGAGGTTACATGAACTCTTTGGTTAACTGATACTTTAGTTGTACCCCCTCCCCAGCTCTATGGGAGATAACTCTAATTTTTCTCTTTAGCATGGAAAAAGGGGTCAGATCAGGGTTGCCAACTTAGATATTTTTCATCTAAATCTAGATGTTTTTGGTTGCGTTGAGATCTCAGAAATTGCTAGTTGGATGATTTTTTAATTAGATAAGTGTTTGAATTCAATTTATAGTTATAAAACAAGTAATATTTTCAATGATTTATTATATCTGTAATATATTTCCTAGATTTTAGATGTAAACATGAAGAATCTAAATGTTTCTAGGTGTTATTAGATGTAAACATAGCAAATGAAGTTGCAACACGGGATCTCATGTCAAACTATTATACAACCACTATAAATAGAAATTCTGGTGTTTCTACTTTTGTTCCCTACCTTTTTATAAACCATTTTCCGTAACTAGTAATTTTTGTATTTTCTCGCACTAATCCTACCTTTTTACACAATCATTCCTATTTGAAGAGATTTTCTTTGTAACAATGCAATGTTTTCATTATCTAAGACATATATTGCACATCACATTATATCAAAGTTGATACTTTTTTATTTTTATTTTTTACGGGAATTTAGTCTGGCTTAATCAAATAGTTGTCAGCTTAAGTATAAATGTTTCATGATATTCTGAATTTTAGCTTCTAGATATGGCTCTAGTTTTTGTAAAACTAGATATATCAGTCTTTTGGATGATTGAACCCCTGTTTGTGTTGACACAATGTTTCAGCCAAACCATTCTATGGCCTCTAAGTGTCTTACCTGAATGTGCTAGTGGTAAGTTGGAAATTTTCTTCAATGGTAGCAATGTATATAAGATTCAGGTGTTTCCCTCTCCTTTCATTGTTAGGCCTGGATTTCTATACTTTGTGTTGAACTCCTCACTTGTCTGATATACACCCAGTCGACATGTTGAGATATGCTGCTTCTCAGTTTTATCAAAACTTTGAATGTTACTGGCCTTTCTCAAAATTATAGATTATCAACATGACTTGAAACTTAGCTTGGGTAGTGCTAACACTTTGACCTTTAAAAAATCTGTCAATTTGATTTATTTTGTAAATTCATGAATTGAAATTGTTTGACTCTTTGGATGGGGCGATTGTAAATTCCTTGTCTTATCAACCATTTTATCTGTTAGTATATTGACTTCTCAATGATTGAATTCATTCATTTCTTATCACCACCAATCAAGGTACTGACCAGGCTCTACGTTGCTCAAATTTGATGATTTTATGAGGATTGGTGTATCCAATATTATTGGCTATCAGCTGTATTAAATGGAAATCCTAACTTATATTTTGTGGGGGAGAATACATCTAAAAATTACGTTGTTTAGAAATATCTAACTATATAGGTCATGTGTGTTTAATTATTTGTCTCTATGCTTAGGGATGCAGCTCATCAATATTATCAGATAGGTTTAAAAATGATCAAGTAAAAATAGAATTTTATGCTCTGATGGCATAGTAAAAATGCTGACTTCAAATGATGATAAAATAATGTTTGTCAACAGAACAATATTATCCATGTATTGGAAAGGCAATGAATATCCATTTAATTTATTCAAGTCTTGCCTCTATCCAGGGTGGTACCAACTGACCCCCCTTCTCTTACCTTTTTATTGGGCAGTGATCACTAAAAGGTTCAAATTGGGAATGCTGTTGTATACAAATTAAGGGACCAATTTAGTATGAACCTTCTAGAAAAAAAAAAACTATTGAGGGATTTGAAAAGCCCTTTTTTAGGCAATAATGAGAAAATGTCTAAATTTTTAGCCCTCTAGCTCCCTTAGTGCAGCCTGTACATGTGATGCATACATAGCCAGACAGATCCACTCACACTCAAAATTCATGTTGATGCTGACAGATCTGGTTGTTGGCTTCTAGTATTTTATCGAAAAACCTAAATTTTTTAGTAGTTTACAGCGTATATAAAATATGTTTCTCATTTGTTGGTAATCTGTTTCATTGGACACTTTCAAGTAACATTTAGCCAAGTTCCTTAGTTTTCTGATGAATCAACACTTCCTGATTGTTGTTATTGACAAATTGATAGCAATAGTTCAAGACATCAAACTGTTATGAATAGTAGTGGTAATCTATGACCACTATGATCCAGCAAAACTAAATGTACTTGGAAGACTCCTTGCTATTTGCCTACTATGCCTCCGTTCCTCTCCCTTAACAAGTTGTCCCCAAATGTACAGATAAGAAACCTTCAAGCACTGCACGTCTCGATTATTAGTTTATGTAAACTTTTGTTATAGTGGATTTTTATTTAAATAGGGGGGAGGGTAAGTCCTACAATTTATAAGTAGATTGGCTGCTGTTTAAGCAGTCACGAGGTGACAGGACAACTATCTTTCTTTAATCTGAGGTAAATAAAGAAAAGGATTCAATGAATGTACACTGGGGAGGGAATGTATTTAGATCAGTAGCCTCAGACCACCACACAGAAAAATATCGATACCCTTTTTTTTCTTCTGTAAAATAAACACAAATTCAATTCCTTGGATCTTGATAATAAATCTGTCAGATGAACCTTATGAGAAACACAGTTGAGTGTATTACCCACTTATTAGTGACTTATCACCTGTATTCTGGCCATCATTAGCCTCCTAACCTCCCCAAAAGGTTGGGAACCTCTGTTTCATAGGTCTGTCAAAATGTCATTGTTCTGACTGTTTGATCTATTAGAACTATGCTAACAAATGTTAACGTATGGGTTAGTTTTACCTCTTCGAAACACCGTTTAAAGTAAACCAGCCTGAAAGTTGAACCATAGATGTTGTTCTTTTCTTGTGTAAAGATTTTGCAAAGCCATTGTAACCAACTTGATTTTCAAGTATTTATCTAAATTTTTGAGATGAGGTATTATTTCTATTATTATTCCACTTGGACACATAGCGTAGTGGTTACAGAATCAGACAAAATTACTGCAAGTAATCTAATGGTTCTAGGTTCAATCCCAGTGTGAGACAATAATACTACTAATGCTAAGAGGGGAGTACGGTCAATATACCCCCGTCAGTTAAATAAAGGGTTCGGTTCGTTACCAGATGATACCTGATAAAAGCTGTAAAGTACAACAGCCAAAACGTTATATGAAAAACAACCAAGATGAGGATAGTCCGAATAATAATAGAAATAATTGATTTTCAAGTATTTATTAATTATATCAAAAATGATCTTTAAATGCCTTGAAATATCCAGATTCTCCAGATACATATTTAAATCCAGTAAATGTATTAATGAATTAAATGTGACTTTAATCTTGAACATTTATTATGTATAATTTTTATCTGTAAATTACGTAATGAGTGGATAAAAATGACTTTACAAATAAATTCTTCTCAGCAATACATTTTTTTTTTTTTTTCTTTTTTTTTTTTTTGATTGGTTTTGTGCTTATGAGTAACAGTTACATCCCAATCATGGGGTTACTTTCTGATGTCTATAATCACTTCCATAATTTGGTAAAATCCCCAAGTTGACCTGTGCCTTGGGCCCCTTTTAAGTTTAATCCTGCCCTGAATGTTTTAAATCTTTCTTCATCCAATGTATTAAACATCTCTTGTCTCTCTGAGTTACTAGTCATTTTCAACAGTTCTGGAAATTGGTACTTGAAACTGTCAAAATCGTTTTTTTTATTTAAAAAAATTTTTTTTTCTTTTTCTTTATCATGACCCAGTTTAATTTTATGTAATAACCCCATGACTCGCTGATATATATATATTGTACTGATGCATGGTACAGTCACCCTCATCGTGTGTGTGTGTCCCGTCTTGCCTACCACTCCCTCTCATTCCCGCTCTCTCCCATGTGTGTGTGGTTTTTTTCTTCAACCATGCCAAGGCTGCTATTACTGTTATGATTTCAATTGTTTAAGGAATAAATTATCAATGACAAAGGTAACATTATTATCAGACATATTCATATTTCAAATCTCAATTATTTCTTTGTCATCAACATATTTCTCAATCTTTATTCATTTATGAACCATTGACCCAGTTATCAAGACCTTGACACCTAATAATTGATTGGGACCCATACTTAGAGGAGCCCTGGTCTAAATAAATGGCATATTGTGATCTTAAAAGTTTACTGCTAAACAAGTCTGGTTAGTCACTCAATAGGAGCAGACATTTGACTAATTTAAAAAAAAAAAAAAAAATTTTGATGAATGCAGCCAGACATGAACAACTCGTATTGCAAATTGAATCCCTATTCAAGGAAGTATTTTTCAGGAAAACTAAGCTTTTTACTCGTAGGAGTAAATATTTAAATTTTCCACCCTCTACCACCCTTGGTATGACCTGTATACATTATACAAACATATCCAGCCTGACCAGCTTGAAAACTTAGACAGTTTTGGTTGATGGTTTTTGATATAGTTTGCAAATCCCACTTTTAAACTGCTTTTATGTCCATAAAATTCCACTTAGAGGTGATCAAACTGTGTGTGTTTTTTTTTTTTTTTTCGTCAACCATTTTTGAGACTCCTGGGATATATAGATATTAAGATTTTTACGATTGCTGAGATATCTCACTGATCCCTTTCTAGAAGTCTACTGAAATGTCATTAAATAAATTCTAAAAACAAATATGATGGGACAAATGTATCCCACCATGATTTTCATTCTTCAAAATATTGAAAATTTTTGATTTGATGAAAGAATAATTTTCTTTTAGCCATTGTACAAAATTTTTATTTCTATTTTTACCCCCTTTTTAGAAATTGAGTACCTTGATATGTTTGTCTTGAAAGGGTTAAGTAGGCTCATGAAGCATAATCTGTTTGAAGACAAAGTACAAATATTGCTTCATCTGTTAATGTTGGGAAAAATAAAGTTCATTTATAAACTATTTAAGTTTGCTTTTAGTTCATTTCTTGGTAAATTTTTTTTTGATCCTTTTTAAAGGTCTGCCCAGATTTTATGTTCACCATATTTGCCTCACTTGCTGAAGGTCTCCGGTTCAATTCCCAGTACAAGCAGAGTGTGGAAGACACTTCATTTGTACATATTCCCCAGTGCACTCAATTGCTAATCGAGTACAATGTAAGCTGTGTAATTAGTGGAAGTATCCCTTTCGGTGGATTTGCAGGAATAAACTTGAGACTTGCAAAGATCACTAAGCTGATGCATGCAATGGAAACCAGGACTTTGTCATTGGCTGTTTAAACTCCAATGAGAGTTGTCTCTCAAGAGACAGGCACTTTACCTGGTTGATTTCAGTTGAACCAACTTTCAACTTTTATAGCACTTCCTTTTTTTACCAACAAAAGTCGATACTGCTTAGAGGGTTTGTATTGTTTTAATTGTATATTATGTACACTATTTAATGTAACTTTTTGTAAACTTCAAAATACAGGTGTGCCTGGAGAAATTAGTTTTTAGTCTTTGTGTTTGTATATTTCTATGAATTAACTTGTTACTTCTGTGCTTAGTGTCCTCCAAAAAGGTAGTGCAGCTGGTGCATCACACCAGGGCTCTGCAGGCCAAAGGAGGGGCTCATGAGTTGAACTTCTAAGTTAAATAAAATAGGTTGATCTTAACGTAGCAAGCAAATGTAGTATGGAATGCTAAAAGGGTTATAGATGAAAACAGGATGGCAAAAGGATGAGTTTGTATAGTGTGTCTCAGGTTGACCACCTTGTAAAATTCCTTTCAGAAGTCTTGCCAATAGAGCTATTTTATAACTGTCTTCAAATAATTTATCCTTTTGATAACTTCACTTATCCAGATTAACAGGTTAAACAATGAAAACTTGATTAATGAAAAATTCATTTCTGAATAAAAAAATTAGAACAATCAATCAACCACCCAGAATGTGCAGTTGTTAGTTTGTACGTGCTCAAATTTACCCCTTACAACCAAAAAATCTACCTGTAGCGGTAAATTTATATCTGGTCAAGAAGTACAGCTTTAAACATTATCTTGAAAAGTTGATAGGATCTTATCTAGTATGAACCTTACAGTTTGATTGTATTGTTCAACATGATTGAACTTTTTCTAATCAAGAATTGTAGTACAACTTGTTTAGACAAATTTTTCATGCAGGTAACAATTTGAGTCCGTTTCAGTCTTGCTTTTGTTTTTCTTGCCACAGATATGTTCTGCTTTCTGTTCTATTGTTTATGAGGCAATGTAAGCAATGGTTAAATGAGAACAATATTTATAACAGAATTCTTCAATGTTTAAAAAGTTTACAAATTGTAAACTCTTCCATAGTCCCACCACTCCATTGCTGAAAAAGAATTTTGATATTCGGTCTACTCGTATTTACTTCCACTGTACGTGTGGCCTCTTAGTCCTTTGCACTCCCTTCTAGTGAAAAAAACATCAGGGTACAAAGAAAAAACTATGCAGAAGGGCAAGCTGAAAACATTGAGCTTTGGAGCCCCTATGGTGCTCTCTAGGGGTTATATGCTAAAATATAGCTTTCATCTCCTCATGAAACTAAACATGATACAAGTAAATGGATTATATTTTTGGAATTGGCATCCAAAACTACATAAAAGTACATTACAACATGTGCCTGAAATCGGTTTCTGTCTAGCTCCACCAGAAAGATCTTGTTTTTAACTGAATAATAATACGCTTAAAACAGGAAATGGTTGCAGTTTTCCAAATAGTTCTAACTGAATTTCCCATTGATTGAAGTTGCATATAACGGGGTTTTCCTGTAATTAAATTTGACATTTCTGCTAACTGTTTGATAAGACTGAGTAAGGAACCCTCTTGAAATCTGATGGTAGCTTTATAGAATTTTCATTTTGTTATATTGGATGGACTCTGCTCTCTTGATTTTGGTCTATTAAATGTCTTCAGTTTTAGGGCCTCTTTAGGAAGTAAAAGCTCGGGTTTTATCTCTGCCAATGAATTATTGGTGTCGAAAGTTTTAGTTAGAAACACTAAAAGATGTGTTTAAAATGAAGGGGTTACTCAAAGCACAATGAGATAAAATGACTTGCTAGCAGTAAAATGAAGGAAATTTTTTAAAGTATAAAGGTCCCTGGCAGAAAATCGTTTGAAATAGAGTAAAATCTAACCAATTGGATCAAACACAACTTGTCATTTTTCAATTGCAGGGATTTTGTCAACCTTATAGCTAAGTTTTAGCAAAATTGGTCAAGATTTGAGAAATTTTCACAGTTGAAAACTAATGATTTTGTGTATAAAACAAACAAATCAGCAGATCAGCCATAACTCTCCATCCCCCTGGTAGAATCTTTCCACTGGCCTACATAAAAAAGAATTTAATTGAAATGTTTTATGGAATGACAGTTATCCTATTGAGAAAATGATGCAGTGATGATTGGCATCCATAGTGAATGATAGTTCCAGGCATTTTTCTCTGCTTGGGACAAAATGAAATTGTTAAAATGGCTTACTTGTGTAAGAATTATAAGTTAGAAACACTGATATATAGCATATTTGAAATGAAGGATAGAACAGCAATAAGAGTTGAAATGACTTGAAAGAAATAAAATAGTAAAAGTTGGAAGTATTAATGTTTAATAAAAAGCAATTATTTCCTTATTGGTGTGCATAATGATACAGGATATTGTCTGAACTTTGCTTTTCATTTCCTGTTAGGTGCTCATGATGTCTGTATTTGATTCTTTCATTAATCACTATTCTATAAGTATTGAATGATATAGGTCTTATCTCTTGTGGGTAAATATATCAAGTGATTTCAACTTTGACAGAGATAAATGACTCATTTCTTGCAACCTGGATGTTTTTTGTCGGATTCTTTATTTAAAATTCTTCTGGCAAAAAACTGGCAGTTTTGTATAAAATGTTCAGTTGAATGCAGAACACTGACGGCTGTGCACTTATTGGACTCCAGTCCTAAGTGAAGGCTGGAGTTGACATTGTTTTTCCTTTTGTAACAACAATCCTCACCTAATTTAGGGGAAAATAAGCTCTTCACTGTTCATCTGTTCCATCATGTTAAATCAAATTGATTAACATTTCCTTACCAAATAATCAGTTAGCAGCTTTCTTATCGACTGAGCCAAACTGAAAAGCCATACATATCTATGAAAATTTTTTATTATAATTTTGTTTCATGATCTGTACAAAAACAAAAGTGGCAGTGATCATCGGTGAGAATAGAAATGGGAGTTGACTTTGACCATGCAGTAACCAGGCTTGTTCCATGCAGTTTCACCTCAGAATATGAATAAACCATTTGTTGATTTATGTCTAGCATCAAACTTGTAAATCAAATCTCCTGATCTAGTTAAATTAGATTGAAATTTTATTTGAATTCTTTTTTAATATATTTTCAAGTCAAACAAGCAGGTTGGCTGGCTGGCTATATGTCATGCATACTGGCTATTCCAGTGGAACTATAGATGGCTGAAAATTTAAACCTTTACACTTTTATACCTAAACTTTTCCTTTCTAGATAGGTTCTCAGTGCGTGGTTCATTTTGCTGTGTAAGTTTATGCTAAATTGGTCCCTAAGTTTTTGTCTAACATTCATATTTTTTCAGTCCAACTAAAGGTGAAAGAAATAACTCCTTGATCAGCCCCTTTCTCCAATTTTATGTTGATCACCCCAACATCTCTTTCTGCCAAAAGATATTCATGTGATGGCTTCTATTAAGTGACTAACCAGACCTGTTTATACAGGTTCTTGGAGGTGCAAGGTGAAATCTTGTCAAACAAGCTTTCCATTTCCAGTTTGCTGTGGAGGTATAAATTTTTCACATGAAACACAAATGCCCTTGAATTTGCTCACAATACATAGATTCTTAAGATCTAATGTTATCATTCCACACATTGGCCCAATTGGTTGAAAACAACTTGATTCATTCAAAACAATAACAATATGATCTATTTTCTGTTTTACTCTCATCGGAGATAATCCTGTGAGTTTGAGATCATTCAAAGCAACACTAGTTGTTATTTTTTATTTATTTATTTTTTTTTTTCACGCAAGTAAACTAGGATTCTACCAGGGTTTGGTTTTGCATCATAACATTGTTAAAGCCCCCCCCCTCTAAGACTTTAAAAATTAACACTACTCTAAGATGCACCAATTAGTGTTGGAATGATTTGATATCTCAAACTGTCGCCAAAAATAAGCAGGTCTGGTTAGTCGCTCAATGAAAAGTTGTGACAGTTTTGGCAGCACAGCATGTTGGAGAAAGTGGTGATCAATTGATAAGTTACTCCTCTCTCTCCTTTTTGTTGGACAGTTATCACCAAAAGAGGTCTGAATTGTCAAGTAAGCTTGAATGCTACTGGACATTGATTGAGGGATCAATTTAGCTTTATGAACTGATCCCCCCCCCCCCCCCCAACCTCTGTTGGGATTTTCAAAAGCCCTCAAATTTTTTTTCTTTTCTTTCCTAGACATCAGGAGTTCAGGAGTAAATGTTGAAAATTTTGTCCCTCTGGCTCCATTGGTGTAGACTGTCATACATATATAACCAGCCAGCCTGAAAACTGAAGGAACCTATATTAACTGTTTTTAATACATGGAACAATGGTTTAAATTTGGGTATTGAAACAGCTTCCTTCTGTGTGATCTAAATCATCACCATCAATTTCTGTAGTAATCCTGTCGAGCTTCAGGCTGATGGTGCTTTATGCATTGTAAATTGAACGTAATGGTAATATTTGGTCCTATAAATGTGAAATATGATAGCTCCAAAAAGTCATACAGAGACTCCAAAAAGTATAACTATATACAACGTATTAATCAGATTTTAACACCTATGTAGAAGCTAGTTTCTTCATCAGAATATTGTACATCAGAAATTTGTTTAGGTAAATGGAAACTGCATCTGACATGCAAAACTGTCAACACACACACATATATATATATATATATATATAATTTATTTTTTTTTTTTTTTTTGAGACTCCTCCCGAGATTGTCAAAAATCTCGGTGTCTGATTTATGCATTACGCTTAAACTAACATCCATGTTGGTATCACCATCAGATTCTGTAATCTTGTCCAACTTAGTTAGGGTAATGACCTTGCTAGGTTATATTTACCTCTACTTATTGCTGGGACCATTGCCAGCTTTTATACTTCTCTCAGTGAGTTATCTAGTTGTATCTGCATACTTCCCAAACTGTTCATGATATTTTTGGTCAATTTGTGTGTGTGTGGGCATTGTAAAGTACAAATTAGAAACGTAGGTTTCTACAGTGTTTAGGCTGACTTTTTTCTTTTTTGGGGTGGGAGATTATTCTCTGTAAATAGTTATTTGGTTGGGGGGGGTTCAACTTACTATAAGTTTTTTGAAAAATTGATCCTTTGGTTTTTGAAAATTGCTTTTTTTTTTAATTTTAGTGATCACTGCCCAACAAAAGGCTAGAATAGGTAACTTCTTCATTGACCAGCCATTTTTTTTTTCCCCAGTTGATCATCCCAACATGGCATGCTGCCAAAAGATGTCAGTCATATGACTTTCTATTGAATGACTAACCAGACTTATTTTGTTAATTGAGTATTTTTGATATCTGATTCTATCCATGTGTCTTGATAAATTTCAGTTTTAATTAATCTTGGCTGATTAATCAAACTCTAATTCACTATAAGCTACATTGATGTATCGGAAAAAGCAAGTGTAGATCCAGATGTGGGATCTAAGTTTCTAAGATAAAAGAATAAAATCCCTAGGAATTATAAATTGATCTTAAAAACAAAAAATATATCCATTGTCCAATTAGACACAGATGGAGGGGAAAAAAAACAGGTCTGGTTATTGACTCAATAGAAACCATCATGTGACCAATGTCTTTTGGCAGCATGCTGTGTTTGGGGGTGATCAATGAGTTAATTCTACCTCCTTTGAGCTGTAATCACTGAAAAAGTTCAAATTTTCTAAACAAGCATGAATGCAGTCCGACACAATTTGGCATAAACTTACAATATAAATTGAACTCCCACTGAAAATTTTGGTTTCTAGGGAGGGGGATGTAAACATAACAAGTAAACCTATGTTCCAGTTCTCTAGCTCTATTGATATGGTCTGTATGTATGATACATAGATAGCCACACCAACTTAAAAACTGAAGAAATCTGATGTTGGCAATTTTGGTTCAGTTCCTAGTCCCACCCCAGAAAATCCTGGACCCTCCCCTGGATAGTAGATGTTTATTGACAGTTAACCACATTGGATCCAGCTGCTGTAGACAATAAGTACTACTGGTGTTTTGGTCAGCCTCATGTTTGCTCACATCCCTGTGTATGCTATGTAAATAGTCAGTAGCAAATCTATACCTCCAAAGTCTGAATTATTAGAACCAAAACTGTCAACATAGGTTTCTTCAGTTTTTAATTGGGTCTGGCTATGTATCACGCCTTCAGTAGACCTGAAAGGCTGAAAATTTAAACATTTGTCATTGTGTATGTTGTTTTTGTTTTTGTTTTTGTTTTTTTTTTTGTTTGTTTAGGGTAAGGGTTCAATTTGCAATGTAAGTTTAAGCAAAATCAATCTCTTGATTTTATATCAGCATTCAGGGTTTTTTGGAAATTCAGATTTTTCTAAGGATCACTGCCCAACAAAAATTAAGTAACTTATTCATTGATCACTCCCAGCATGGCATGCCGCCAAAAGACTTTGGTCACATGTCGGTTTCTATTGAGTATTTTCATTCGGTCAGATTCAGGAATGCATAAACTTTGAGTATTAAAACAATGGATTTATTGTGCGTTCAAATTTTTAGTCAATGTACTTTTAGAGTTCATGTGACTTATCTTAGTTTTAAGATTGAACTTTGTGCAGGCCTTTCCCTGTTTTGGCACTGTTTGCATTTCATCACTGGTGGATGGTGGACCCCCCCCCCAAAAAAAATTTAATGTAGCTCCAAAATAGCTAAATTGATTGTGGCTTGATTATAATGCAGTGTTGGCTTCCTTGGGCCCAAACACTTGTTATAATGGGTAAAGGCCTGAATCTTAGTTTCATGAATATTCTAGAGACTTGAAAATGTTCTTTATCTTGTTAACATAGGTATTTCACATTTTCTTATTCCAGTAAAAATTTACTGTTTTTCGGGGTTTTTTTTTTTTTTTTTTTTTTTTTTTTCTCCCTTTTCCAGTAGAATTGTAATACCAAATTATATGTACATTTTGGTTGTGTCATTTTACAAGTGTTTGGAATGAACTGATGGATGAATAATGTTAACAGTTTGAAGGTCTCTAGTTTATACTCTTCCTAAGCTCTGCCAATTAAACTTTTTCACAAATGTTAAAAGGTTAGCATTACTGAATGTCAAGTCTGAAGAAATTTCTGTCATGGAAATATCTGCAAGGGTTGACATTTTGATTTGTATCTTTCCAGCTAACTATCAGCATGGTCTGTGAAAGGGGGTGCAGCTGGTGCATAGCATGAGGGCTTTGAGGGCTAAAGGGGGTTCAAGAGAGTTAAAGGGAGCCACAGGGTTAAATTTCCAAGTCATATCAGTTATCCATAAATAACTATTGACTCTGTTGTTTACTGATGAGTGAATACAGCAAGGATGGACTGACTGACCTGGGCCTCTGGGCAGAAAGTGTTATTAGCCCCTTAACCCATTCCATCCTATGATCCAATCTATACAGATATGAACAGCCCTTTCCAGATATTTGATTTTTTTTTTTCTGGGACTCTTGCTACATTGGGTACTCGGGCACTACACAATTGCCTGACCTGCTCAGTCTGCCCCTGGCATATAGTATGGCGTGTTAAAAAGGTTAGAGCAGATGAAAATAAGATGGCTAAAGGACGAGGGTGTTTTGTATAATGAGAGGGCAAAAACAGCTTTGCACCGCTTGATGAAATTCCTCACAGATACCCTGGCTATCAGACAAGTTGTGCGTCTCTCTCTCTCTCTCTCTCTCTCTCTCTCTCTTTGGACTAGAGTCAAAAATATTAAAATCAATTACACTCATACAGCATTTATCGATGCTCTCTATGTACAACTATCTTCTCGTTCGTCTTAAACATGGGTATTCATCTTTTGAAATTGCCTAACCTGTTAGCTTCTATCTGACAAAACCTACTGGAAAATTTCTCAAAGATGTCCTTCTATAATGTAAACTAAATTTTTGACATCTAGAAAGTCTTTTTTTTCTCCTGTGTCCAAAAAGACGTCTTCTGGTATCTCCATTCCCTGCAGATTAACTACCTATTCTCTGCTTGTATGTGTGTGTGTGCCATCTCTGAGGTGGCACTTTTTCTTTTTTTTTTTTTCAACTGCATTGTGTTGCCCATGTGACAAGAATCAATAGCCACCCTGATCTCACCCAAGTTGTCTCTGTTTCTCTTCTATACACATTCTCTGCTACTACTAGCAGATCTAAAACTATTTTCTAACTCCATCAAGTACTACTATGTTGCCACGGGTCTATGGGGTCTGATTATTAATGACTCTTACAGTATAGAATGGCCACCACGTGTGGGCCACTGAACCCGAAACCAATTCTTAAAGGAACTATCTGCCAACATGTCCTGGAAGAAATGGTAATTTTTCTCTTGTTATTGAAGCAATTCGATCGAACTGCTTTTTCTGTAGTTTCTTTCTTGAATGATTTGACTCTAGAACATTCTTAAAATAGATTCTAAGTTTAATTTTAGAACCTGACTTTGTTTGTATTGATTTTATGAATTTGTTTTTAGTGTGTGTGTGTGTGTGTATATATATACTTAAAGTATAAATGTTAGTTTTTTGGGGTTTTTGTTTTTTTGTTTTGTTTAATTCTTTTCTTGTGGCTAGCTTTTCATGATCTCTTCGTAGAGTAGAACTTGTGCATATCTCTTGAACCTTTTTTAGTACTAATCGTACTTCTAAGTACCACATGTTTTGTCAATTAATTTGAGACGTACATATCACTGGCAGTACTTGTAAGAGAAATTTTCATATTTCAACAAAAATTGTTGTTTACTTAAATGATTCTTTATCAATGATGTTTTTATATAGCCTTCAAATATTTGAGTAAATTCAACTATAAAATTTTGATCCGAACTGAAAGGGTTGAATTGTATTATGAGAATTTGTAAGCAAAATCTGTTATTTGTGAGGGTCTACCTCAAGTTTTAAGTTATCTTTTTTCAACCTTTGTAAACTCACTATTCACTTATCTTTAAATCTACAATGTAAACATTGTCGGATTCTAAGAGGACACAGTTTTTTAACTTCACTATTAGAGACGGTCAACCAAAACTGTCAACATCAACATAGGTGCCTTCGGTTTACATGAGTCTTATCTATCTACTGTGTATACAGGCTGTGCCAGTGGAGCCAAAGGGCTGAAAATTCATTTACTTGTCTGGGGAATTTTTTTCTCTCAAAATTTTTTAGTTGGTTCTATTTGCAATGTGAATTTATGCTAAATTGACCCTTTACTTTCAAGTGGCGTTCATGCTTGTTCTTTGAAAAGTCGCTTTCTGTAGTGATCACTGCCTAACAAAAGGCAGTAATTTATTTGATGATTACATCTTTTTTCCAATTTTTTTTTTTTTTTTGTCAACCCCCACCCTCCCACCACAAGTAACTAACCAGACCTTCTTCTGTTTTTGTCCATACAATTCAATGACTAAGTTTTCAAATGGGTTTTCATGAAACTTGTTTTTATATGTAAAAACTATGCCTAGAATTTGTAAACAAATGTTTAGAATATATTATAAAATTCTGATAGCGGCTTATGCATATATTTATAAATTAAAGTTGTATTATTTATTGACTTGTAATGCCTCCCTGGGTTTATCAATACATAATACAATAGTAAACCTTAAAAAAAAAAATACATAAAATTTACAAGAATTATTCTAAGCTCATTTAATAAAAAATATACTGTTAATATAAAAATTAATTACTGGTCCCAGCCAATCTTCAGGATGATGGCTCCAATCTGGTTCAAATCCCTAAGGAGAGACCCCAATGACCCACTGAACAAGTTTTAATTTTACAATAATTAATTTTAGGCCCATACCTGACTGATAGTTCTTGCTGTGTTTTAATCCCATAAGGAGACATTCCTGTCTTCCAGAACGATTCAACTCTGTATGTAAATTATCATGTATTATATAATAAATATTATGATAGAAATTTTGCTTATTTTTTTTTATCTGGGCTTCATTAAAAATCACTCAAGCTCCACTTTATTGAAACCTGAGAGTAAAAACAAAGCTGATTATAATCTATACAAGTCATCAATGATAGTTTATATTAAAGTGCAAGATTAACCATTCATGTACAAAACTAATTTACCTATGCTGTCAAAAGACGGCACATATATGGATTTATATACGTGGATAATAGATTTGCATTACAGTGAGCTTAAAGAAAAGTGTTCCACTGGTCACTGACAGATTTTTTATTCTTTGCTATTATTACTTATGTTATTTTTTTTTTTTCTTTAAATCCAGCATGTTTATAGTATCAGAACATAGAATTCTTTTTTTACTACCTCATGTTGTAACCTATTATACATGGTACACTATTTTAGTAAGATTACTCATCTCACATTAGATGAAAGCAGTTTTTCAAAATATCTCAGTAAGATTGACCAAATTTGAATTGGATCAAATAAACTCTAAAAAGAATAGTACAAGTTTTACCTAATTTCATGCTTTCTGGTTCTGCAATTCTTATGGTACTTGTTTTGAATCTGTTGCTAGAGTTCTTAGCAGAATATCTACAAAACTTGCTTTGCAACCATATCAAAGAACTTAACATCAGTCGTTGGACATAGACCTTCCCCAGGATTTGCTACAATTCTCTATCATGGGCATCGCGGAGCCAGTATTTCCTGAATCTGTCTAGTTCATCTCTCCATCTTATGTTCTATTGGCCTCGATTTCTTGTGTGATCTCTGGGGATCCATGTTGTGAGTCGTGATGTCCATCGGTTGTCTTTCATTCTTGCAACATGGCCTGCCCATTGCCATTTGGGTTTTTTAATAGTTTCTATGTCACGAACATCTGTTTTCTTCCTTACATACTGTGGTGTCTTGTAATTTCTCCATGTGAGGTTGAGCATGATTCTCTCATGCACACCAGCTTTCTATTATTCATTTTAGTATGAAATTAGATGTTTTAATTTTTATGATTCTTATAAATCATTCAATACAACCAGTTTAAAAATTCTTTGATTTTTTTTTTTTTTTTTTTTTTGTTTTGTTCCCCCCCCCCCATGTTTCCCACACTTTGAAAAAATGGTTAAAATCAATTCTGTTGACTATTATTTAATAATAGTATGAAAAACCATTCGTTTTCTGGCAATCACCAGATCCCATGGTTGCCATATTAAAGGCACAACTGTATTAGATTTCTCAGATTATGATTTTACTTATTCAGATTGTCCAAAAAAATCTTCACTTTATAACTTTTAAGCATTTATTCTACACACTCACACACACACACACACGCGTATATGTGTTATGTATATAAAATCAAACTAGTATATCTGAATTTTTGAGATGAGGTATTATTTCTTTTCGGACTCTCCTCATCTTAGTTGTTTTTCATACAATGTTTTGGCTGTTGTACTCTACTTCCCCACACCTACCAGATGATACCTGATGAAGGCTGTAGAGTACAACGGCCAAAACGTATGAAAAACAACCAAGATGAGAGTCCGAATAATAATAGAGATAAAATCCAACTGTTGGAAATTACTGTCAAAATAGTAAAATATCAGGATTATTAGCCTTGTAGTGTCCGTCATTGGACATAGACTTTCCTCAAGATTTGCTTGACCACTTTCTCATGTAGGTGTTGTTGAGCCAGTACTTCCTAAATTTGTTTAGTTTGTCATGCTATCTTTTCTGTCAGCCACAATTTTGCATATCATCTCTGGGCATCCATATTGTGAGCCATGATGTTCAATGGTTGTCTGCCATTCTTGCAATGTGACCAGCCCATTGCCATTAGTTTCAAATGTTTTCTCTCTTTAGCTCCTGATTTTCTCTATACTGTGCTGTCTTGTGACCTCTCCATCTGAGGTTGAGCCTGATTCTCTCATGTACATGATTTTCAGTTTGAGGGTCAATCTTTTTGTTGGGTTCCATGTTTCAGCTCCATAGGTGACTATAGGAAGATGCATTGGTTTAAGACTAATGGGACCTTCTTGCTATTGAAGGTTGAGCTTGCTCTACCAAACACCTGCCAACCTAGAGTAATTCTTCACTTGACTTGTTTCAGAGACATCTTACATCAAAGGGTCAGTAAAAAAGCGAGTTATTCATGCCATATTCAAAATGTTAAGATAACTTACAAGTGTTGAAACAAAAATTGGTTTATTGGTGCTGGAATTTTGAGTTAGGGACACTAAAAATGGAGTTGATGAAACGGCTGTATAAAGAATTAAAAATGACTAATATTTGGTAAGGTAGATTAAACACTTGTTCATCTGTATGTTTTGGATTGGTACTTGTTGAAATTAATTTTTGCTTTTTTTTACTCTCCCTTGTTTCATTGTTTATTAGTTCTGAGAGAAATTGTGAGGTCAGTCAAACTTAGATAAAATATTTTAGATCTTGGATCAATGGTTCTTTAACTTTGTATGACAGTACACTGAAATATATTTTACTTGCATGGCATACCAAATCTTTACTCCAACCAATTATTTACTCTTGCTGTCTTTTACTTTCAGACTGCTGCAGCCATCTTGTTTTATGGAGGAGCCTGGATCTTCAAGACTTATCACCACTTTGACCAATTGACCACAGCCAACATCACTCTCATCCCAGCCAGCATCCTCATCGTGGTTGGTATTGTGCTTTTCATCGTTGGTGTTGTTGGTATCATCGCTGCAGGCAAAGAGAATCGCTGGCTTTTAGCAGCTGTAAGTACAGAATTTTTTTTTTTTGATCTGAACTTTTGTTCAGACAATCCAATCTCTTCTTCCCATCTTCAGGCAATTGTGATATCTAACAAGACTTTTGTATTGGTCCCTTTCTTCTGTGGTGTAAAGCAAAAAAAATGGTATGAACCACTGGAGAGAGAGACCAATTAAAGACTGCCTTTCCTTGAGAATATTATATATTCCACCTGAAAAAGGCTGTAGAATGAATTGGCTGAATTGTTAACATCAAAAATGGGAAGAGATAGAATTGTCCAAACACAAGTTGGTATATTAATTACTATTTTCAAATTTAGACAATTTTTTTTTCCTCTTTCATGTAGGAATATGGCTTTGTAAGGCTTTGTATGATATATGATTAGGTTGGATATATCCTTTTGGTGGAATTGTATCTTGCCAATGGGGTAGTCATAAAATAGATATGTAAGGATTAAGTCCTCATCTCAACTATCCTTGAAACTTGCAAGGATCATTAAGTTGATGTAGACAATGGAAACCAGGACTTTGTCATATATATATATATATATATATATATATATATATATATATGAGAGTTGTCTCTTCAGAAATGGATACATTTTGATTTTGTGTGGAAAATCAGCTTTTCATTTTTCAATTTTTTTTTTTCCTTCCCCTCATGGTATAACGGTAGTTATTGCATAGAAAATGGATTTGGCACGCAGAATTCAAATCCCCCCCCCAGGTTATTTGCATTAAGTTAGCTCTAGTGCTTGTGATAACCCCCCATCACCTTGCTATTGGTAAAATAACAGGGCATTCTAGGCTCTCTAGCCTTGATTGGCAACTTGTCTAGGATGAGGACAACTCTGAATTCAAAATTCAGGCATGGAATCCTCTCCTCCCCTCACCCAGCTAGGGGTAAAAATACTCTTTAAAAAAAATGGTTGAAGGGGGTAGTTTGGTTTGCAATCCCATCCACTTAAAACCCACTTGCTAAAGCTCATCAGTAAACAAGTTGAAGAATCAATTGGATCTGTATCTTTCAAATACCTGAAGAGTACAAATAAGTTAACCCCTCCCTTTTTTTCCCCAAATCTTAAAGAAATATTTTAAATGCATTCTTAAGTAAAAAAAAAAAAAATTGTCTTAGTTTGTTTATAGATGATAATGTATTGTTCTTGAATCCACACGTTTTGTTTTGTTTTCTTTTTGTGTGTGTGTGTTTTTTCCAAATTTATACATTTTACATTTTTTCCCAGGATCACATCACTTATGAAAAATAGTTCCTCTTTTTAACTACTGTTGAGCATGTTGAAATTCCTGCGTTTCTGATGTATCATAGGCTTGGCCTACTTTCAGGTACTTCAGAGTTAGATCATTAACACTGCAAAGTTTTGTGATTAGCCCAGAACTCAAGAGTGCCCTAATATTAACAAAATACTTATTTAATTTCATGAAATCTCAAAATATCTCTGTACTGCTTACAACTATGTATCTGCTAGAAATTTTTTTAATGGCTTGAAAAAAAAATTGTCATTTAATTATGTCCATGCTTCTAAGACATTATTTGAAAAAGAACAGTATTTTACTTAAATACTTTTGCAAAATTTGATTATCTGATTCTTAAAAATAGCCGGGATTCTGATGTTATGAAGTTTCTGAGGTCTGAGCTGATTTTTATTTCAATTGATCACCCCCTACATGGCATGCTTCCAGAAGACATTGGTCACATGATGGTTTCTATTGAGTGACTAACAAGACCTGTTTTCTGGATTATTTTAAAGTCTCCTTGAAAGAATTCAATACACTTCATGACTATTATTTTAGCATGTTATAACTTTCTTTTTTTTCCAGTACTTCATAGCACTCCTTGTTGTACTTACTGCTGAAATTGCAGCTGGCTTACTGGCTTACGTGTATAGAAATGAGGTGAGTGTTTTTTTTACCAGATCTCTGGATCTGTACTTTCATTTTGTGCATGATTCAACTTGATGTACTTTTTGATGAATTGAAAATCTGATTTATTTTGAGAACACTAATAATTTTATGAGAATTTTTTTACCTGGTTTATCCATATTAATAACCCCGATTATTACAATAAAATTGATAGGTCAAAGGGTTTTTTTTTTTTTTTTTTTTTTTTTTTTTCAATCAATACGTATCACTTTGTCAAGTCTGGTAGTTGCTAATAGAAAGAAAGCAAAAAAGTCAAATTTCGTGAACACTGAATTCTGAGAATCAAATTTAACAGAAATGACTTTGAAATGGTCTGGTCAGATGCCTAAAAAGAATATGGTCCACCCAATGGGAAATCCAGTTCTTGACAAAACCTCAGTTTACTAACAGTGCATTGTTAATGGTCTATAATTGCACAAATTTAAGATCGGCCTTTGTGCTGTCCAGAAGTTTATAAAATTCTTGAACATAAAGTGGCCTCTTTATGTAAACAATTGACTTAATTCAGCATAACAATTATTGTAGCATTTGGTAATTTTCATGTTTGTCACTTGAAAATATTTTATCAGAAAATTTAGTTATGGTCATATGTTTATCTAGATTCTGCTGAAATTTATTCCTTGCTTATAATGGATAAATCCTTATAAGTATTATTTAATCTATAAAGAAAATGTCAGTTTTGTACATCATAAAACACAACGTGTATTTATTCATCTGTTTGTCATACAAAAATAATGTATTAAAAATGAAATTTCATGCTCTGACATAACATGAAATGCTACATTTACTATGTTGGACTTGATAAATAAAACACCCTAATTTCTCAAGGGTGAGTTGAACATTATTTGTAAATTTGGAGGACCAAAACTTTTTTTTTTTTTTTTTTTTTTTTTTTTTTGTGTGTGTGTAGAAATTTACAGTATACGTAAAGAAAACAAATGTGGCCATCGGCAATTTACCCATCTCCATGTACTGTAGACTCCTTAAAATATGGAAGTCGGGTCCATAAATTTCCACTACATTTTAAGTGAGACTGTGTTGTAACCAATGTTTCATTTTGTCAAACCATTATCCAAGTTTTCCTCTTTGCTGCTAGAAGAATGCTGGGTATCTTTTCCTGATGGGTTGAGATAAGCGTAAAGTTATATAAAATAATCTATTACTGTTTATATGTAATGTACACAAACTTAAAGACCGACCTTCGTAATTTGTACAGAAATGAAGAGAAAACCCATCTGGTGAGGGTAGACGGATAGGAAGTGAAAGATATAGAAATTTACAAAAATCGTGATACCTCACCAAAACTTTTATACACATAGTGAGAATAAAAACAATGTAACAAAAGAGAGAAAGGAATTTTACATAGCATCAGTGATTTTTTTTTTTTTTTTTTTTTTTTTTAGTGACAAATGAAGAGTCTCGTTTATTGATAACTGAAATGTTTTTTAATTCATTTCCTTTCAACAGTTGGTGTAACTTGACCCAGTCTTTGGTGTTTTTGACTATTTTTAGTATATATTTTTTTTTTTAGTATTTTTTGGCAGTCAAAATTATGTGAAAAATATTTTGCATAGACAACACTGAACTGCTGAACCTGTAGTGTCACTACTTCAGTGATACTGAGAGCAAAATATATCATTGATGGGGCTTTTTTACAGATCTATTTTGTTTTGCTATTTTGAGAGCCAAATTCTCAATTTTAATAATTGAAGCAATTCTTCATTCTACCAGGTCTTCAATGAAATTGGACACTTCAAAAAATTATTTGTATCTTTACTTACATCTTTTCAGTTGAATATTCAGGAAACATTGAATATGAACAGGAAAATGCTATGCACCTATGTTTTTGATAATTCATTAGTACGATACAATTGCAAAATAATTTGAATATTGTCATTTTTTTTTTTTTTTTTTTATAGCAAGGACAAACTAATCTATAAATTAAATCTGTTGGATTTCCTGACAATATATAGTGTGCATATCTCATGACTATAGTGTTTATTGTGGAATGTCATTGTAAATGATTTTAATCCAGTGAGAATTTCTCTACTTGAGAGGAACAAGGATTTTTGCATGTTATTGGTCTCTTCCTCTTGATACCCCCCACCCTCGACACACTAAACCCTGTATCTATCCCTGCATATTCATCTGCAGTTTGGATTTGCAAAGGCCTGTCTCTACTTGAGCATTAGTTTGAGAAATTTTCATCTCTTTATCACTTAAGTCTTGATCTTTTCTACATACCAAGTTTTGTATGTACAGGTGAAAGTATTTTGCACAAAATGCATTCCGAGGAAATGGACAATCTAGAAGCTCTTGTCCAAACTGGGATTAATTGCAGGTGAAGCTCCTACTTTGAACTAGAATCATCCAAAGAACTGGACAAAATGGGAGCTTCACCTGTATTTTCAAATTTATATCTGCAGCATGATTTTTTTTTTTTCCTCTTTATTAATAAATGACGGTTTCAGAGCAAAGTCTGGCTTTTTGTTTGTGATTATTTGACAGAGGCCAAGCATAAAGCGACTGACACAGCTGGGCACAGGTGAGAAGGGGTGCAAAATTTCTTACGGCCTATAATTATGCCACCTGCCCAGGATATTCTTTTTATTTTTTTTATTATATGCTACTTTTATTCAATTCTTTATAGATGCAGCTTTTCTAAAAACCCATGACTTGATGTATATGGGAACAATTTGAGATCATGAACTTTATATTTGTTTTTAAAGTCAATATGTAGATATTGTATATAATTCAAGATTCCCAAAGAAGCATAATGAATAAATTCAATTTTGTACTGAGATTTAAAAGAATTTTCTTTCTATTTCAGGTGACTGTTGCAGTATCAGATGGTCTACAGACTGCAATGAATAAATACAACACTAACAGTTCAATTGATCATGACCAAATGGATTATGTACAAAAACAGGTAATGTATATAATAGATATCAATTCATTTCCTTTACCTTTTTTCTAGAGAAGCTTCAAGATAAATTTTATTTAATGCCTTCAGGGATTCAAATTTCATATCTCAAAAAGATTCATTTTTCGGTCTCCACCATTTTTATTCATTCAATTACACAATTCTAGTTATGATTAAATCTTTTCGAATTGTGATATATCCTTGCAATATTGTGTAGTTAAAGTGGTCTGACTACACATTTATCACTTGAATTGCCACATATCTTGATGTTAGATACATATTTTTTAATACAAATTGTATCCAGAGATACACCTGGTATTTTTATTTAATAGATAAGTAAATACAAAATTAAACCAAATATTCCATTCCATTTATAATACATTATATATTTACTCTTTCTAATATGAGGATTAATGTAAAAAGTCTGTTCCACTGTTGGTAATGAAGGAAAACTTTACTGAATTTCAAGACTTCCCTATCAACTCAATATTTATAACAAAACAAATTTTTTAAATGATTAATGGAAATGTTTTCTCTCTCTCTAGCTTTATTGCTGTGGTGTGCATAATGCCACCGACTGGAAAACTACCAATTGGTACCGACAGCACAAAGGAGTACCTCTAAGCTGCTGTAATCTTCATTCAAATGCTACCATAAATGGAACGTGTGATACCAGCCTCAGCCCACTCTCCCCAGATATTTATCATGTGGTAAAAATCCTTTATTTCTTAGAACTTCATTACAAGTACTAGTATACCTTGATTAGTGGGATTCATTCAAAAATTTTCCATCCTATTCAAGGTGTCTTAAGGTGTTTTAATTCAATATTTATTCAGCTTATTCTTAGATACATTAATTAGTACTGCAATATCCTTACTGTACTACATCAAAAGTCACAATGATCAAAACTGCATTTCTCAAGATATTCCTGTTGCTAACTTCACCACTTTTGTCAAGATCTTTTCCAAAGTATTAAAGCATGTTAATTAACCTTTTGAACACTGGTTCCCCTCACATGTACTACTCCTCCACACTGACCCCCTACTCCACACTGACCCCCTACTCCACACTGACCCCCTACTCCACACTGACCCCCTACTCCACACTGACCCCCTACTCCCCACCGGGAGCCCTGGCTTTCAACACTCATGGTGTCACTATGCATTTAGAAATCTGAACTATGTTTCAAGTCATGTGATTGCAAATGTTGACATGTGATCAGATCAAACTCTCCTGGTCAGATAAGGGTCATGATTCCTGGGTCATGGGAATGTATCAACATTTTTAAAGAAAATGCACGCGTCAGTAGCCAGTTAGCTGGCCGCCAGTGTTTAAAAGATTGAATAGTTTCACAAAAGCCAAACCATATACTGGGTTGTAATTTAAAACTTCAACCCAACTTCACTTTGCCTTTTTGAATGAATCTTGGCCTTTTTAGTCACTTGTGTTTATGAAGTTGTATAGTTGTTATCAACATTCTTTATTCTCTTGATGGGAGAAACTGAATCTTATCTAAAAGTTTGAGATATCAAACTTGTGAGAATTACTGTTGGTTTCAATTGCATATAAGACATGCCCCCACCCACCCTGTTCCAATAGGAAAGAAAAAAAAACATTTCCCTGAATTTTTACCATTTATCATCCTTTTTTTTTTTTTCTTTTTTCTAAACTCAAGTTGTGGACAATTGAGGACTGGGGGTTCTTATTTGCTATCAAATATATCATTTGTAAACCTGTTTGGTTAGGTTTAAGTTGCTGAAGTTGAAAACTTTCAATCAGTAGAGTAGTATAATACGAATGCATGAGAACAGTGTTCCCTTTCTTCATTATTTATATACGACTAAAATTTCTATTTTCTGGTGGGGAAAAATTAACCAGTATATGTCCAAATACTCATCTCATATGGCCCCTTAAAGTCTCTGAAATTGGTTGAATTTTAAAACTTTTCTCAAAGGTGAGGAAGACCAAGCACCCCTTCTTCTATCTCTAATTTCTTATTGATTTTATTTGTGCTGGACTGTGTTTATATTGAAGTCTCTTATACTGGTGTTTTAAAGGAATATTACACTGTTTAATAGTTTCAAAGTTAATTTTGTCTTCAATAAACATTGAAGTGTTTCTTATTTCTTAAATTATGTTTTATTTCTTTCTAAAGGGATGCTACAATGCACTAAAATCTCGATTCCTTTCAAATCTGACCTACATCACCTCAGCTGGAATCACATTTGCTCTACTGCAAGTAAGTCTTTTTTTCTTATAATTTAAACCCACTCCCAAGTTTTAAGAATATTCGATTTTTATATGTAGAGCCCAATTCTTCCTGACTTTTTTATTTTTTATTTTTATTTTCAATATCATTAATTTATTTGTAAAATTTAAAAACTTATTGCCTCCTTCTGTATGAGCAAAACATGAGTAGATTGTTTTTGTGATGAACAATATATAAAGTAGTTCATTTTGTTTTGAATACAAAAAAAATTAATTTTCCCTGCTCATTTTTTGATAACCTGCAAAATACTGTAACATTTAAAGTGTTTGGTTTCAAAACATGGTATACACCATTTTGAAAAATTCAAGTTAAATTTTAAGATTTTAAAAATAAAATTCTGGATTTGAATACTTGTATCTTATTACACCTTCATAGGGTTAAAGGTGTCAGCCCAAAATTTTCATGCTACCCCCCCCCCCCCTCCTGTCAGTCTCCAGTTCATCACTAGAGACTGGAGTTGACTTTATTATCCTTCGGTATCAACTCGAAAAATCTACACCTAATTTAGGGGAATAAATTCTCCATTGTCCAGACACATTTAACCAAAGATAGATAAAATCAACATTTTCTTACCATGATTTGAAATCAGGACCATGTGATCAGTAGGTGGCTCTCTTACCAACAGTCAAACTGACAAGTCTTACATAACTACAAATTCATTTTATATACAATACAAAAGTTGCACTTCTCATCATCAGTCAGGATAGTTGAGTTTGACCCTGCAGCAGCCAGTCTTGTTTCTCAAGTTAACGATGATGCATTTATGGCTTATGAGACCAAACTTCATTCCCTCCCCCCCACACACAAACTTGATAAAATGCTTATAAATATTTTTTCTTCTTTTTCAGATAATTGGCTTGATTGCAACTTGCATTCTCTGCTGCCGCACTCGTGGTGTAATCTCATATGAAAACCTGAATACAAGCAGTGGTGGGAGTGCACTCAGGGTGTAACCTGAAGAAGCTACGTGTGATCATCATGTATCAAGGATCTTGGGAGGGGGGATAATGCCACGGTTCTTGGCACACCGACACTTGGGATTGGAAGGGGAATAAGGGTCAGGGGATTCTGTCACATTTCTTGGCACTCTGACAATGTACAGTGACTATTGCAATAACACAACCAAAGCCTTTTTTTCTTAAGTCATCATTTTCTTTAGATTTTTTAAAGACACTTTTGTAGAATTGCCAAGTTTTTGTAAGTAACTTAAAAGAAATAAAAAAAGTCTGAACGGAACTCTTAGTTTCTTTCACTTATTTTAACTGTTAAATTCATGTGAAAAATTGAAATGGTAAATCAATGAGTGATAACTTCTGATCATAGTTACTTCCTTTGCTTCTTTGATCCAGCACGAAAATAAAACCTCTTAGGATCAAGTTCTATGCTGTTCCCAATCCACGTGGATCCCATCTTAATGGCATGAAACACTGCACGTACAAAGTTATCATTGTGGAATGATGGTTTTGCAATTATGTGGTGAACAAACTTAGCCAGACATCAAAAATGGTTCCTTTTAATTAGGACTGATTTTTTTTTTTTTTTTTTTTTTTTTTTTTTTTTTTTTTCCTTTTTGACCCATCACCATATTTTTTTCAGAAGCTAAGATTTGTTTTGTTGTACTTTTTAATTTTCCTCTAAAGGTTGATTTTGTACCAAACTTGAGATATATGGCTTAATTTAACTTATGTTATATTTTTGAAACAAGCATTTTTTTAATGTAAAAAAAGAACATCCTCACCTTGGCTTTTTGGGTTGAAAGTTTCATATGCTTACAGAAAAACAGACGGTGGTCAATAAAATTCAAAATAAATTTTTAATTTTGTCATTTCTTGACTATTTTTCAAAAATAAAAACAATGGTATTTCAGAATGAATAAATATGAAAAGTCTGTAATATTTCAGATAATTTATCCCATCATCATCAGTCTTTTGATGTCTGTCATTGAACATAGACTTTCCCAAAGATTTGCCAAACCTCTATCATGGGTATTGCATAGCCAGTGCTTTCTGAATTTATATACTTCATCTCTATCTTGTATTCTGCTGGCCTTGGTTATGTAGATAATCTTTAGGGCTCCAGGTTGTGAGTTGTGATGTCTATTAGTTTTCTGCCATTCTTGCATCAAGACCAGCCCATTGCCATTTGAGTTTTTTAATGGATTCTACATCTTGGACTCCTGTTTTATCCCTGATATATTTTGCCGTCTTGTGACCTCTCCATGTGAGGTTGAGTCTATTTCATGTGCACATTGCATGGTTCTTAATTTGCAGGTCTGTCTCTTGGTTAAGTTCATGTCTCAGCTCCATAAGTGACTATTGGGAGGATGCATTGGTTGTATACCCTTTTTGGGACCAATGGGATCTTGTTCTCGAAGGTTGAACCTACTCTACAAAAGACTTACCATCCAAGAGTAATTCTTCACTTGATACCTTTTGAGGATTTCATAGAGATTCGCTGTCCTAGTAGATGTAATAGTCTACTTTCTCCAGCTTTGCATTTTCGATTTTGATCGTTGTGTGTTTATTTCTGACGTCATTGTTGCACATGAACTTTTTTGCTGAAGCTAATGGGAATAATTTCTTGCTTTTGTTCAAGTATTAGTTGGAGGTTCTCTGCAAAATAGATGTCATCTGCAAATCTGAGGTTGCTCAGATATTCACTGTCTATTTTGATTCCTTTGCTTTCTGGGTCTAGGTTTCTAAAGATCATCTCTAGGCAGGCAGTGAAGAGTTTGGGTGAGCTGGTATCACCTTGTCTCGTGTCTATTTAGAGCTGAAAGGGCTCTGTCTTTATGCAGCCTGATGAAGGAACTGCTATGACTGTGTATATGTTGCAGTACTCTGATGTTTATGGGAAAGGGTCTTTGTTTTGTAGAGTGATAGTCTCAATGATCATGGTAATTTCCATGAGTTGAAGGCCTTGAAGTCGATACTTGCTTCAGCAAGTGGCATTTAGTATCCTATTGCTTTCTATTTCAGACGATTTATTGAATGGAGATGGCCTTTGGTCAAGTGGCTTCATTTAAAGCCAGCTTGCTCCTGTGGCTGGTTTTCATCTAGAGTTTTTGTAAAAAGTTTGCAGTTGAGTAGACTTATTGGTCTGTTTTTTACGTCTTTCAGGTTTCCTTTTTCATATAAAAGCATTGATTGCAGTGTTCCAGTCATCTGGAACTTAACTTAGTTTTAGGCATCAGTTTAATAGAACAGTTAATTTCCCAGTGAACTTACCAGCTTTTTTTGAGTAGGTCAGTGGTGATATTTGGTCTAGGGGCCTTTCCTTTGTTTTATTTGATGGCTTGCTTCACCTCTTAGAGGATTTCCTAGAAGTTACCCCATATCTGATTACTTGTCTTGTGTATCCTGTTTATTGTTTATAGCCCTTCTTTGGGAGAATCTTGAGGCACGTTCGACAATCCTATCTCTATTTTTAGGTCTCTGTTTTCCTCGTATACTAATTTTTTTTCCATCCTGTACTGAGTTTTGTTTTATAGCTTTGAAGTGATAATCTATTCACAAGATTATAATTATATTTTGTATTGTTATAATTCACTTTATTATTTAAACATTTTTTTATTTGTTTTTATTAAAATTGTAACAATCCTTCTTTCAACAAAAATCAAAAGAAAAAGGTATGTTGGCTCCTTTTCAAAAGAATAAGGTGATAAGTCAAAATTGGTCCTAGTGACACAATCCATTTATTCGGGGTTAAACTTAATTAAGATGAATGTTACCTGTGGAGGTAAATTTCCTCTTTTATTTCTGCAATTGCATTCTGCAATATATAATGGTTTCTTAAAATTATTTCAATCTCAAGATCTTTTTTCTTTGTAAAAGTTAATAATGGCAAGTATATTGGTATGTTAGTATTGGTACCAACACAGGGATGTTAGATTTCTGCAATTGTAGTGAAACACTGTGTTCCATGGTTACTCCACAATGAGCCATTGTGCAAAGTTGATATATTAGTCAGCACACAGTGCTGTGCGTAGTTTAAAATTTTATTGATTTTTCAGAAATCTAAAAAATAATTTACCTCTATAACACTTGCTTCATGTTGGCCTTTAAATGAAAACACAAGGAGGTTCTATTACTCCATGTACACCATCACACCTGTGTTCACAAGGGTGCAAATTGAAGGCAGACTGAAAGTTGAAGATAGCAACTTTTATTTCTTCAAGGCTTTTGTTCTCTGCATCGTAAATACAGCAGTTAAAAAAATATGAAAGTATCAACATAACAATTTTCAGTTTCATTTGACAACATAAACACTCAGGATTTCTGAAGAAAAGGACTCTTACAAACAGAAGGGATAGACAAAGAAAAATACTTCTGTATCAGTATTAATGGACTGCTATCCCAACTTAGTCATAAGTGATCAACTATTGCCTCACTCACATATAAAGGCAAGGATGCCCTTTCCACATCAGCCACTGCTAACTGACCCTTGTGTTCATTAGCCTTGTTTATATCCTCCCCTTGTATAATCCTCTTGTCTTTGTCTCCCTGGTCATTAATCTCTCTCTCCCTCTCGTCTTTACATATCCATCCAGTTTTAATTCCATCTGTTTGGAAAGTCATAAAAATGTCTTCATCAACCGTCTGAAAATCCTAATCCATTAAGGTTTGATAGTTTGACCTCTTCTAACCTTTCACACATACTTCCAAACTCATCCATATGAACTCATGTGCATTTTTTTGTTTTTTTGTTTGTGCTCAAATGGGATGATGTCATTGGTTGATTACCCCCCCCCCATTATGACATAATAGAAATTACGTCATAGAAACTCTCAAAACTTCGTCCAATTTACACATTAAAACAGCTTGAGTTGAGTTGAGGTTTTAAAACTTGAATTATCGAAAACAAATTACCCAATAAAAGAGCCTTTTGTTTGTAGGAGAAAAAGGTAAGTATTTGGGATTCATCAATGTAATATGTACAGTGGTCAAGCTTTAAAATGAAAAAACAGGGCATTGTAGCTCTAAAAATATCACATCAAACTTTGAATCCAGTTATCATGTACAATCACTTGTATATCTGCTCACGCGATTATCTGCTAACACCTCCACTTTCAAATACACATACACTTTCAATTTCGTCATCAGTCACGTAAAATCTCTATGTTGGACATAGACCTTCCCCAGGATTCACCACACTTCTTTATCGTGTGCACTGTAGAGTCATTACTTTCTGTATTTGTCAAACTTGTCTCTCCTTTTTATTACCCTGCTGGCCTCGGTTGTGCATGCAGTCTCTGAGGATCCATGCATGAGTCACAATGTCCATCGGTTGTCTGCCATTCTTTCGACATGGCCAGCCCATTGCCATTTGAGTTTTTTCTTAAATGGATTCTATGTCCCTGACTCCTGTCTTCATGTGAGGTTGCGTATAATTCTCTAATGTGCGCTTTGCATGGTTCCCAGTTTGCGGGTTTGTCTGTTGGTTAGGTTCCATGTTTCAGCTCTGAGTGACTATTGGAAGGAGGCATTGGTTCTACACCCTTCTTTTTAGGATTAATGGGATAATTATGTATGTTTGGAAGTGTGTGTGCATATATATATATGATACAATGTCATTCCTCTCCTGTATGTACATATATAATCACACACACATGTACATCCTTGCCAGACCAATATTTCATCCAAATATTCATACACACACACTTGTTAAGGCTAAGGTTTATAACAGCTGAAAAACAAAAAATAGTGATCAAATTTAATTACTAAAAGATTATTGAACTTAATTAAATCCTTCAATCCCTAATAACATTGCACTTGCCCAATGTGAATGGGGGGGGGTGTCATAAATTCACTCCTATCCCCATGGGAAAGGGTCATTTATAACATGCTAATGATATTACCTCCCTTGATTTTCACTCTTTACTAATTATCATGTGGCTGTTAACAAAGATGATGGTGTACTTTATAAAAAAGCCTGGAATTTCCAAAATAGTACTTACAATAATATTAATTTTCTGATGCAGAGGAGAGTCAGGTTTGTCTTCTGAGGACAGTGAGGTTAAATTCAAGATGGTTGCCAGTTGAAAGGGTCAAATGATCAAACAGGTTTTTATTTGGGACTCAGTGTAGAAAAACACACTAACATTGCCAACTAAGTTCACAATGTCCATATCTCTGATACTTTTGAGATCACCAGAAGCCAAGGAAATGTCAAGGTCACATTGAAAGGGGAGGAAAAGACATTTTTCGGCTTATACTTTCAGTGCTGGGCAACATGTCAATCAGGTTACAAGTAATATGTTGCTTAAATATCAAAGTTCCTGTACAGCAGATGGGGGGGGGCTTGTCATATTTTTTTCCTACAATGTGATGAGTGATTTACTGAATTTGGAATTTATTTGCTGCCACATTTAAACAAAAAACACATTAGGATTTGTCAATGTCCTCATTTTTTTGTTTCGTTTTTGTAGTATAGAGAGCTTAGAATAAAACCCAAAGCAGCCACAAACAAATATACAGGTGTAAAATGTCTAAATTTCTGCTTACACTCTCCAATCCATACAGCTGAAAGATTCAATACTTCTAGGATTGTAATACATTTGTCAAACTCCAGTCATGACCAACATTTGGGAAAGGACTCTGTCTGTTGCAATTGATTAACAAACATTTCAAGGGGGTCAGAGTCTTTGATATTACCCCTGCGACATCATCATCATCATCATCATCAATCTTTATATTGGACGAAGACCTTTCCCAGGATTCACCACACTTCTCTATCGTGGGCGTTGCAGAGCCAGTACTTTCTGAATTTGTCTAGCTCGTTTCTCCATCTAATTCTCTGCCGGCCTCGGTTGCACATGTGATCTCAAGAGATCCATGTTGTGTGTCACAATGTCCGTCGGTTGTCTGCCATTCTTGTGATATGGCCAGCCCATTGCTATTTGAGTTTTTTAATGGATTCTTTGATGTCCCTGATTCCTGTCTTCTCCCAGTTGTATTGTGCTGTCTCTCCATGTGAGGTTGAGTATAATTCTTTCATGTGCATGTTGCATGGTTCTCAATTTGTGGGTCTGTCTCTTGGTTAGGTTCCATGTTTCTGCTCAATAAGTGACTACTGGGAGGATGCATTGGTTGTATACCTTTCTTTTTAGAATTAATGGGATCTTTTTTTTTGAAGTCTAAGCTTGCCCTTCCAAAGGCTTGCTATCCTAGGTGATTCTTCACTTGATTTCTTCTTCTTTTGAGGGTCTCATTGACCTAGTTAGATGTAGTGGTCTTTCTCCAATCCTATGTCCCCAATTTTGATCTTAATGTTTTCTTATCTCTGACATGGTTGTTGCCCATGATCTTCGTCTTGCTGAAGTTCATGTGTAGGCCGACTTTCTTGCTCTCTTCATTTAGTTCATCTAGCATTAGTTGGAGCCCGTGTAGGTTCTCTGTGAAAAGTGCAATGTCATCAGCAAATCTGAGGTTGCTCAGATATTCATCGTCTTTTGATTCCTTTATTTTCAGTCTAGTCTTCTGAAGATCATCTCAAAGCAGGCTGTGAAGAGTTTGGGTGAGCTGGTATCACCTTGTCTTACCCCTTTTTGGAGCTGAAGTGTAGCCCGATAAAGGGGCTGCTGTGACTATATATGTTTCAGCACTTCAACATATACTGGATCTACACCTTGTCGAGTGATGACCTCCATGACCTTAGGGATTTCCACTGAGTCTAAGACCTTTTTGAAGTTGATAAATGCAACAGCGAGTGGTAGCTTATATTCTGCTGCTTTTCCTTTCAGCTGATTTATTGAATGGTAGTGGTCCATGGACAAGTAGCTTCTTCTAAAGCTAGCTTGCTCTTGTGGTTGGTTTTAATCTAGTGTTATTGTGATTCGGTTAGTGATGATTTTTGTGAAAAGCTTGTATATGCTGTTGAGTACACTTATAGGTCTGTAGTTGTTTAACTCTTTTGGGTTTCCTTTTTTATATAAAAGCATTATGATTGCAGTGTTCCAATCGTCCAGGACTTTACTTTGTTTTAGACACCAATTAAAAAGGACTACCAGTTTCCTAGTAATGATCTTACCCATTTTTCTGAGTAGGTCGATGGTAATGTCGTCTGGTCCTGGGCCTTTCCACTCTTCATCTGCTAGATGGCCTGTTTCACTGCGGGGTTACTTCTGGGAAATTTTCGAGTTAATTGCTCACGTCTTGCGTATCTTGTTCATTGTTTTGTAGTCCTTGTTTGGATGAATAGAGTTTTTGGTAAAATTCTTTGGCACATTCGACAACCCTGTCTATAGTAAGTTTCCATTTTCCTCGAGTATGTTGGTTATTCGCTTCTGCCCGTGCTTTGTTTTTAGCTTTGAAGTTCCAGCCCTTTTCAAGAGTCGATTCGATGACTGCCATCGTGTATCTTCTTCAGTTTTCCTTTCGTCTTTTCTGATTATTCTATTTAGTTCGGTCTCTTCAATTTTCTCTCTTGTTCTCTGATAAAAGTGGAACCATCAAGGACATCCCAGTCCTGAATCAAGTCAATGTAGGAAGCGACCACAGTATGGTAAGATGTAAAAAGCAAGTAAACACCAAGAAAGAAAGCAGAAAAATGTTCCACACTAAACCACAACCACTAAACAACGTACATATTAGTTTCTTTTTTAATATTTATACCAACTACTTCGTTGGTTCTCGCACCTTCGTCTCTAGAAGCTGTTTTCAATTGATCCAAAAGATTTCTCTGTCCTTTTGTTATAAAAAGGACTAGACACACGAATATCTCTGCAAGAGATTCATTCCCAAAACCACAAAGAAATCTGCATCACAACACTTAGTCTGAACCAATTCTTGCTGCGCAACTATACCATCTCCTTTGCACTCGTGTCAGACATACAAAAGAACTCTTGAACGATTTTGTCTATAAATACACCAAATAATTTTCTACACTTAGATCTTTCGTTCATTTTTAATGGTAAATAAAATTTAACGATCCTTACTGATACACAACCTCTCGTGTTCTTCCACTGTTGATCCCGTACGCATCATCAGAATCAACGTTTGATAGAGGCGGGCTTATGTCTGCCGCTACTAAGAGAAGCAGACAAAAGATTGTATCTCCTTCACCCTCCTGGCTGTACGGCTGGTGACTTCAAACCAAGAGACCCTTCTCAATAGAGCTGGTGGAATATACTAGATTGATCCCTTTCAAGGCCGATTTCGAAATTGAATTCGATCAGTATATTCATCCACTACTTCCCCACTAAAAGTCAGGATATAAAGCTCCCACACTTACGCAATGGATATTTATGATGTTTCATCGTTTAGCGAAAATATGTTCAGAAAATCTTTTATCCATTCCCGAGATACACTAAAAATGAAGTCATCCTTATTTCTACGGACGTAAAATAACGTTTTTTATGCTGTGTTCAGCTACCGTACTTTTACATCTGTATAAGCAAGGGTTTCTGAAAAATGATTTGCTCCAGAAAAGTTACCACTTTCCCTCAACTACTGAGAACATCCACACTTCTCAAATACGTGATGAATCTGAAAATAATGGGCTATTGATTTATGTGAACTTCATGTGTCTATCTTCATTGATTTCCGAGTTATTTAGCTCCAAAAAGCGTGACGACCCAGGTTGAGTTGTTGAAAAAAATCTAAATAAATCGCCAGAACACATTATCGAATGGTGAAAATCACTTACTCCTATATCATAATAGTTTCCAAGATAAATTACAGTTCTGAGACCAATACATTTGATAAGAGCGACTTCACCTACGGCTCAATCGCTATAAATTCTATTTGCTTGTTGGGAAAGTTTGAGAGAGAAAAAAAAAACTCGCATCAATTAACTTTTGTCCTGCGTTATTTGCAAACCAAGATCTTATAATTATTTAAACTAAATAGAATTAAAACTCATGGAATTCTCTAGATTAACTTCTAATATTCTTTTAACACAGGGTGACTCAGAAAAATGTACTCACGACTTGTTTGCAAATGGCTACTTTGGTTCTCACCTATATATTAATTAAACTCTTCTGTAATAGTGGGGCCACTTGGCTGAATATTTCAAGCAAATTTAGCTTGACATTTAGTACATTTATAGCCAAAGGCATTTAAGAACCGGGATATTAAGCCAATATGATAGTTTTCAATATGTCGCCCATAGCAGCCATTTTGAAATGACTACCAGTGACAACTGTTTTCAGATTAATTTTCCTAACAGCAATGGTTATATGATACTGAGGACATAATTAGTTGAATTTATTTACCATGGATGGTTTTAAATAGTACATGCAAGTGATTAAACATTTCAAGATGACCACCATGACTTGTATAGAAACTGAAGTTGCAACAAAATTGTGTAAACTAGCCTGATATGGATGATCTCGGTGTCAAATTATACATTTTTACGATACAAAATTCGAATTTGGAATTTCAAAATTTCCTAGAAGCTTCCTTCTATCTCACAATTCAAGGTGATTACCGAGTGTCAACAAAACAACTACCTTCACAGTGTAGATGAGATTGATAATACTGATGATAATGATCAAGGTAATTGTTGCAGTTAGTATGGTGGTAGTGATGATGATGGCAATGCAGGTTGTGATGATGGTGGTGGTGGTGATGGTCTTTACCCCACTTCCACGGAGTAACATCTCTCAAAAGTCTGTTAAGGGGCTCTAGTATAGAGCTTTTAGCTCATAGCGTCTATAGAACTTAAACATCCCAAGGTAAGATTGGAGTTCTTTTGTGATGGTTGGTGCTGGAGCATCTGTTATGGCCTTGACTTTATCTTTCATAGGATGGATACCATTCCTGAAAATCTGATATCCCAGGTATGCAACCCCAGTAATCCCGAATGCACACTTGTCTTCACGCAAGTCAAGCTTAGCATCCTGTACTTTTGTCGAAACCAGCTCCAGTCTTAGTTGCAACGCAAGTCAGGTAATACAGAATTCTTGGCACACCTTGAAGTAGCTGTTCCATAGCTCCCTGAAAAATGCCTGGTACTGAAAAAATGCCAAAATACAGTCTATCGTACTTGAATAGACCCTTGTTAGTGTTTATAACAGCATGTTTGGATTTGTCATCCAATTGCTGTTGGGCATATACCAGTGACATATCCAATTGGGAAATTCTTCGCACCTGACAAACGAATCCTCTATCTTTGGTTGTAGTCACCACAAAGTCTAATTGAATTATCTCAAACAGCAATTCACTTAGAAAGAGTGACAGGAGAAATGATTCTTTCCTCGATTAATTTATCAAGTTCTTGATCAACTTTAGTCCTCATAGCGCAAGAAACAAATCTAACTTCGTCATAAACAGGAGGTACTCTTTTATCCACTAGTTTGTGAAATCTTTCTTTCTTGTAGCATCCTAGACCTGGATAAAATAGTGTTGGACACATTTCTGTTATATCTTTTATGAATTTAGATTGGTTAGAAGAAATACATTGAATAAGTTGTGTTAGAGGATGGAATCGTTTTAGAATATCTCTTCGTGGTAGAATGGGATCGGATTTAACAATCAAGATTAGCACAATATTTTTGTTTCCTTAGTTTTCTCATGTGTCATATCTGAGTGTAGTTTACCAAAAATAGGAAATGGAAAACCGCCATATACTCTTAGTTTATCAGAACACTTGTGCAATTTAGGACGTTTCTTGGTAGATCATAGTGTTTGATAGGAATGGCAGTTAATCAGTGAACGTAACACGCCTGTGTCTAGTTCCATATTAGTAAAAACCCTATTCAAAAGAAGTAGAACAGAATCGTCTGAATGATCAATGGTGTTAAAAAATATACTCGCTATACGTTTACCACCTTTGGATATTCTGAGTCATATTTAGTAACCTTTACAAACTGGTTGGTATTGGATTTTTGTAAGAGTTGTCGGAATTATTTTTTACCAAAAAACATCCTCTTTATTTAACCCTTGTCTTCTGCTTGTTACTTTCCGTCACTTTTTCAGTGATTTTAACCTTATCTGGTGCATGAATTTTCTGGTTTAGAATTTAGACGTGAAACGTGGTTGTCACTGGGAGAAGTACGACTTGTTTCTTTTACATTTTTCGACGCAGTTTCTTTTGGAAAAGCAATTTCTAACGCTTGTTCAATAGTCAAAATTGTTCCTTGCAATAGTATTTGTTGTGTTGCCTTATTGTGTAAACCACAAAAAATTATCTCATGGCATCTGTCAAATGCTGTTATAAGATTGTAACGTAATGGAGTCTCATAATGTGGGGGCAATAATTACTGTGGATCAGTGTAGCGAGAAGATTTTAGTAGTTGCAAAAGACAAAGGAGTCTACCCCACATGTTTGAATTTAATGCCATATGCTGACGTCATAGGAAGAGTTTTAGAGGAAGATTGAAGTCGCCAACTTGTTCAGATGCGAAGATCCAGTCGCCATGTTTCCTCATTAAGAAGGGATCGTTGTAGACGTTATGTTTGTAATATGAGCGTGGGAATTAAACATCGCTCATAGATGACATGAAAAAAAAATGCAAATCTTTTGACAAACAAATTAGGACGTATAATGATCCAGCGAAATAAGTCTCTACAAGCAGTGAATACAAAGCTGAAAAGAAAAAGACATATAAACATTAGGAAGATCGATCGTGATAGAGCAGACCTATTTAGAAAAAAAAGATTACTGCGTAGGTATTTCTAGGAGGGAAAATAGTTATTTTTTTTAGGTACGCGAGGGAGTTCCTTATGAGTAACAAGCAGAAATAGCAAAAAAATATTGAAAGATAAGCGCTCGATCGAAGAGGAAAGAACTGGTTTATATTTAGTCGTCGTTGTGGCAACAGTCAGAGGTATTGAGAGAAATTATTTTCTCAAATGATAGTTGCTTCGAACACCAGAGTGATTATTGGAAACAGGATATTCAGGGTCATGCCTTTGACCAGGTTGTGTGGCGATGTGACAAACTCGAGTTTATGGTCGCCGAAAGCAAACTGGGGGGGGGGTCATTCTCGACGCGGCAAAGCGTACAACGGAAAGATTATCTAAATTACACCCCCCCCAAAAAAAACAAAACCAAAAAAAAAACGCAATGGGGTTTAATCCCCGTGCACTTCCTGAAGTAAGAAGAACTAGAAGGCAGACGATATTCGTGACTGTTATGTAGAATAAACATTGCTAGATCAATTTTCCTTACAGCAATGGTTACGATATGATACAGAGGACATAATTAGTTGAATTTATTTGCCATGGATAGTTTTAAATAATACATGCAAGTGATTAAACGTTTCAAGATGACCACCATGACTTATAGACAAGAGCTAATACCATATGTTGCTACATTCAAGGTTTTGTATCCAACGTTAATATTTATGTTCGTATTCAATTTTAGCTAAAAATAGACAAGTCGCCAAACAGTTCCAAATCGCACGCGTGTGCGTAAGCTTTTATGACAGAAACAAATTGTGCAATAGACTCGCCCAGTTTTTGTTATCTGGAAAGATTTTGAGGCACTCCGAGATGGTGATAACCCTCGGTTTATAATAGGTTCCCAACATGTTTACTAGTTCTTCGCACGTACATTCGATCATTAATTTTGGTGAAATAAGATTCTGTACCAACAAATACAACTTGTTACTGATTATCGGAAGAAAGGTAGCCACCTTCTTATTTTCTGATATCGAAAAAGTCTCGAAAACAAACCTATTCTGACAGAAAAAGTTTCAAACGCTTCCTTATTGTTGTCATCGGTATCTATACGACCGACCAGAGGCGTCGTGATGAATTAGTCAAAGAAAAATCAAAGACAATATATATATATATATATATATATATATATATATATATATATATATATATATATATATATATATATATATAATGTGTACTTTAGAGAGTGAGACAGACTCGGGAGTGAAGTGTTTGGTGGTAAGGTTTATTAATCCTTATAAGTCAATAGTCCATACATGTTTCGGGATTCTTCCCATCATCAGTGGTGTGTGCTGTGTGAGTATATATATATATATATATATATATATATATATATATATATATATATGTGTGTGTGTGTGTGTGTGTGTGTGTATATGAATATAAAGTTCTTATTAATAGTATTTGCTGCAGGATCTTGAAATATATTGTTCGAAAAAGATTTTATCAAAAGTGGTAATGGAAAAAAAAGATAATTAAAAAAGAAAAAAACAAAGGACAAAATTAAAGAATGGTTTTTGTTTTTTGTCACAAGTTTCTCACATGCATATGCCAGTACTGACATTATCAATAATGAGATGCAATGTTTTCAGAATTGCATCAGATGCCAGACATGCTAGAACACATCAAAGTGACTGCACCCCTTCGATAACAAATTGTCAAGATGAACACCGATGACATGTCTCTCTCTTACTCTCTCTCTCACTCTCTACAGTTTGAAGAGAGCTGAACCAGTCAAGAGTGTAATTTCGAGAATGAATCGTTCTCTTATTTTACTGGTATTATACATACACAAAGCAGTTGACAGTCGTCCGTGATTTTGAGGTATTCGTCCGAGCATGTTAATTATAATCACAAATAAATAACCATTTTCTGTGTTGTCTCCGTGGCACAGTAGTCAAGGCCGTTCCGTCAGGTAGTATTTGATTTTAGGATCGAATCCAACTGGGAGCAAAACATTTTTTCTGTTCTCTTGATTTCGAAGTCAGTGGCTGATTAACCATAAGGCTGAGTAGACATTTCCTCCCTTCTTTGCTTTCGACGCCGGTGGTGGATTAACCATTAGATTGAGTAAGCTTTTTTTCTTTTTTAAAACTCTTATTGTTATGTTTTGACTCTATTTTCGTATGTAACAATAACTAGAAGGAAAATGAGTGACGTCACGCACAGATAACAATGACACAGTGACGTATGCGAAAACTGACACCGAATTCATCCCCACTTCTAAAACTCAACTCGGGCTGACTTGTTCTGCTAAAGTTAGCTAACCACATTCATAAGAACAATTAATAAAGGAATTGAAATGAGACATGTAGTTTTGAAAAATATTGTATGGAGAAATGAATTCTGTTTCGTTTTAGATTTTTATAATGGAGTTTGACCATAGCGTAGCCATGCTCGTTTTATTTGCAGAGTAAAGTAATTACTTTTGTTCATTTGCTTTACAGCCAGATTATACCACAAATATGTGTGACATATCAGTCAATAGTATTTATTTTGTTTCGTGTTGATTTTTGTTCAGTGGCTATGACTTCAGTATTTGTGTCATATATGTATTCATACAGCTACTACACTCCCATTATTTATTGTGTTAAAATAACTTGTGCAGTATCCATTCCAAAGATGCATGTTTACGAAGAACCGGATGGTGTGTAAAGCTTGACATAATTGTCATGTAAAATGCTTTACGACAGTAATGCTCGGAGAAGCAGTGCTCTAGATAAATGTTTTTGTAGTGACACTAAGAAAAACAGAACGTCCTTGCATTTTTGTTTAATGGCCAACATGAAGCCTGTGTTGAAGAAATATATTCATATTTATTAGATTTTTCGAGAACTGCTCATCCAAACAACTTCAAACTCTGCACTGTAGTTTCTTGTATGCTGACTGATATATCTGGCGAATATTAACTTTGTACGGGTTGTTGAGTAACCACGGTTCTCACACATAGTGATTTCTTCAATTGTCCAAAAATTGAAGGTTTCACTATATATATATATATATATATATATATATATATATATATATATATATATATATATATATATATATATATATATATATATATGAAGCGAAGGTTTCAATCCTGGACGGGAAAATGGATTGTCTATAGACAGAAGAGTTGTAATACAACGAAACAGCTGTCTGTGGATGATACAATAATATATATCCCTGCTCTTACCATTGAGCCAAACAGCCGCCGGTACGAGGAGTGTTGAAAAATTATCGGCTTGAGAATCGATGACAGTTCTGGTCTAATCCACCCCCCCCCCAAATCTGAGCGTCATTATGTCAATGTAATTCGAAAAGTTAGGGATAGACTTGAATGGTTCATATTTTGATTGATAATGTTACTTGCAAATGATTTCCATTTGTGTTGATCTTTCATTTCAGCCACTATTTTATTTCAGTGTGAAATCTAAATTGTTTGTGTCCAATTTACAGTACAATAATGCGAGTGCTAGATATTATAACCAGTAAAATTCACGATAAACGATACGAATATCAGTTATTGTGTTCAGTATAATGATAAGAATTGCAATTCTACAACTGCGAGTGAATAACACTGACGTTGTAACAGTTCCTTCCGCCTCCCAAAACAATTGACAATTGATACAACAGTTATTTTGCTGTTGTTCACCAGCAAGGCCTTTGAGAGGAATTTTTGTCGGGGAGTACAAAGATTCTTTTGTGGGGAGGGACTTCCTTTAATCGTTCGTCATCCTTTTTTTTTTATCCGGTGTAATTCTATGTTGATTTACCGACATTTCCACGCAAGATAAATCCATGCTTACAAATCCGCGTACGACAAATCAGCCCCAGGACAAAAAATGATTTGGATTTTTGTAATAATTCGTTGTAACTCAATGACTTACTCAGCAATGAAAAAGTTACGTGACGACTCTGGAAATCGAGGAGCGGATAGTTTCATCGAGATACAATTTTAATTTTTGTAATAAATCGTATATTTTGCTCCTATGAACTATAATTCATCAAATTGAACAACAGGAGTAAATCAATTCCGTAAAATATTCAAGTAAAAAAAAAACCTTAATTTTTTTTACCTCAGTGAATTATTCTAACTTCAAAGTGTGTTTTTGACAATCCTTGCGTGGATTTGTCTTCATGGACTGGCGATAGGAAGAGTGTGGATCAATGCTTTATTTCAAAGTATTAGAGCAAAGTTTAAATTAGCAATCGCTACCAGAAGTAATGCAATTATTCATCATCATCATCATCATCATCATCATCATCATCATCATCATCATCAGTCTTTTAGCGTCCGTCGTTGGACATAGACCTTCCTCAGGATTTGCCACACTTCTCTATCATGGGCGTCACGGAGCCAGTACTTCCTGAACTTGTCTAGCTCGTCTCTCCATCTAACATTTTGCCGGCCTCGGTTGCGCATGTGGTCTCGTGGAATCCATGTTGTGAGTCGTGATGTCCATCGATTGTCTGCCATTCTTGCAACATAGCCAGCCCACCGCCATTTGAGATTTTTTATGGATTCTATGATGTCTCTAACTCTTGTCTTTTCCCGGATGTACTGTGCTGTTTTGTGGTCTCTCCATGTGAGGCCCAGCATTATTCTCTCATGTGCACGTTGCATGGTTCTCAGCTTACGGGTCCGTCTCTTGGTTAAGTTCCATGTTTCAGCTCCATAAGTGACTATTGGGAGGATGCATTGGTTATGCACCCTTCTCTTTAGGATTAATGGGATCTTATTATTTTTGAAGGTTGAGCTAGCTCTGCCAAAGGCTTGCCATCCTAGTGTGATTCTTCGCTTCTCGTTTCACAAGAACAGTTTAGATGTGTATCAAGAGCCGGTGGAGCTCTTCAGCCACAGACCCGCTGTGGACAATCCACCAGACCCCCTACCAACACGTCCTGGGCCAGCGTGGCAGGGCATGGCCCATCACTCCCCATGATTTGCACACCAATATTATATCGGCCGTTCCTGCTGGGACCTCGGTACCAAAAGGCCCAGCCACATCACTTGCTTTGGGTGGGGGTGATGTGCTCAAAGGGCGACTACCCAAACACCACACCAAGAGCGCGTCAGTTCCCACTGGGTCATCGACTCCAAAAGACTCAGCCACATCACTTACTTTGGGTAGGGGTGATGTGTTCCGAAAGCGACTACCCAAATCCTTCACCAAGGGAACACCTGTTCCTACTGAGTCACCGTTGCAATTATTCATACCTAGATAAAATAAGTTGCGAGTATACGAGCCCTCTGTTTTCTATTACACCTAAATATCTTGCTGCTCGTTCTTATCCTCCTAAGATTAATCAGCAGTATTCTGCTGAGACTGCTTCCTTCTCACCGTCTTTAACACCGTTCTATTATCCTCACTCACACGATGGTACAAGAGGTAAGTTTGAAGGGGGTTATTGATACCCGGAAGCTACTTTGCAAAAAGACATTCCTGTTAGAGACTTCTTTTGTTGTTGGTTCTTTCCGCTTTTACCAAATCTATAAACCATGTGCACCGTGGCATAACGGTTACCAGCACAAGAAAAAAAAAAAAAAAAAAAAAAGAAGGGATCGGCGAACCGGGTTCGAGTTTCGATTGAAACTGCTTGCATTCACTTTGTACTAATGCCCTTTGGAAAAGGCATAACACATTTCTCTCTCCTTTCAGCGATGAGTAAATAGCACGGAAGATGGCACCCTTCAGTCCTGTAAGGTAGTTCAACTTTTGGGTACCCTCCATTCAGACAAAACGTGTTGAATTTCTCGCAAATCAGTGTAATTCGATCGAAAGCATGTAAATTTTCGGGAAAATTGAGCCTTTTGCTAGGGGGTTGGGCTAGCAAGTTCATCCCGTGAAACCCATTAGCTACAGAAAACACAGTACCATCATTGCAGTAATTGCCCGCCGGCGTGATGTGCTTACGACCCCACACTCCATAATAGACGAATCTACAAGTATATATAGTTCTTCGCTTTCCAAGCATTGCCAGTATGTCTTTTCTTTTTCATCTGTTTCCTGGTATATATTTTTCGTTATTCAATTTTCTGCAGCACATTTATTGTGTTGCTTTTAAAGTATTTCCTTTTCTCTTTAGTTTTACCATTAATTCTTTTAATAAACAAAAACTGATTCATCGATGGTCTTTAAGTTGGTTAATGGGGGAATGCGACATTTATTTTCACGGTGAAATTTACACGGATCAAGGTGGAAAAATAAGAATTGAAATAAGGGACAATGTCCAGGGCTGGATTGAGTTTAATAAGGGCTTGGGGCACAGGTAAATTTGGCTTCCTTGTCACATGTATTCGGGAAAACGCTACATATATATATTTATATATTTTGTTAGTGGAGCCAAATACAAAAGAAAATACAAACATTTTCTAAATCTATACGAAATAGAAAAAAAAGATCGGGGCTCTAAATTCCCCATAAGAGTCCTGGAACCTGAACTTCATAATTAATACGGCACTGGCTTTGGGACAGAATAAATCAATAAAATGAGACGATTCAAACATTCTTTATCACCCATGCCTGTTGACATGTTACTGGATCATGATAATAACTCATATATTCTATAATTGAACACTGACTAACATTAGAGAATGCCGCTTTTTTTAAAAGGAAGTGCAAAATAAAAAGATAAAGGTTCAATATGCAATAACCAATGCCAAAAACTTGCGATATAACATGATAAAGATACCGACATTGCAGAAAGGAGTGGAAGTCGGGCGAGGTCACAGTGGTCAGATATTGGCTTAGGTAATCACAGGTGGGCTGATGAGATCGTCCCATGATTTTTCATCATCCGAAAATGTCGATGACAAATCACGAGCTTCCCAAAGCAAGGTTCTCTTAGAAATGAAATAAAACTTTAAGAGAACTAGAAAGCACTCAGAGAGCGCATACCTCAATTCACTCTAAGCACTAAAAAACTGAATAAAACTGGAAGAGACAGAACTTGATATGTACAAACACTGGGTTATTTCTCCTGAAATTTAAATTGAGCCTTTTTATCAACTGTTCGTTTTCAGTCTCTTTTCCTGCAGAATGATAAAAATATTCTTATTCAAAAATAAATTCCTGAATGCAGCCCGAAATTTAATCACTTTTTCCCTTTCTTCCACAAAATATCATTGAAATTCAACGAGAACTTTGGAGATATCGTGTCGTCAGACAAACAGACACGGGTGAATACATACTGTTGAACCAATTTAACACCATTAACCAAAATCGTCAACATCAACATAGGTTTCTTCAGTTTTCAAGTTGATCTGGCTATGTATGTATGTATGTATGACGTGACAGCGATGGGTTATGTATACAATTTATGAAAAAAAAGCATCTATTACAAAATTTATATACGTACTAATCATTTACGATGCGATTTAGTTCTAACAATATATATCGTGTATAAGATTAATGAAGAGAAAAAATAGCTTTTTGTGCGATTATACGCCTTCAAGAAAATAATTTATGGTTGTTGTTAATTGAGTATTAATAATAAAATGAATTTTATTTTCATTTCATTTCACGTATTTGGATTAACATAAATAGGTAACTGAATGGTTCAGCTGCGTAAAATCGTTTTTCATCGGACGAAGATCGTTATTTTTAACATATTTTGTCGAAAATTCATGATGTGAAGCAGTTGCTCAACTAGTTATGTATTTACTGACGTTTTTCTTGGATGAATTCTCTTTATTTTTCCGTCATTTTTAACTCTAATGAAAGTACAAATAAACCTCGTTCGAAAAGGCAAAAATTAATTTATACGAGTTCTTTTTTTTTAAAGAATTTCCAATTGAAACCTCGTTGGAACATCAAAAAACTAACTTTTTCCAAACTGATAATTTCCTCAATGAAGTTTCATTGAACGATTGGCAATACGATTTGGAAGACATTAAATCGGTTATCTATTTTTATTATTATCCGGGTCGAGTTTTGACACTACTTAGCTCATCTAGACATTGACGAGACGGGTGGGTGATACCTTATCATTCAATCGTAAACGTTTACGCCCTTTAGCATGCAAAACCCTAGGTGATCGTGACATACCCAAACTTACTGAATTCAGAGATAATTTGTTGTATCAAGCTAATTTTAAGGAATTTATTGTACTTTGCCAAGCTGTGACCCGGAGCCGTATTACTCTAAGCTTTGTGAATATCCAAAAGAACAGGTCTGGTTAGTCACTCAATAGAATCTGTCACATGGCCAATGTCTTTCGGCAGCATGCCGTCCTCGAGATGATCATTTAGAAAATTGGAAAAAAGGCTGATCAATAAATAAGTTACTTCTCTCACCTTTTGTTGGGAAATGATCACCAAGAGTCTTAATTTTCAATAAACAGGTGAAAATGCTGCTAGATACAAACTAAGGGACCAATTTAGCATAAACTTACGTTGTAAATTGAACTCCCCACTAAAAACCTATTGGGGGGAGAGAGGGTCAAAGAAGAAAAAAGTTTTTTTTCGTAGATTCAAAGCATACCTCCCTTTGTCCAAGCTACACACTACACAATAGTTCCAAATTTCTTTTTGTCCACACAATACTTCCAAAAGTTCTCAATGTATTTAATTGAAATTTTGTGGTGGTGGGGAATGTACTAAAAAAGCGATTCAATTTTTGAGTGGATCCATCAACAATCATGTCCCATATGCCATAATTCTCAGTCTACACAAATGTTTTATTTTGAAACAAGGGTTTATGACGTTTGATTGCAAACATTACAAAATGACCTGCTCTAAGGCAAATGGTTCTTCTGTAAACTTCACTTAGCATGAAATTTCCTGTCTGATGATGTACAATATGTCCATATTAGATGAATTTTTTTCTTCTTCTGAATTTGATACCAGTGACAATATGCCATTATGAAAAATGGTGCTAAAATTTTTCTGGAATGTCTACTCAAGTTTTTATTCATTGAAGTTTCCCCTAGCATGTCAAATTGATTTCATTAGTCAACTCAAAAATTCCTGCAGAGCCCTATTACAGCGCCAGGACTGTCAGGGACGTGTGAAGTTAACCCATGCAACAGAGGTTACCAGGGCACTAAAAGCCCCCCAAAGGGAATTTTTTGAAAATGATCAATTCCAGGATGGTTTCGAGATGATATAACCTACACTGAAATAGAGAAGTAAGTAGAGGCATTCCTCGCACCATGTAACTGTCATCCACATATAATTTCTTAGTAGCCATCACTATTTCCTATCTACAGGATTGCTCACTTGCTGCAGATCTATCTTGTTAAGGACAGAGACCAACTTTATGACACGACAGGACAGCATCATCATTTGATATCCTGACAGGCTTTCAGGGATTCAACCTCAGTAGCCGATTTATGTCTGGCTCTTCAAACAGTTGCACAAAATCAACCACTATTATTTATTGGTACTGCAAGAGCACAATACTAATAAATCAGAAATCCCCTGAATACTCTTCTTTTTTTCTTTTTTGCCTTTAAAACAGTCACATACTATGCTACAATGAAAACCTGATTTTCTCTTCATCTAAATACCCTCCTCCATTCTTCCAAAAGAAGAAAAAAGTCAGGAAGGGAACAAGGGGCTCTTGTTGATGGAAACCTCTCACTGCAACCTCTGCATCTTTTATCATCTGTAATTGCAGCTCATCACTTAGCCAAATGATGGCTTCCATTATGGGGGAGTGGTAGCCATGCCGGGAATGCCAGCTTCAAGACGGGTACAGACTCACCACTACAAGTTAAAAACCCCACCCACCATCATGAGCACTCCCCGACATCAGTAACATTAATTTCTAATAAAATGTACACTCGAAATTACAAGCACATTTAAACAAAAAGAAACTACTATAAATAGACCTTGAATAAAGTGACAGAAATAACTACCCATTGGTTTATATATAAGAAATTAGCTGGACTCACCAACCAGAAAAGTAATAGCATTCCAAGCTAAAATTATAAGTATGACTGAAAGAGAAAATTTGAAAAAGTATTTATAGCCTGTATAATATCAAAAGTGGCACCACTCTACAGTCAATCATATAAACATCTGGCCTGGGCAAACCATGACCAAAAACTGTGTTTAGAACATCTCATGCAGGTGTAGTATGGGATATAAAGGTAAAATGAGATAAGAGGAGACTCAAGAATATTGTAAAGCCATAATCTTAAGTGGAAATCAGTGTCTGTTTTGGGGTTAAAATAGTTGTGTATTTTTCACCAGTGCTAGAGGTAGGTATACAAATCCAGGCAAAAGAACAGAGCTTAAAAACTGATTTTCTGGGCAGGTAGGTCCATCACACTTGGATTACCCTACATTTGACCATGTGCCATGCTAAATCAAGCATAGTAAGTCTTTATAATAGACAAATATCTACACTGTAAAATGTGTAAATAAGAACCATATGTGATCCTGCTATACGCAAGAGTACAATAAGAGGGATACTCAATAGACAGAGGGTTTAGGCTCCAAAAATTCACCAGATTCGTTTCTAGGTAGCAATGTCTTGAAGCAGGGATAAACAAATCTTTTCAGGGTTGGACCAAATTAGCAATGTTTTGGGGACTTGCAGGCCAAGACAAATTGTAAGTGAAAACATAAATGTTTATACAACCAAGATAACACTATATCTTAAACTTCTATTGACTTGTAAAATATTTTTCTAAGATTAATCTCTTCATACCATCTTGTAGTCTTCTTCCTTTATCATGAATAAGAACCCACTTTATCTTTAAAATGTTCCAGATTTGAAAATAAATTTTGAAATATTATATATATATTATTTATTGTATAATATTATTTTCATTTATTCTTATTTGAGATGCATACAAAAGAAACATTTCCTAATTTTAAACATAATAATATCAAAGGAGAAAAAAATTATCATTTCAAAATAAAAGCTTCTATTATGGTTGGCGGGCTAGAGAAAATGTCCCAGTGGTTTGGCGATCATTGGCCAAAAGGATAAAAATCATCGTATTTTGCTTTTGTACTGGCTGAACTGTGATCACTGAATAAAGTTTTTAATGAAACAACTAGCAACTTTTTTTGCTTTGTAGAAAGAGTTTAAATTCTTCTTTATTGAAATCAATACGACAAATAACCAATATCACAACCTTCTCATCGACGTTTCCACCGGAAAGCATGAGTGGACATATTTTTTTAAAAATCAGATATCACAGCGGAGTCCAAAGTGTTCAAGGCTGCACATGATGAGGGTGATGAAGATGACAAAGAAAATGAGCATGTGCGCATTAACAGGACGTTGCAGACCACTGGTCAAACAGCCACACCCTCCAGGGCAGGGCAGGATAATGGTTGCAATCCCCTTGCCTCACCGTTCATGGTGTTCACATGGCTGGGCTTTTGGTGATCTCTTCGTATTTTTGCTCCAAGAAGCGAAATATTGATTTCATACTTGAAATTGATGTCATTTCATGTACACTGTGTCCTATTTTGGAAGAAGGAAAGAAAAAGAAGATTTGAGATGAATAAAATCCATTGGAAAATTGTGAACAAGGAACTTGACAGTTTTGAAAAGGGTCAAAAACATTCAAAGAGTTTTTCGGATCTTTAAACTCATTGTTGCTGACATGATGTTTTGGCTGATCCATTCTACGGCCTTATTTCTCAGAAACTTACCCAACACAGGCATTTGCATTAGGAAATCGAGTGAGTCTGGAGTTAACTACCTGCCTCGAGGGGCTGCTATTAAACTTTTGCCTCAAGACTCACTTGATTTCAAAATTAGATGCTATTTCAATGCCTGTATTGGGTGAGTATCATAGATAAAGTTTGGATTATCTCCCTCTCTGGTTAATTTTGGCAACTCTGGTTGTGTAAAATGTAGCCTGTCATTTAAAGGTCCATATTGAGAAATAAGCAAGTTGATTGCTTACTTAAATGAATCAATTCAGTTTCAGTCTATTACAGCAAATTGGAGTTTTATCAAAAATTAGCTATTTACATAATCCGTAATACCATGAGTAGGATTTACTTAACCTGTTTGCAGTCAAGTATATTTTTTTCTGTCTTTGAAATTCCATGACCTAGATTTTCTAATATAGATGAAAACAGAAAGTCTTCATTGCATGTTTAAGACGGTTTTATTTCCAAACAAATCAACTAATATGTACAACTTAATATCTAATTGATGTAATCTAACCATATAATGAGCTTGTATGCTAATTTTTGTTTGTTTACACTCAAATGGGATGATCTCATTGGTTGATTAACCTTCCCATGATATACATATATAAAAAAAATCATGTCATATCAAGCCCATTGTCATTTGAGTTTTCTAACAGTTTATACGATGTCTTGGACTCCTGTCATTTCTCTAATATACTGCGGCATCTTGTGGTCTCTCCATGTGAGGTTGAGAATGATTTTCTCATGTGCACATTGCATGATTCTGAATTTGAGGGTTAATCTTTTGGCTAGGTTCCATGATTCAGCTCCATATTTGACTATCGGTGGGACACATTGGTTGTATACCCTTCTTTTTAGGACTACATAGAAGAGGCAAACACGCCTCTCTTCCAAATATGTGTTTTTTATGCCAAAGTATTCAGCCACCCCTACTCTATCAGGTGGTATAAGCAGCAATTTTTCAGTTCACCTCTGATATTCTCTGGTTTGCCATTGTTTACAATATGATTTTTTCACCACAAGTTCTGGTATTCAGAGTTTCCCTTACAATTTAAAGAGGCAAAGTGATTACCAAGGCAAGATGATAGTATATTCATCTTTTTTCTCTTATATTCATGTAAATACTAGAAATTCCTGTCCAAAATGATGGGGTTATTTATATATGAATTGCCAATAGGGCACTGGGTTCTACACACATCGGCTTGCATAAAACAGCGACCACTTACACCTCTCTCCTTCCTCACTCACATAGCCAGCAATTGTTTTTGTTACGTTTATCACTCTTTTTGGAGCTCATTTTCTCAAGACCATTTTTGTTAGTTTGCCTACGGTAGACATCTCAAATATTAAACACTTTTGAACACAAAGGCAATTCCTTTTTGTTAACCATTTTAGCCTTTTTTCTGTGTCACTTAACTTTTAATGTCATACACCACTGAGAACCACTCCTAATCACTTTCATAGTGGAAACTACATTTGCTACACATATTTCTTAAAAAACTGATTAACTTAACAGTTTTACCAAGAGTTGAAAGGGAGGTAATGTTGATCAATAGTTATTTCCCTTGTTATTACCATCTAAATTTTTTCAACTAAGAGTTATAACACATTCCAACTGACCTGCTGAGACTTTGGGAGTGCTGCAGAAGTGCGAAGGTATTTCTTCATCCAGAGGAACATTACTAGAAACCCAATTTCGACTTTTCTGAAAAAAAAAAAAAAAAAAAAATATGAAATAAAATGATAAGAGAATTACTTAATCTTAATTAACCAATCAAATTAATCAGTGTTACAAATTTGAAGAGCATTCAAAATGCAAATCAAACAAAATAATCAATCTCGAGAACAAACACTTTTAAAAAATGGTCAACGATGCTTCATCAAATAGAAAATAAAGACAGGTCTAGTTTGTCAATCCATGGAGACTGTCACTTGACTGATGTCTTCTGGCAGTGTTGGAGGTGATCAATTAAAAAATTGGAAAAGCGGTGAACAACGAATAAGTTTTATTCATCATCATCATCAGTCTTTTAGCGTCTGTCGTTGGACATAGACCTCCCCAGGATTTGCCACACTTCTCTATCATGGGCGTCACGGAGCCAGTACTTCCTGAACTTGTCTAGCTCGTCTCTCCATCTAACATTTTGCCGGCCTCGGTTGCGCATGTGGTCTTGGGGGAATCTATGTTGTAAGTCGTGATGTCCATCGATTGTCTGCCATTGTGATAATTAGGAAAATCTGCATTATCAAAATACTTGTATGAATTCTGTCAGACACAAACTAGGGGATCAATCTAGCATCAACTTACATTGTAAATTGAATGCTCTACTAAACACCCATTTAGGAAGAGGGGGTGTTGAAAAAACATAAAAACAAAACTGGTTTTTCAAGATATCAGGAGTTAATGCTTAAATTTTCAGCTCTCTCACTTCATTGATGTGACCCATACACACACTAGTTAGCCAAACCAGCTTGAAACCTGAAGAAACCTATGTTGACCGTTTTGGTTTACAACAAGGGAATTTGAGTGTTTTCATTATTGTAGATTCCCTATTCCCACATGATTCAAAGACAAGAGAGGATAAAAGATATTCAATGATGCAGTTTGTCCTTCTGTCATATCTAGACAAAACAACGGGTGTGTTTTAATGACAAAACTATAGAATGAAGAGATGAAATTCATGATGGGTAAGAAAAATATTTCTACAGATAAGGCAAACTCTGAAAAGGCAGAATATTTGGGATAAATCCCATTTGGAAGAAAATAAAAAAAAGAATATTTTTCAAAGTTTCCATGTGTAGAATTAAGATAAGTCTCGTTATCCTTAAAATGAACTGAGGTTTACAGGATTATCCCCCCATGAAAGAAAAATAGGAGTAAATACATAAATTATTCAGTTATTGCTTTGGACAAATTGAATTGTTTCTACCTGTACACTATTTTCAACATTGAGTGGGTGAGTGTGTGAAGTGTTGAATGCTCATATACGAATAAAAGTTGTTTTACTCAATTTATTTGTGTGCTATTTCTGATACTGAGTGGGCGAGAGTGTGAAACATTAGATGTTTGAATGGAAATGAACTTGTTTTTTCTCCTACTGTTGTTGAGAAGGTATACATCAACCAAATTACATGGGGGAGATAATCCTGTAAGCCTCAGTTCATTTCACGACTACTGGAGTTATCTCTATTTTACACACGGAAATTGAGATTCAACCAAAAATTCAAGCAAACCTCTTGAAAGAATTTCTCTAAATCATCTGGGACATAATCACTGTGGATCGAATCGGTGAATGCCACGGCGAACACTCGGGACTGGAAGTCTCGATTTTCACTCGCCTGGAAAAAAAGAAAAAACAAGCATATTCACTAAGGTATAATGTGGGAAATTCAATATTCAAAATGAGGGGAGTGGGTAGTATTATACTCGAGCATACCTGGTATTGTTAGGCAGAATAGAATAAGTCAACGCCTTATGAGATTTCACAAGGATTTCCATTAAAACAAACTGAGATCAAAATTACAATACATGAACTAAATAAGAATAGGTAGATCTCTTGAGAATGCTGCTTTTTCAACTGAAATAAGAATACAGGATACTCTGATTATAAGAAACTGAAAATGTAAAATAAATGATAAAATAACTGTAGAGGAGAGTGGATTTGGTGCATACACACAGAGGGACCATTTGGGAGGGGAATAGGCAAGCTCTAGGAAAAGAGGAGCAAGATCTAGCTCCAAAATAGCTAAATTGGCATCATTGTGGTTACATTGGTGTAAACAGTATTGTTAAACCTTGGACTGTGTTTGGAAATGCAATAATGAAATTAAAAGCCTATCTTTTGTTCTTCATCAAGATAGGATGGAAACAGAGCATCTAACGTGCCAAACAGATATTTCAAAATAAAACGGGCTTTTTAATTTCATTATTGCATTAATTTCTGATGACTTTGTTTATCTATACTTTTTAGGGCCTTTGCATGTCTTCAAAGTCAGAAAATGCAAATAGTAACAAATTTCAGAATAGGTGATTATCTATCTACATTGTACCAGGGGGGATAACCCCCCCCCCCAAAACCCCACAAAGGATATGGTGGACCATAGTCGCTACAATATAACTTAGATGGTTTCCAAATGTGATTGGAGTAATTCTATAATCTTTAACGATAAATACCCTATTTAGTAATGGGATCACAACATTAAAAGTCAACAAGTCATGTTTTAGCTAATATAGTCCATCTATTCGTCAGCATTTTTGTTGGGGGGGGGGTCAGGGTCACCCAGAATATTAAAGTAAACAACTAGAGAGGATTCAATACTTACTGCTTTCACTGTGACTACTCCTCCATAACTATGACTGATAAAGGCAATGTGTTTGGCTCGAGCCTTCTGAACAAAATGTTTCCAAACATATAACATGTGTTGTGTGGGTGTGCTGTTTTCCTAAAGAAAGAAGAAAACATTCAATAAAAAAAATGAATTATTAAACTTTAATAAGTCTAACTAAAAATAAATATTTTTTTTCTGAAATGAATACAATGGAAAGGTCTGGTTAGTCACTCAATAAAAACCATAGGTGTATTTGGGGGTGGATAAAAAAAACATTAGAAAACGATTTTTCTAGATATAATGAAGTGTAAATTTTAAATTTTCAGCCCTCTAGCTCCATTGGTGCATCTGTATGCACAACACGTAGATAGCCAACCAGAAAGAAGCATTTAAAACCCAAGACAAACATGTTGACAGTTTTGGTTGATGGTTTCTAATTAATGATAGATAAAAATAAACCTTATTTCAAGACAGAATCGATAGATAGTTGCATATTTCCTACCAGTGTCAGGTTGGTTGTTTTGATGGTTGGCTAAAAGCCAGGAAATTGAATACCATTTTCCAAAGCAGGCAAACCAACTCTGAATGGAAGATCAGAGCAGCACCATCTTCCAACCTGTAATATACAGCCATTTCACTCAGTTCTATACTCAGCTTTAATTAATAAATAATGAAAAAGCACCATCATAAACCATCTTTATACACTGATTTAATCGAAGTGTTGTCCTCATCTTAGTTGCTATAGTCACATTTTATTATTGTATCCATTGATTTTCTTTAGGTGTCTGTCGTATTTGATTATGTTTTCAGAATTTCAAACTGAATCCAAATGTTGAGTAAACTGTTCTCATTCCAGAGTCTATTCTAGGGGGATAACTTTTTTAAATCATTGTTATTTTGTCTTTTTTATTAGTTTGTCATTGTGATGCTTTTTTTCTGCTGATTCCACTACCTAACCTAAGGATTGAACTCCTGATTACCAGGTAAACTGCAATGTTTAACTGACAGTTATATTAACTAGGACAATCAGGAATTGTAATTTTGGAGCCTTGAACTTAATGCTTGTTCTTTCCAGTTCAATTCTATACTAGATCTACTGAGGGGCATATCAGGGCAAAGCAGGTGTTGATAAAGATGAATATTTTCACAAACATACTTTTCTGAGTGATTTATACTGGTTGACATTATGATATATGATACACATTATGCCTCTAAACCCATAGGCCTATATTTAGTCCAACCTAAAAAATTTCCATAGAAAAAATATTTATGAAAGAAAGCAGATCAAGGAATATTCTCAGGATGACAAGAAAACTTCTTTCAGTTTTTTTACAAATAAATTTGTAATACCATGCTAATGTGCTTCCATTTATCTCACATTTCTATACCAAAATTTATAGAAAAATCTGATTTTACGCATAAGATGGAGAGGGGCCATAAGAACAAAATAAATGTGCTTGCCAAAGTCTGGAAAAAAAAAAGAAAAAAAAAAGATTTTCAACTTTTAAAATGGTTCATCACTTCTGCAATTTTTTATAAAAAGGAAAGCATATTCCAGTTTTATTAGCCCAAACAATGGACAGAGACCTGCCTTTATGGCCCAAGTGATAGATACTTAGGTACACCTTGATTAGCGTGCTAATTTCTTTCAAATTTTTCAGTGTAGTTGAAAATCACACAGTTTAAGGTCTAATAATTTAGTGGATTTTTTCCAACTTGAACTTAGTTACATTAATTTGTACAGAAATACCTCAACTGTACTACATTAAAACCTGCACTATTCAAGGTTTTTCAGTATTTGATATCATCAACAGTATGAATCAACTTTGTGTATTATAATTGTCTAAAACAAAGACTTCATTGTGCATGTTTGTGATCAACTTGAGAGAGAGAGAGAGAGGAATACTTACTCGAATCTTATGTCCATCAACAGTATTGAGGTTTGTGTTGAGTACAAGGACCCCATAACCTTCCTCCATGGCTCTTTTAATAAAAGGAAGCTGTGAACCACTCTCAAGACAATCATTAATAATCAATCTGAAACAGAAATAGAATTAATAAATAAGTCAAGTGATTTAATTCATAACTCTTCATAAATTCCCATTATGCTAGAATGGTGGTGTTTGTCTGAAGAGAGGTGGGTGCATGGCATTTCTTAATGTTTTCTGTTGCAGATATTAAAAGCAATTCTGGGCTGGTAACTTGTTGGGGAACAGGGAGTCACCAGATGCTACGTCACATAAGCAAAATTGATGAGTAAAGCTGGTTTTTATGATATAACATAAAATCTATCTAAAAGACCAAGTGGTGTATTTTAATTATTGATAACACTGTATAATTAAGCATTTTCAGCAATTAATGTAATTTTTATTTTTTTTCATGTTGATGAATGAATATTGTAGAATGAGATGCCCACAGAGGCATTATACATAAATGGATAGAAAATATCCAGCAACTTTTGAGATATCATAAAATGCAATACTACAACATACAGTAGAAGAATTAGAATTCTGACCACTGACTTACCATATGTCAGGCATTTTAATGTTAAAAATATAACTATGCAAATATATCAGTGTGTCCAATGCATTGATATTTTGATTAGGGGATAAGTCAACCAAAGCTTGATTTGGACAGTAATGAGTTATGGAGGGGTTGGAGTGAGCAGCAGTCCTTCTTGTAAACTGCTCATTATGTATGACCGACATATATGGTATTTTTGCAAACCCTTATTTCTGATACTGCATTTGGCAAATGAAAGACTTTTCTAGTTGCTCCTCAGTATGTGTCTTCTTGGCTTTATGTCATTTTTACATGAATGTTCTACTTTCAGATTATGAGGGAATCCTGTATCTGTATAACCGAAATCAGTATACCATGCTTCCTATAAACTTGTAAAAAAACAAAACAACAAAAAAACAAAACAAAACAACAAACCAAATTTAAATTCTTATTCTGGTTCCCTACATTATCTATCATTCTTGACCACATTTACATAAATCAGAAGGTAAGAAGGAGGAGGAGGAGGAAGCGTGAAGATGGTGCTGAGCAAGTCTCTTTCATTACTGTTCAATATCTATATAAATCTAAATTTGGATTTTATTACAGCTGTACCTTCATTAGTGCGGTTAATTCATTCCAAAATTATTCGTACTGTTCAAAACCGCACAATTCAAGGTCTTAAAATTTAATTTGTTTTCTCTTCAACTTATTCTTAGTTTCATTGATTTAGACAGCAATATCTCAATAACTTTACATCAAAACATGTACAGATCAAACTGCTCTATCCACGCTATTCCCATATTTCTTCAACGAAAAATAACAATGAATTATGTCAATGACTAAAAAGAGAACATATCCACAAAGTTATAAGAGATAGGTACAACAGGGGGTAAAAAAAAGTGAGAGATAGATATTGGTTTTGACCTAGACAGGTGCAACTCAATTCAAAAATGTTCAAGTAACAAACTTTCAAGGATACAAATAAACCTGAAAGCATGAGATTTCAGAATGATAGGAAAGGCCTTATTTTTTCTTTGTCAGAGTTCCAGGACCTAAACATCAAAAGATTCACATGTGTCCACATTAGTTAAGGAAGCTACTGCCCACTTGAAGAAAATTCATAAAGAAAAGAATCAACTGTGTAAACATTGCTTGACAGATTTTCCAAGAGAGTTGAGGTGGTTCACAAATGGCAAGACCAATGAGAACAAATACCATACAGCTTAAAAACCATTCCTGATTCTTGTTCCTCAGACCCTGCTGACATTCCATTCTCATTCACATATCCATCTTTCATTCAACTCGAATGTCTCTGTAAGTATCATACGCACCAGCAAATGAGATATTTTCATTACTATTACTGCTATTTATATATGAACTCTTAAATTCATATTGGCAAATTCAAAATCAAGGGGAGTAATTTTTTATATAAGTTTCTTGCCTAGCAAGTTAATCTTTCCACAGCATTTACAAGCGATCTGAAAACCTGGGAGTCAAAATACTTCTTAAGGCCAACAAAATATACAGTCGAGTATGTTGGGATATAACTGTCAAGTACAAACCTTTTTTTTTTTTTTTTTACAATGTTGTGTTCAGTCTTCAGTATTTAGAAGAGTAAAGTTGAACTTCCAAACATTTGGAGGTACAAACAAACCTTCGGGACATTATCCTGTTCATTAGTAGGGGAGCTCCTGTATTTCAAAACTAAGTAAACATTATTCTTACCTGCGTGCCCACTGACCAGCTTTCACCACTCCCGAACCATGAACGAGCAAAAGCAACTTGTCTTCATTTTTTAAGGCATCTTTTGTTAGGAATATAAAACTTCGTGGCTCAGAATCGTTGCTGTCAATCTAGAAAAAAACTGTTAGTAAGAGTCAGAATATCAACTAGGGAGGGTGGGAGATAGGGCTTGGCAGAAAAAAACAAAAAAAACAAAATCATTGTTTGATACTGGGGTCTGCAGCCTCATTTCATCTGGCCCACTGACTTCATAGAAAATATGATGTTGCTTAAAAAAATTCTTTGTTTATCTCATCTATTTTTTGTGAGCAAATAATGAAATCCAGTGTTGAAATATACAACAAGCTATTTATATGGAAGAACTGTTTTCAAATATGAAGTAAACTAAATCTGCTTATAAATCAGTCAGCAGATCGCCACTCACAGTCAGTTTTGATGATAGGAACCATAAAATTTGAAAACATTTTGGTCCACAAAAATAATTCAATCATTCCTATCAATTGATATACTCATATAATAAAAAACATTGAGTAATTTAAAAAAAGAAAAAAAAAGAAGCTGTTTCATAGTCTTCTATGATCATTGTTTCATTTTTTATCATCTTTGGCCTTTTTACCACTGGCCCCATTCCAAAAAAGTTTGTTGATCCCTGGTCTGATAGATAAGAATCAAGATTTTAATCACAAAAAGATTTTACAAGTACCATAGTAAAGGTTTCACTCAATAAAATGGGTGAAGAATAAACATGATAAAGTGGAGTCTTTCAATCTCCTAAAGGTTGATAGTTAAAAAGAAAGTAAGAGGAATTATTCTACATAAAATATTGAAAAGGTGGAGATACAAAATCAAAGACAAGTTAATATTTATAGAACTAAACCGTTCCAAGAATTGTTTCGACTATTGAACTAATTTTCAACTCTAAATTCATGCATAGAAAATAGAAAGTCAATTTCAAGGGAAATAACTTTTGATTAGAATTATCCCCTTTTAACCATTTGGTCAGTTTTTAATTTTTTTCATTCAATTCGCAGAAGAATTTCACAATTCATTCTGCTATTCAAGTCAAATCACAAGTGATTTATGAATTTAAGCGTTAAATCCAGGAAACGCTTGTAATGACCCTAAACACAATGGAACCCTCCAAGGAATAAAATCTTTTGAAAAATGGAATTCTTTCGTGAAGCGAATAAAAAAATTACCAAAGAATAACAAACTTTGAACAAAGTTATTCCCCTTGATTTGATGTTTCTCCTGTTGTCATTGAATGGAATTATATGTGGCTTGCTTTGCTGGGAATGAGCTGGACCAGTATATTTGCTACCATTTCTTTTCTGCTTGCCACTATTTCCTGAAAAACCCCTCTTATGAATTGTACATCTGAAGAAAGCTGTAGAACGGATCAGTTGAAAAGTTACCATAACAATGAAATACATGAGTTCATTAGTCAGGAAATAATTCTTGGTTGGAATAATAATGACTTCTCGATATCAGAGTATAGCAAAACCATATCTGGTACATGGCCATTTTGTTTTGAGCATCTATTCAAGATTTGATTCATATCCATGATACAGCTTGTGAGATGAGCAGTCTATCAATAGAAGTTCACAGCAACAAAATAGAGGAAAACAAAAAGATGACTTACAGGTATGTAGGCCTTTTCTAATCCAGCTTTCTCTAAAAGATCATAAACATAGTCAGTGATGATCTGAAAGAAGAAGATGACAAAAATAGGAACTCTTGAAATTAGGCCATTGAAAACTTTTGCCACGCATAAACTTACATGGTAAATTGAACCCTCCATTGAAAACAATTTCACTACTCATTGAGGAGAGTTTATGTGTGCATCATTCAAAGTTTCTACTCTGAACACAAAGCTGAGCAGTTCAAATACACAGAGACACATGAATATATATGACTGTCAGAACACAGTAATAACTCAAATCAAGCAAGTGTTTAAACTTGGTTTGTTGTGGGTAGTGGTGATTAACGGATCCAAGGAAATCTGTTCATCAAATGATTGAACCCCGGAAAAGTGCCCATCAAAACATGATTTTCCCCATCTTCTTTTTATATTCCGTTTTTCATCAAATGTTGGTGTTTTTTCCACACATAGGCCATCACAAATTCATACGAGGAGAAAAAGTTCTCATCTTACAAGGTTTTATTGAAAACTTTCGGCATAACTCAGCCACAGCGGTCCTGACTAAAATTCTTAGTGTGAAATAAAAAAGAAATAAGCAGAGCAAAATAAAAAAACAAAAAACAAAGGAATTTATTCAAAACAATAATAATATAAATGTTTTTTTAAAAATTGTTTTGCCTTGACAATTTTTAAAATTTCATTTCACACTCAGAATTCCAATCGGGACCGCTGTGGTTAAGTTGTACCAAAAGTTCTCAATAAAACCTTATAAAATGGGCACTTGATAAATTTGAAATGGCCAATGTATGATGAAACAAACGCAAAACAAATTTTTATCAATTAAAAATGAAAAAAATAAGAGAATTCATGAAAGAAAAACATTGTATTATTATTACTTTGAATAAATTGTTGTCAAAAACTGTTTTGTTTATTTCTCTTTATTCATACTTATAATTCCAATCTGCACCACCGTGACTAAGTTGTGTCGAAAGTTTTCAATAAAACATTATAAAATGGGCAACATTTCTCCCTCGTTAAATTCTAGACGTCCAGTGTGTGAAAAAAACCCTCATTTGAGAAAGCCAGGATGTGAAACAAAACCCCAAATAAATATGTATTGATTAAAAATGAAAAGGTATAAGAGAATGATGTGTACATTGTTTTAATGGGTAGTTTTCCTTCCCTGAAAAATTTGTGATGGGTAGATTTCCTGATAGACACTTACCCGGTTACCCTGATTAATAACTGCAACAACAATAACATATATATATATAAATAACAGATGAGATATATGTGAAAAGGTGTTTCAAACTTCTGTTAAATTAAAGGGAGAGAGAAAACGTGTGTAGCATTTTGAATGAAGCTACTTCAAGACTCAGGAAAGGGACTACAGTCTTTTAAATGCAAACACGGATACTTTACTGATTCTAACCTGACAACTACACTTTATTTCTATAGAGAGTGCACAGATACTCTGATTATAGACAGAAGTCATCTTTAACAGTTATCATGCTGATCCTTTTTATCTAACAACAAAGTCAAAAACAGTCAAGTTTTCTTCAGTCTTCCCAACTTTATAGAAGAGACAACCTTCCTAAGGCTGAAGTATATATAAAAAGACTTTAAACTGTAAATCAATTCATTCATTTATTTTTAGTAGATGAACTATCACTATCTCAGCAACAAGACAGGACCATACTATATTCGCTAATTGAAATCAAAGAACAAAACCCCCCAAAAAACTCACCTCCCCCAGAGCCTCATAATGTTGTTGGTTGTAGACAGCATCATCCCTTACATTGAACTCAAATGATTTGTTTGTCTCAATGTGACGCAATTGACCCTCTGGAAAAGAAATAAGTTGATATATATATATATAAATTGCAATGTGCATCCATAGTGTTGATTATTTATCTATATCAAGGATAATACCACAACAGTCAGTTTCAAACCTCCTTGGTGATTCTCAAGTGGGTTTTGTTTTGATATTATAGATACATATATATATATATACATGTATGTACACATATATGCAGAAATGGAAATCATTCTAAGGAACTAGGGGTGTGCTAAGGTCTGTGAAGCTGTGGTTGGGAAGGAAAGGGAAGGGGATGATGCTATAATCCTTCAACAGAAAAAGGCAACATCATTCCCCTGCACACCACCCTCACTGTGAATATATATACATATACACACACACACACATATACATATATATATATATATATATATATATATATATATATATATATATATTATTGTGTCATCCACAGACAGCCGTTTTGTTGTATTACAACTCTTCAGTGTAGCTATAGACAATCCATTATCCCATCCAGTACCACGAGGCAGGATTGAAACCTTCGTTTCAGAAGGCCAGTATTCTACCGTTGGGCCACGGAACTGGACGGTCAGTGAGGCTGAATTTTAAGCAATATATTTATTTACCCACTTAAATTCCCCGTCCACCAGAGTGCTCTATTCCTATGGAAGAGCATTGCATGAGCTTACAATGAACGAGTTTCCTCACTTAAAGAGTGTTCAACCATGAATAGAGGAGTGTTATATATATATATATATATATATATATATATATATATATATATATATATATATATATATATATATACATATTATAAAGAAATAGATATATAATCCAACAAAATAAGTGTAAAGTGTAAATACATTTTTTTTTTAAAAATTTGAAACTATTTTAAACTGCTGCAGGAATTGAACCTGTATCCAACAAGAAGCTGTCTTGGTGCAATGCCACTCTTAGCATTGAGCCAAACAACCAGATGATAAGTTGGAAATCCAAAAAACTGCTGCATACCCAGATCTTGTCTAGTTCATTCACTGTCCATATCTGTTCATTGGGTCCATTTCTTCAATTATTTATTCTATTTATGTTAATGCTGTCCAGGCAAACTGACACATTCACCATATTATAACGGGATGTCAGTCCAAAAAGATCTTCAAATGAACCCCTTGCCAAAAAAATGCATTTACAATTATATATATTATAATATATAAATAAATTTTCCAAATTGTCATAAATATTCTAAACTTGTATTCTATATTAAAATGATCCACAGAAAATGATGAGACAATGAAAAGAAAATTGAACCAAACTATTTTGGCAAAAGATTCATACAGCCAGAGCAGTAAAATCCAAAGGTGATAGACCCTAAGTAAATCATAAATAACTGCTTTCTCCATAATGACATGATGGACAACACATGCAGAACACCAAGTTTGAAACTGTCGTTTCCAACTGTATTTCTTTATTTTTGAGGAAGCCAAAAAGTAAAATATGCTAATTCATTTTCCAAATTGTCATAAATATTCTGATCATGTCAAATTGACTATCAGATCCTAAGCAGAGCACACAGATACTACATCCTGAACATAGACAGAGGGGTAAGGAGCTACACTTTGAACCTATGTAGAGTGCACAGATACTCTAAATCTAGGCAATAGTGCTAAATCCCACATAAATAATCCTGTCATTTTTGGTTGCAACAATGTTAGTAAATAAATGAAATACATATAGAGGCAAATTATTTCAGAAGCCTGAATTTTTTTCAAATTTCCCGTTTAGTCAACCCATTATAAACCTTTGGAAACTTCCTATTTGTAGGAAGAAAATCCTCAGTTATTCAGGAGACACATGGGATCTACTGTACACATGAATCCTCTACAGAGCATTTATTTGTATAATCACTGATGCAAAATATAAATTCTTTTTCTAAGTGGGTAGTTGCCAAAAAACAAACAAACCATGGTCTCTCGGCTCTTACTGCCAGCATCAGGCCAGACCTCTGACCTTACCTCTTTAGTGCAATGGAGAGATGCTGTCTAAAGAAAAGAATCTTTATCACTAGGATAGAATTGTTTGCGATTTGTTTTATGTCAGAAGTTAGTCATACTTTAAACTTCTAGAGTGAGTCATACACTAAACAGCTGACTGTATCAACATAATTTGCATATTATAAAAATACTGACTATTATTGATTCTATAATCAATTATTTCTTCTGTGTTAATGAATGTACTGTAGTAATAAAGTGTGTGTATGTGAAGAACAAAATGAGGAAACTTTGGGGCAGGATTTTTATGTTGTCAAAGCAAATTGTGAAACATAATACACGCTCCCCACTGGTAAAGTACGGCTAAACATATAAAGTGGGTGGGTAAGTGGTGGACCCCAACTTTTCAACCTATATTATCGCTCATTTATCCAGAAAAAAATGCACCCCCCCAAATTTCAAACTGAACCCATAAAATTGATATTTCAGGCAGAGAGCTATTTCACCATACCACGAGCCGATTTGATGACATAGGTAACACAACTCCCACCCCAGCCCTATTAAGTGATATATTTGACTAATGTTGGAAAACCAATTGTGAAAATAAAATGAATTAGATAAAATCATTTCAGCAATCGATGAACAGAACTTGTGAAAATCAATTCAAGCTTTTGATTATTTGTTTAAATCTTAGTTTCTATACGATAGATGATGTTTGCCATCATTGAATATACCCTTCCCAGAGTTTTTGCAGTTTGGTTAGTTGGCTTTCATGGACCCCAACACGTGCATCGTGATGGGGAAGGCTGTACTCAGTGCCATTGAGTTTTGCAACCCATAGAAACATTCTTTGATTCATCAACTCATTTAATCAATACTTTATATCTGGTAATGTATGAAAATATACACGCACACACACAGAGTGTATAGTGGTTTTCTCATACACAGATAAGTAGAAGGGTTAGGAAAAGCTGGACTTACCCTCATTAAATTCATATTTGAATTCTTCAAGTGTCTTTGGAAATGTAAAAGTTTCCTTTTTATTCTCACCTGAAGTTTAAAAATACACAGAAAATAGAGACAAATAACAAAGAGGTATCACAAAATCGACCATCAAACTGAAAAAAAAAAAAAAAAAAAAAGAGAAAAGTTTTCATCTATGTTCAGCGATTTTTTTTTTATCAAAATCTTCTCCAGAATTTTTATTTTTTGAATTCTCTTATTTCTTTTTATTTATGCAACATTTTTAACAGAGTGTGAGCAAAATTATTCAAAACATGGTAAAATCTGAAATAATCATTTGTTTTGTTGACAGAAATATTGAATTGTGCACACAAAGGTATAGGAATTGTGAAAAAAGTTATATTAAAACAATGCTTTGATGCAGGGTATCTGGATTTTGATTAAATTAGAACTACTTATATATTCTTTCTATTGATATTTGGACCATCCTCATCTTTGTTGTTTTTCATACAACGTTTCGGCCGTTGCACTCAATTGAATATCAATAGAAATAATAATAATACCTCATCTCAAAAATTCCGAGATATACTACTTATTTATTCATTTTGCGAAAAAAAAGAAAGAAAAAAACACTCTGCAGAGAATAATATTAACACCTTGATGTGACACTTAAAGTTGAATCAATTCTGAGGTCTGATACCTACACTTGAGCCAAAGTTTGTAATAATAACAGGTATACCTCAATTAGTGTGGTTAATTCATTCCAAAATTATCCGCACAGTTCAAGGTGTTATTATAATCTGATGTGCTTCTTCTCAGCTTATACTTACTTACGTTAATTTGTACAGCAAGACCATAACTGTTCTGTATGTTGACCTGCATTAATCACTAGTCAAGATATTCTGGTATATTGTTAAAAATATGAAATAGTATGGGGGTTGAAAAATGAAATTGAAATATAAGAAAAGGAAAAAAACAAACAAAAAAACAAAACAAAGATGATGATACTACTATTTCTCATTGGTACCAGAGGTTGGTGTTTGAACATGAGGAAAATCTTTCTATCCCCATTTAGCTTAGTACTATGTTAAGCTAAACTTTGATATAAATAAATATTAAGATAATGATTCTTCCTCAAAGAAAACCTCCTTGCAGTAAGAAAGAGAACAGCTTCTCTATCCATATACGCTAACAATATGTACTAGGTGACTCCCGAAAAAAGCTAAAGATTTGATGAACAATTATTTCTAAAATATAACTTAAACAGTTCCTTCTTGATATAGCGGCGATTCCATCGCTTAATAAGGTGTTTATCCTCAAGTTAACCATTAGCAAATTACTACGAACACAATCGGGAACCATTCAAGTTATATTTTAGCGACAACAGTTCATCAAATCCTTAGCTCCCTTTTTTTTAAAAATCACCTGGTATATATATATATATATATATATATATATACACACACACACACACACACATATACATATATATGAAAATAAAAGTACTGTGAATATACACACACTATATAAACACACGATACATATGAAGACAGTACTGTTTTCCCTTGCCATTTGTGCGAGTTAGGGGCACAAGAGGGCTGCAAAATGTGCAAATAATTTTCGATGACCTCTGCCCCAACTCTTTTGGTTCTCAAAACCCATAAATCTCTTGAGGGACAAAACCTTTACCAACCCGCAATATAAATGTACAAATAAATGAATACAGTAAAGCATACAGTGAAAATTTTTAATTTTTAAACATTACTTCATTTTTCCTGGTGGCAGATTTGTCATGGCAGAATCAATATTTTTTTTTCAGTCACAAACATAAACATGACCTTAATCTGCTCAGAAATCTTCTGTGAAAACACTTAAGTATTTCTATTTTTTTTTGTAACTAACTGTGCTTTTTTCTTGCAGTTACAACCAAAAGAAAATTTCAAAGAAGATATTTAATTATTGCAATATATTTCAAAAAAGTGTTAAAAAAGTGTTAATTGACAAAAACCAGAAAATTCATAAAACTACAGTGCAACAATTATTAACAAATGAAAATAAATTTGTTTACAGAACAAAGAATAGGTCAAGATATTTTAGTGTCTAAAATACTGTTTGACTAAGCAGTTCGCAAGTGTAAAAGAGTTCAAGTTTTTGACCACGTTAAGTTTTCAATCAGGTAATTGGCTATGATTTTAGTTGATAATTATCAACAATCTTTCTTTTTAAAAGATTATTACAATGCATTTATGATTTCCAAAACTTTCCTTAACTTTTTATGTTTGGTTTATACTGTACAGCATATTTTCTATGATGTGGTTTTTTATGATATGCAACAAAACTCCAAAATATTCCAGACTGTACACAAATATATATATATATATATATATGAATAAACAAACACACACACACAATATATATCTATATATATATACATAAATGAATAAATAAATAAAAATAACACTATACATACATATGAGTGTGTTTGAGTGCTAATAAATACTTTATCAAGAAGAGAAAGAGAGAGAGAGAGAGAGAGAAGTGGAAGAAAAGAAAAGAAAAACAGACATCAAAAAACAAAAACATTTGAGGTAATCAACCACCTTACCATAAACAAAATTTAGCAAGATCACCAGCCTCACCTACCTAGCTCCATGGATTGAATTGTAAGCCTTAGAATCTCCATTGCAATGAACTACGCACCAACACAATTTTCTAGTACAAATAAGAGCACAATGTGCCAAGAGGAAGAAGAAAAACAAAACTGATGCAGCAGTCCACGTTAGCTCGTTAATTTTGGATTGGATTCTATACTGCTACTGTGATGCAGAAGTGAGAAAAACTAATAATAAAAAAAAAAACAGCTCTGGTTAGTCACTCAGTAGAAGCCATCACGTGATCAATGTCTCTTGGCAGCATGCCTCGTTGGAGATGATCAACTGAAGAATCATTAAAAAAAGGGTCATCCATTTTTTTTTTGATGGTGATTACAAAAGAAGTTTGATTTTGCAGAAAATCAGGTGTGAAAGCTACCGTACACTAACAAAGGAACAAATTCAGTATGAGTGTACATTGCAAGTTGAACCACCTACTAAAATCTTGGGGGGGGGGGGGGATAAAAGTTTTTTTCTAGACATTATGAATGAATGTTAAAATTTTTAGCCCTCTAGCTCTATTGGTGCTGCCTGCATAATACAGCCAGCCAGCCAGCTAGCCAGCCAGCCAGCCAGACCAACTTGAAAGCTGAATGAAAACTAAAGAAATCTATTTTGACAGTTTTGGTTGACGGTTTCCAAAATACAATAAGCCAAGCATCCATTTGATAAAAACAGTCTCGATTGTTTGCCTATGAGATTCTAGCAAGATTTAAAACCAGTGTTGCCAACTTTATTTTTAAGTTTACATCTAAAATTGAGTCAAAAGATATCTTCAAACATCCAGAATTTCCAGATATATATCTAAAATCTAGGAAATAATCAAATATGACTTTAATCATCAACATTTTTTTTTATTGGAATATTATCTAATATATTAAAGAATACTACTTATGTTAGGACAATAAATTAAATAAAAGTGTTGCTTATTCTATCAAAAACAGCAATTTCTGATATCTAACGTGATGAAAAACATCTAAATTGGGAACACTGTTTAAAACCAGTTCCTTAGTAAATAATGCAGTGTATGGACAGCTATAAGTTCGTTGGGAGGGAGCCAAATGACAAATAAACCACGTAACATTTCTAAATCTGTAGTACAATTAATAACTAATGACAGGTCTGGTTGGTCACTCAAGAGAAACTGTCACATGACCAATCTCTTTTGTCAGTATGCTATGTTGAAGGTGATTCATTAAAAAATTGTAAAAAAAGGGGCGATTAATAAATAAATCACTTCCACCAAAATCTTGGGGGGGGGGATTTTTTTTTTTTTTTTTTTTTTTTTTTCCCCCAGAAAGAAGACATTAATGCTTTATCTAGGAAATTTGAATAGAAATATGTTCCAAAAAAATACCAAATATGCACAGAAAGCAGTCCCCAGAATTTTGGGCCTGGCACAGACGTCTGCAAAATTGAAATTCTGTGAAAAACCTTTGTGACCCCCCCCTTCACACACTCCACTAGTTGTTCAGTTAAGAATGTGAAGTTATATATAATATATATATATAAATAACTTGAAAACAATTTTGCAGAATGTGAATAAGTAGTATTTATTTTTTATATATATATTTATAAATATATGAAATTTAAAAAAAATTTTGCCTAGCAACACATCTTTTCATGGTGGAGGACAAGGAGTGATATTTTAAAGATTCAACAGTAGGGCTTTATTTACAATGCAATTATAATACTAAATTGGATCCAACGTGACTCAATGCTGATATTACATCTAGAAGGCTGGAATTTGGCAAAAGGGCACATCCTATCAAAATGGAGGATACCTATGTTAGGTTGACCTTGAAAGTCACTCAAGGTCATCATGTGGTCATTTCATGCCAATTGAAGCAATCATAGGCTATAATATGCCCTTAAGAAGCTGAATTGGTATAGAGACACACCTTTTCACAACAAAGGTCATGAGCTATGCGAAATTGAACTTGGAGGTCACCGGGGGCAATTTAAAATCATTTGTAGCAATTGTAAGACACAATTTTGTACCCAGGAAGCTGACATTTGTCATAGGAGCACATCTTTTCACAGGGAAGGTAATGAGCCATATGAGGTTGGGCCCAAAGGTCATTCAAGGTCATCAGGGGTCATTTATAATTTTTAAAAAGATCAATGTATGGAAGACAACTCATTTTCACAAAATTTTTTTTCTTTAAACATTTGTCTTTTAAAAGATTTCAAAAATTTATTTTTACATTTGATAATCTTTGTTTCAATATTTACTTTTTTGAAGTATCATTTCAATGTTTTCCGATGTTTTACTAATGTAATCTTATACAAACTTTTCAAGATGTTTTTATTTTACTTCTGGCTTGACAACACTGTAAAGAAATATGTTCTTCAATATATTTCTTCTTACACAATACAAACCACTGAGCCAAAAACGGGTTTGAATCAGCACATGGATGATATTTTAGTACTTTTGCATATTTTTTTCTCATATAGGATGCCATGCACCCTGGGCAGGCCCATGCACACTCCCAGGCACACCCATGTGCAAATATTCATTTTAATTGAACATTTGAAAAAATTTGAATCAAATGATTTTTGCAAGTAATTTTCTATGCTTTCAATCCATATGACCTTTGTTACCTCTGGTAATTTGTCACTTTTGAAAATTTTTTTCCCTACAAAGGGACTTCTATTTACAATGTAACTACAATGCTAAACTTACCATGAGAGTGTGTGCAAACAATGGACTAAAATAAACATTTAATTTCATGCATTGTTGTCTAACTCCATGAGTAGACTTCACTTATCGCAATAGGTCAGGTGTTGAGATCTTAGAATGGAATTTACAGGGAGTGGTTGAAAAAACCCTGAAAGATGGATGATATGTTGGAATCTATAGATTGGTCAAAAACAGATGTCGTAATGGTGAAGATAGTTGCTCATTCAATAAATATGTTCTGTTTCGTTTCCATTTGAATAACAGCTGTTTTTTTTAAATTTGATTTTAAAAGATTTTTAAAAAGTTCTACGTCATTTTTCACTTCATTAGGGTTTCCCTATTTTACAGACAATAGATTTACACATGAATATTCGTTTACGACTAAATAGTAATAGACAAGTGTTCATTGAAAAACACTATGAGGACCATTTTCTCCAAAGAAATAACCCTACTTATTTAGCTTCATTGCAATAAAAAGCAGCAACAATTAAGATGAAGAGAAATAGTTGCAAAATTTGATTATAAAGGAGTATATAAATATTTTGTTTTTCCTTATAGCAAAAACTACAAAATATGTCACTAAAGCTGTACATAAGTAAATAATAATATTTATAGACTCAAATAAGTTTCAGTTGTTGCTCTGTGATTATATTTGTTTGGCCTGTAATCAGTAGATCCTGGGATCAAATCCACCCAGAGGTGACACTTTTTTTTCTTTCTACATAGTGACATAAGCTAAAAATGATGACAAATTCATTTCCCATTTCTAAAGCCAAACTCAGGTTGACTTGTTTTGCAACAGTTCGCAAATCCCATTTACATATACTAATGAAGGAGTTGAAATGAGACACCTAGTTTGGGAATAATATTGTATGGAGAAATAAATTCAGTTTTGTTTACCTTTCAGATTTCAATGAAGCAAAGGCTTTGACTTTAGCGCAGTCAAGTTTGTTACATTTGAAGTTATTCCACCCACCCCCAGGCAGTGCCAGTACCCCTGCTAGTATATATAAGCAGGAATAAGCAAATATAATAAAATGCATACAATATTGGGTTTCAAGTGTCACAAGGAGACTGGGAACTTTTGGAAAAAATATCTTCAACAGCAACACCCTATTAATGTTGAATAATTCATATCCATGAATTTTGTCACAGATATTATCTAGTACAAACATATATGTTACCTATTGGGTGCTTCATTGTGGAGTAGTTTGATCCTTACTGGAGGCCAAACAATTATGATCTTGTGCCAGACAGAGGAGCTAGAATTAATAAATAACTAATACACTTGCAAAATTTTCAACTCTGAATGTCAGAACAATGAACCATGAAAGCATCTTGTACAAACTAATATCCCATACAGAAGAGCACAAAAAAGGCATCCTTTGTGTAAAAAAACACCACATCATCCACAGTGAAGTAGATATCAGGTTTAAGCAGCTGAGCAAAAATTGGATGTTAGTAAGAAGCTCTGCAGAAAGGAACAACACTAATGTATCTATTGGAGGGGTTGGAATGGTGTCTGATAAAAGGTGTCTGACAGTGTTGAAAAAGTAAACTCACAAATCATCGTGGCCACTTTTAACGTCAACCCTCAAACTACCATCATATTACAATATAGTCAAACCAATGTTGCAGACATGCTCAACCTACAAATATTTTATGATAACCTGTCAAATGTAGCAAGAACCATGGCCATACAAAATGTTCTACTTATATGGAACGAAATGAATGTAAAAATGAATTTGTAAAACATTCCACACAGAAAGTAATGAAAATGGACAAACTTTGATAAAATGGACGAATGTGATATGTTTCCTTTGAACACAAGATTTAAAAAATGAAGAGGTAAATTAGCGATATTCAAATATCCTAATGCAGAAAGAACTCAAATACACAATATTCTGAACCAAAAAATGAGGAAAGTGCCAAAAACTGTGAACCTACAGAATAGTGACAGCTGAAATACCTCTATGCCTCCATGCAAACAAAACCAGTGAGAATGTAAAGAATAGTCTCAAATGCTGAAACTTAATATAAATACTCTGTAAAAGTCTACAATAGATTTGATGCATTGAACTCAAATGATGAGCAATCTGTAAAAAATATTCACCAGTCAATTATGAGAGCTCATGAAGGATCCTCTGAAAAAGTAATTCTAAAAAAGCCAAAAAACAAGTTCCATGGGAAAACAATGAAACGCTGAGTGAAAAGCATAAGAACTTCTACTGGCAACCAAGCAGGGAAAATGAAAAGAAGCTGAATCAAGCCTGAGCAACTCTCAAAGAAACTTATGAAAAGAATTAGGAGAGGTTTGACCATGAAAAAAAATCAAAGAAATCGACAATGCCGCAATACAAAAGAAAACCAAACTTGCATGGAGTACAGTAAATAAATCATGAATAGAAAATAATTGCATCAAGGTAGAGAATCCAGAAAAATCCCATCAGAAAGACTGCAAAAATGGAAAGACCACTTTTTGGTCAACCCTCATCTTCATTAAACATAGAAATAAAATGCATAATTCAAGAGACACTCTTTATGGACACTGAATGTTTCAAGATGCTTGAATTCAAAAGCTGTATAGAGTCCATGTCCAAGACAAAATACTGGCAGAAGTATGGAAACTGGTGCTTTACTAGGAAAACTGTTTGGTATCTATCATTGAGTGTTTCAAGGAGAAAATTCAAAGATATGAACTTAAACATTGCTTATTGCTTTCCTGAAAAAAAAGAGGCCTCAGTAATTGAAACAACTACTGGGGAATAAGTCTAATCTCCATAGCAGCAATAAAATAAAAAATAAATAACAAGATGGTGTTGCAAAGACCAAAGCCTTTCATAGACCTAAGATTAAGCATGAATCAAAATGGTTTCACGAAAGGAAGGTCAACTGTAGGACAAATCCTTGCTAAAAGGGAAATCATTGAAAAAGTGAAGGCTAGAAGATCACCAGCTGTCCCAACTCTTGGCAACTTCTATTAATTGGGAAAAAATGTTTGAAATACTATCTGCTTATGGAATTCCAGAAACATTAGTAAATGCCATACAAATTCTTTATACCAACACCACCACTCAAGTGGTGACAGATGATGGCAATAAACATTTCTTTTAAAATTACAGCTGTTGTCCTTCACGGTAACACATTGGATTCAAAACTTTTCATTATAGTGCTAGATTATGTTATGGGAAATGTCACCGGAAACAATGAATATCTAGGACTCACGTTTTCGCAAAGTTGGAGAATACTAACAACGACAGACACGGATTATGCAGATGACATAGTACTTTTCTCAAACTGTCTTGAAGATGCACAAGATCTATTCACACTGGTAGAAGAGGTTATAAAAAACAGGTGAAACATAATTGAAAAGAAAACCGGGTACACTTAATCAGCAAAATGTGGATCTTATCAATCAGAAACCAATAATGAAAGTTAAGGATTTTCAGTACCCTGGCACTTGAATAGGAGACTTCTGAAAGGATTTGAAAATAAGAATGGCTAAAGCATTGGCAGCCATGCTGGAGAAGAACATCATCTGGAAGTCAATGACAAGGATTCAATTCTTCCATGCAATAATTGAGATCATTCTGCTATATGGTGCTAAAACATTGATGCTAACTAGAAAAATACACTTTGATGGCCATTACACGCATTTATTATGTCATTCACTGAATGTACATTGGAAAGAGCATAAGTCCAATGAAGAACTCTATAATGACCTGTCAAAGATCTTAGCAACAAAGACTTGGTTTTGCTGGACACTGTTGGAGGAGCCAGAAGTGTCATCAAAAGTCTTGCTCTCGGAACCACAGCACGAAAAAGACAGCATGGCAAGCCAATGCTCACTCACCACTGTACGCTGTACAAGGATACCAATAAGGAGTCCAATGAACAGGAAACTTAGATGAAGGGCAGGATTCAATAGAAGGGCATGGTCGTGGGTTCGAGCTTGCTTGATTGATTATGATGAATACACTTATAATCTATCGATATACTTGCAGTGTTTGTAATATTATCTACTTGCACCAAACAAAACACAATGACTACGCCATATCATCATCATCAGTCTTTTAGCGTCCATCGTTGGACATAGACCTTCCCCAGGATTTGCCACACTTCTCTATCATGGGCGTCACGGTGCCAGTACTTCCTGAACTTGTCTAGCTCGTCTCTCCATCTAACATATTGCCGGCCTCGGTTGCGCATGTGGTCTCGGGGAATCCATGTTGTGAGTCGTGATGTCCATCGATTGTCTGCCATTCTTGCAACATGGTCAGCCCACCGCCATTTGAGATTTTTTATGGATTCTATGATGTCTCTAACTCTTGTCTTTTCCGGGATGTACTGTGCCGTTCGGTGGTCCCTCCAAGTGAGACCCAGCATTATTCTTTCATGTGCACGTTGCATGGTTCTCAGCTTACGGGTCTGTCTCTTGGTTAAGATTGGGAGGATGCATTGGTTATATACCCTTCTCTTTAGGATTAATGGGATCTTATTATTTTTGAAGGTTGAGCTCCATTATTTGTATTTGTTGAGCATTAGGACCAAAGATCTCACAAGTTTAAGACAGTAACAAGTTTTTGGTGTCAAAACTAAATTACGCAAATAGCCTAGAATTTAAGAGTACCATGAATTACAAACCTATGATGTGTCCAAGAATATTATTATAAGAGGAGTTGCCAGCCCTACACTCTCCTTTAATTAGGCTTGGGACCATCTACGGGAACTATCAAACTGATTTTTTCATTTAGTGAAACCTTCTCTGAGATGGACTACTTTGTAGGGCTCAAACTACCCTGCAATTTACCCATAGCCGGGAGAAGTGGATTCATGCTTTTTCCAAGGGCATCAGTGTGAAGTGAACGCAAATATCTTTGGCTGAAACTTCCATTTTCTATGCCTGTCACCATTACGCCACTACACACTTCCACAACTACGTGGAAAAATTATCTGTGCTATTCAATGGGAAATAGAGCCCAGAACAAAACATAGGACAATTAGATAATACTCGCCAATACCAGTATTTAGTCACAAACAATTTCATGCTGCATTTCCCAGCCAGGAAAGGATGAAAATAAAAATTGAAAGAATATTGTCAAGCAGAGAATAAAGGCAAATTTGAAGATACAAGGAATATCTAGAAAAAAAATCATGATAATTTTTTTTTATCACAAGTACATTAATTAATTATCTAAAATATCAAATAATTCTGTCAAAAATTACACCTCAACTTCTGGTCAAGAGTTATCTCCCATGTTGGACTTGAAGATGGACATGCTTGTGTATTGCTCTCTACCAGTGATTAGGACTGATTCCAATCTATTATCAGAGCGTTTATACTTCATTCAAATGTATAGTTCGGTTGAATAAAGAGAATAAGATTTTTAGGAACTGTCAACCAGAACTGCCAGCATAGGTTTCTTCAGTTTTTAAGTGATTCCGGCTGGCTGGCTATGCATATGTTTGTCACAGATACAGGCTGACCCAATGGAGCTAAAAGGCTGAAAATTTAAACATCTACTCATTATATCCATATTTTTTGAAAATCCCCCCCCCATAATAGGTTTTTAGTGAGGCCACAATTCAAATCGTTGTGAGTCAACAGAATTTACACTTGATTTTGAAAATTTTAGTGATCACTACCCAACAAAAGGTGAGAGAAGTATCTTATCCACTGATCGCCCCTTCTTCCATTCAATCATCCCCAACTAAACATGCTTCCAAAAGAAATTGGTCACTTCATGGTTTCTATTGATTGACTAACCAATCATATTGATTAATAGTGGTCATTTCATCACATTTTGGAGGGTAAAATATATGAATTACTTTGTGTTCTATTTCTGAATGGCAATGATACATGGAATTTTGACAGGTTTGTGAAGTAGCAACCAAAAGTGATTACTATGAAAGTGCAAAACCAAATAGCTAAAAGCAGATGAAGCAACGTTTCAAAGACTGGAGTGGAACCGAGAAGCTTTACACAAAAACAAAAAACGAGCATCAAATGCCATCAAAATTTAAAATTGGTCAAGTGATCAAACCTCAGAGATTTACTAACCAATCAAGAGTTTGTCTTAAAAATCTTTCAACATCCTCATTTTGATTCACCTTATTCCTACTTATATGAAGTACCAAATAACTTTTTTAGGGGAGTAACAAAAAAGACCCCGACATTCTACCATAATGCTTGCAATGCCATGAACTTTAAAACTAACTCTTTGAAAATTGATTTCAAATATTGACAAAAGCTCCTTTTTCTTCTCTCTCTCTCAAGACATCAGAAAAAAAATGATTAAAAAAAGTACCGACTCTATTCAAAATCTGCAATGTTGTTTACACAATTTTTGCCAAAGTTAGCATGCCTTTATCCATTTTATCTGTAATGAAAATATTTGTTTCCAGTTGATTTTTCAAATAAGTCCCCATTGAAATGTCTGAAACAAAAATAACCATTGCATCAAAAATGAAATGAAAAATATCGCCTTAAATGCAATGTAAATCACTAGAAAATGAAAAAATTATAAATCTTGAGTTTTTCTCTTCACCTTCCAATTGTCATTTTCATCTACATTCAGTCTGATCACTTCACATCCACAATACAAACATATATACCCAACAAAGTGTATTCATTAGTTATAAACACTGCATATACTTCTCTTCCTTCCTTGTACCTTTTTTAAAAATTTTTTTTTTTATTTCTAGAATTTATTTGAAGACTTAGTATGACTTGGAGTGACATGAAAAAAAAAAAAAATTTCTTAGTCTTTGCCCACTCTCTTCCCTTCTTTTTTTTATGAACCTATCAAAATTTAGTCTGTAAAAAAAATTTTTTTTCGTAGACCTGTCAACATTTGTCACAGGTAAAAACAAAAACTTCCCAAGGATTCAGCAAGAAAAGGAAAAATGAAAAGTAATATAGAAGTATCAATACCATTTAAGCTGCCATCATCTGACCCTGTTAAGGGTGGAGAGGGTGAAATTGAGCCGGATTGACTCTCGTCAGATGGACTGTGGGGAGCATCACTGCCTTTCATGTCTTCACATTCGACTGAGTAGGAGGAAGACTGTACGAAAAAAAAAAAAATAAAAATCATTCAATTTTTCTTTTATTCTTCACGTAACTACAGTCGTATTCTTTAATGAATAAGATTAAAAAAAAAAGAAGAAAAGAAAAAAAATGGAAGTCTCTTGGGAATTGTATTGAAATTTTTTTGAAATTACTCAAGTGTAAGAGATGGAAGAGTTGAAATTACAATGACCATTGGTTCAACTTTGGCACAAAATCATGTAGAAGAGCCATATTAGTCACACATAGTATTTGCAGCCATCAGAATTCTCAAGCTATTTTTCTTTTCTTCCCTCTCCCTTCCTATCCTGGTTATTCACACTTATTGTATCATCAGCTGCCATCATCAAAGCCTGATGTACACTTATGATAAGCAACAGGTAGTTAATATAAGTTGTTCATGTAGTTTGAGTCTGCTCAGATGGTGTAATGGTTAGCATGTCTGCCTCTCACGCAGAGGGTCATAGGTCGATAGCCTGTATCAGTGAAGAGAGTAGAAAACTCTCTACAGAACGAATTTCCCTATGCACTCAGTAGTTAATTAAGATCACTGTGTGATTAGAGTGAAGGCATGTAACAACCATCTTATGGTCGCGCCTTCCCAAAGAGAAAGTGAGCACGTCTTTATCCATCTTTCATGAAGTCAGGCCAACATGGAAGATTATGGCTAACTGAAACTCCAAAATAGGTAAGGCATCCTGAAACGTTATGGAAGAAGCATTTATAATAAAATGTTTGAGTTGCAATTAGTTCAGAGTGATGTCACTTCAATTTCACATATCTTGCAAAAAGTACTTTCCAAATAAACAAAACATTTTCCTTTATTCCCCTTAAACATTTTTCGTAATTGATGGTCTATAAAAGTTTGATAAACTGAACACTCATGACTTACTACAATTTAAACCTTAATTCGAAACTTTTAATGCTCCCCTAACATCTTCTAACAATATAATATCACAGTGTATGCTGAGTATAGAATTTACTGTTCATAACAGTGTAAAGTTTCCAACTTTTGTTCGGACAATCCAATCCCTTCTTCTCATCTTTGATATTAACACAATGATTTGGCTCATCCATTCCATGGCCTTCTTTAGATTTGATTAGCAATATCCATAACGAAAGAAAACTTTTTCTGGTCTCTTTATCTCACACTTGAAGGCTGGGAAGGAAGGATAGGATTGTCTGAATAAAAGATGGTATGTTAATGACACTCAAAGTTATGGACAATACAATCAGAATTAAATGTAAAGATTTTTCAGAAATTTGAATGAATAGCAAAATTTCCAAGATTTTTTTTTGCCAGTAATTTCTTGTACTTTTAAACCCTGTACACTCCAAGACAAACTCGTATGCAGCTCTAGGGTGGACTCACCACAAAAAACAAACCCTCAATGGAAGAACCCACACAAAAAAAATCACAGGGTAAGTAACTGAATACTTTCTAGCCTCCATACAATGGATGGAATATAACAGCAAAGTTTACCATTAAGGTTACATAAATCGAACTCCATCCCTGCTCGATCTTCACAAAATTGATTTTTCTAAAAATCTAAAAATTCCCTGGAGGGTCTGATGGATTAAAATCACAAAAAATTACTGGCATTTTTTTTTTTTTTTCCAAATACATCAACTATAGTGAATCTTGACGAAAGATCCACTGAAACTATCCTCTCTTTATACACTAAGTCTCAATACAAAACACAACTCTAAAACAGCAGGAAAATATGGTCCTTATTCTGATTGTTGTTAGTTTATTCCTGTGTTCTTGGTCACATTTTTGGCATAGAGCCTTGAAAATTTTCATGTATAGTACAGTAGCCACCTTCAAAAAAAGGCCATTACATCATTTTGAAATTTGTCTTCAGGGGGCACTAGATTTAATAATAATCCATTGTAAAACAGACACTTTAATTTTGCCACACCCGAGAGGTAACATTATGACCTTAGGGCATTTTTTAAAATATAGCTATTTTTTAATTGAGTGGCTAGGTTTGTCTTGGCTGCTGCTGCTAACCTATTTTGGAGCAAATGAAAGTAATAAACTTGAACTGAACATTTAAACCAGTTTCAAAATGATACTGAATTTTATTTAATCCAATTACAAAGGATATAATCTAAGGTCAGGGTTACATTTAACAACAATAAAAAAAAATGAATATTTTTACATATTTGTAACACTAAAACTTGAAATGAATATACAGTTGAAATTAAAATGAAAAAATGATTAAATGATTTTTCTTCGCCATTTCTGTCAATGTTTCACCACGAGAAAGTAAAGCAGAGGCCATTGCCAAAATAGTAAATTGCAGTTCACTATATCTCAAGAAATTAATTTTTTTTTCTTTTTTGTTCTTCTGCGGGTTTATCGGATTAAAAAGAGTCGATGCCTACAGGACTGTAATTGTCAGCCAGCGTAAAAACAGGACGAAAGTTTATAGACAGGATATAAGTAACGAAAGGTAAGCCAGAGGAGAAAATTACGTAAAGAAAGATATATGGCAGAAGGAAAAAACGATTTCTGGGTATGTAGTGAATCACTAACGCAATTCACAATAGGTAAACATTCTCCTATTTGTCAAGACTCTAAAACTACCTAATTTAGATCTTTTCAAAATTCCACGTTTTCTTTTGTCCTACATTCGCCCAACGAAAGACACGCCTTCTTCCAATTTGTATCTGTTTTTTTTTTCATCAAAATTATTTTTTCTATTTTAAACTGAAAACCTCTCATAAAGCTCGAATTTACATCTTTAAATGTCATGGGATTACAATGGCGAAAGCAGTTCATTATTTGCGAAGGGAACAAAGATCTGTTAATTATAAAATGTTCATCATATCACCGGTTGGGGACAGGGTTGTCACTTTATAGCCAAATTCGATAAATCTGGCTTTTTAAAAAAATATTTGTCCATGAACTTTTTGGTTTGGTCATACTTAAATTTTTGACTAAGTAGTAACAGGAGCATTCTTGAAAAATTCTTATTTTAGATCTGTAGAGAAGCATTGCAATTATCTATAAACAGTAATTATTATTAATATTATTTTCAGTCCTATTATATAACTTCATCTTAATTTTTCTATTTCAGTTGTTTTTGTTTTCTTTTTGTAATCGCAACTCAACCCAGACCGTTAATTCGAGATAAAAAGCAACACTGAAAAGTCAAGATGGAAGTAATATCTTTTTAAATACTAACAATTTACAATACTTCATCTGATAAAAACAGGTAGTAAAATAATCGCTTTTATAAAAATGAGAGATAAAAATTTGCATTTAAGTCTTTTTTGGCCAAAAACCTCTAATTACCTGGCAACCAAGTTTTTCAAGTAGTTTCCCCCCTTGGACGACAATAAATAAATATCGATAATGATGAAATGAAATAAGATTCATATTAATGAAAGTTCTAACTTTTTTTTCGTAACAATTGCGATGTTTAGGTTTGCACCGAAGAGGCCTGTCAATATTGTGATTTGGAGAGTTTAAAACCCGAACAACGGCGACCCGAGAAAAACGACGTCCAGGGGAGCGTTGAGACGTTGGCTTTCGAGTGGAATAGGAGGACCACACCCAGGGAGATACACCCATGTGGCAACCAGGATATCGAAGTAATAAAGGAGAGTAAAAACAGATTGTAACGAGGATTACAAACAAATTCATGTTGACCGCTTTTCAACAAGCTGAAATACACGTGGCATTGTTTTTTTTCCACGAAAGCAGTCGTACTATCGATTCAAGTCTCATTGAATTTTTCTTTTTTCCCTCCATCAATTAAAAGAAAAAAACCCGAAGAATCCCATGTCACTTGACTGCTTTTTTAATCAAACTAAAATTAACCAAACTCTTTTCGCGAAGGGGGGGGGGACAGAGAGAAGGCGCGGTTTTCCGTTAATGCAAATGAAAATCTCGCGTCCATGATTATTAAGTACGGAAGCTTAAAAGGAAAAAAAAAATACATTTTATTTTTCTCGACAAATAGTAACTTAATTACAGTTACCGTGGGTCAAATTTTAACAGCAATTCGTTCTTGAAGAATCCAAACATTTCAACCTTTGACCCAAACGGCCAGCCTTTTTCTTAGTTGGATTCCAGCGGTCAAGTTGTCAGATTTTTGCAACTTCACCGGTAGAAAAAATTAATGCTGTCAAAAGTTTGGAATTAAGAGACAAAAAAATTAGCAATATTGGGCATAGGGTTAAATTTAGTACATTTCTTGTTCTGGCAGCGCGAAAATTAAACATTGGGCGCTATTTTAGCCAACTTTAGCTATTTCTTAGGCATTGTAGACAATCCTAGTCGTTTTATCTATCAAAATAGATAACACTGCCCCCACCCCCGAGCGCATTTTGGCGCTTTTGGATGCTTTTCGAGGTTGATTTAGCGCGAAATTTTAGCCACACTGCTACCAGATGGAAATTTTTATAACCAGTGGGAATTGATATGATATTTTTTTCTCATCAATCCCCAACCTCCCCTGAAGGCTTAGGATTTTCGTGGTAGGGACTTATGAAAAAGACCTACCATTTTTTTCGGTAAGAAAAAGAAACTTGAGACTCAGTCTTTTTTAAAGCATTCTGCACATTCATGGACGTTAGCTTTTGGTGACACTTACTAAAAGAGACACAAAAAGGTTTTGTGATAGTCGAAGGTTGCCATTTGGGCCTTTTTTACGGCCAAAGTTGATAAATGTGGCTTTTTTGAAGAGCATTTGGCCATGAATTTTTGGATTTAGTCATATTCAATTTTTGGCGATTTTGACTTTGCAGTACTGTAGAACATATTTTTGATATTTTTTTGTGTGAACTGAAATATTGTGATGTTCTATAAACAATCATTATTTATTATTCAGAATAAAAAAAAAAAATATCCTCAATTGTTTTTTTATCACAACTTTGCTCAGGGAGTCATTGAAAAGTTCTGATTAAAAAAAGTAGGAGGTTAATAGCATATGAAAAAAGAAAAGGGTTTAAATCAATAATAATGATTCACATTTGATACTTCATGTAATAAAAATAAACAATAAAATCATTGCTTTTATAAACAATTAGGCCATTTTTGAAACGTGTTTTTGGCCAGGAATGTCTGGTGCACCGACCCTATTTCATTTCCAGTTAAAATTAATACAAAAATAAATAAGTACATTGCATTAGCTTTGAAATCTGAAAACTAGCCATATCTCTCATTTGTTATTTCCTTTAGCTTTAAGCTATTTAAGTCCTTACTTCAGCCTTGGTCTTTCTATAGTTATTTTCTATTTCTCATTAAGGACATCTGCATGGATCCAAATTTACATATATCAGTGCTCACTTCGGACTTGGCAGTCCAAGGCCGCCCCAACATCCAAGTCGGTTTTATTCACATCCTTTTACCATGATTATGTCGTCTTTTGTTGGCAATCTTCCTGGGGTCTTAAAGCTAGCTTTGACTTATCTCATCGGTATTGTTGAACTTCTTGCTCTTAAAACTGAACTATGTGTTTTTTAACAATCTAACTGTACCGCTCATTATTATAAGCATAAATAATCAGTCTCAATTGATAGATAAACCAAACAAGATTTATTTTGTCATGTGATCCTCTTAACAATTTACAATTCTCTTCTATATTACATTCTCATGTATAGGAATAATTTCATAGCTAACTCTCTCCGTAATATCTTTATAAATGATTACTTGACAGTCAGGCTGGTCAAACACGATTGTGCAAAAATGCTTGTTTTTTCTTTCCAGCAGTAATGCATGTACCATTTTGAACATCTGATTTGTTTATTAAATTGTTATTGTTTGTCAAAAAACTCTGCATCTGTTTCCATTTAAATTATGAACCCTTTGTTTGAACATTCTTATTTGTGTTCATGTATTAAAAAATACAGCATGTGCTTCTAACAAGGGCAACATACTGACGACCAGATGTTTTCATCTGGAACAAAAATGGCTGACTCTAGATTTCCTTCTCTCTCAACTCCTCTTTGTGCAGTATACATTTAGATGGCAACCATAATTAACATCTCCATTTGAATCAACACACATGAGAGCTCAAACATTGGGGGCTTCAACTGATGGACGCAGACAATCCTCTCGTAGCCTTTTTATTGGTCAGTTTGTGTAAATTTGAAAGATAAAGCTTAGGTTGCACAATGATTCAATCAAATTATTGGTGATTGAATAGTAAATCGAACTTGGGTTGGTTTTTGGAAAGTATACTTATTTGGTAATTTGATTTGATATTTTTGTTATGAACTTGAGGTGCTAATATGACTTTATTCATTATATGTCACAGGAAGAAAAAAAAAATTTTAATTCAAGTAATACTTTTAAATAAAATGAGTAAAATTTTAGGACAATTTTTTTTACAACAAATGCAGCCACAATATTTGTACTATACAGTTGATATTATTGGATGATACCTTTCTGCCAAATGCAATTGTAACTCGCAGTAGTCCATACGACACTGCTTGCTTCTTGACTGTTGTCCATTTGACCGGTCATCCTGTCAAATATCTTATTCACTTGTAAAACCAATTTCTCCCTGCTTACCTAATTGTCAAATATTTCAGAATTACTAAACAAAAACAAGACTACAAAGCAAACCATTTATTTGATTAGGAATTTTTAATGCAATGTTTACTTTTATTGTAACTTACATTAGTGAAAAGATATTGATATCTCAGTTTTACATCCAAAAATGAAGAAAAAAATGATATAAAAACATCTAAATTTTCCTGAAAATATTGTAATGCCTAAATGTACTTTTCTCCAATTCAATCAATAAATATTACAGACTGTACAACAAGTTCTCAGCGTCCTAATCTGTTATTTATTTCTTTGTTCTTTTCTCCCCTCCAATCCATTAAACAAATGATTAAATGATCATCACTCCATGTTTGTGTTAGATTGTATGCAAATTTCATAACTAAAGTAACTATATGGCAAAGTGTGTGATTTTTTTTTCTTGGGGGGGGGGGGGGTCAAAAGTCATTTCAATTTCATGAGGTGTCTGCACTCTGACTCCTTGCGAAATTTGAGGGACTACTGTAAGTCGCTTATTAGTCTTGTCTGTAAATGCTTTGCATGAGGGACTTGAGTGAGTGTCTTGCACTTGCAGATGTGTGGGAGTCATACAATTATATTTCTGAAGATTAAAACACATGTACATTTCAATTCATCTAACTACAACGCGTACAAGTCAATTCTGAGACAAATGAAAGCAGAAAACTGACCATTTAAAACTGTATTTTATTCAATTCTAGTAGAAAAGATATAAATCACAGTTGGGTTTAGGGTCGGGGTTCAGTGTCAGGGTAAGGATGAAAGTCATACAAATCAATTATCACTGATCAAATGAGAGCTTGTCATGGTAGTTTTGCACTGAAATTCTGAGAGATGTAACAGAGCTCTAGATGTATCTGACTGATTCTGTCCAAGTGAATTCACTCCAGTTCAATGTATGATAATCTTTTTGTTTGTTTGTAACTAATTATCAGAGAAGCATCAGCATTCCTAAAATTCATTCAGGATAATGCTGGTTTGAAAACAATAACATTTTACGTAAAAAATTGTTTTATTTTTAACTAGAAGGAAGAACAATGGAAATATATTTCCAGTCAAATGCAATGATAGAAGACATTTTAAAATAACAAACAATAAGATTGATTAAAAGAATTGTTGATCAAAATAAGATCTTTTTTTTTTTCAAATTGATCTATTATCTAAACTAATATTTGAGCTCCCTGTTTATTCATAGGCTTTGTCTGTGCTTCTTTCAAGCTAAAGCTACAAGGTCCATTGATCTAAACATGAGCTTGTGACATAAGCTATGTGAGCTTGAAGGGTCATTTGAGGTTACCAGAGGTCATTTCTATACATCTTTTCAAAGTTTGGCACAAAAGATGCTGAAATTTTGTACATCTTCTGATGGCAAAGGTCACACATTATGCGATTTGACCCCAGGGGTCATTCAAGGTCAATTCTAGCCAATTTCTAGAGTTATTGGCCACAACTTTGCACTTATGACACTGAAATTTGGCATGCAGATAAATCTTTCCACGACAAAGTTCATAAGCACAGCATAGTTGAACTTTGAGGTTATTTGAGATCACCAGAGGCAATATCCAGCCATTTTTCCTAGTTGGACTTGCGAAAAGAGATAGAGTCAATGTAAGGACGGCATAAAAGGCAATTAAATTGATTTACCTCTTGGAGCTCTTAATTGATTTTGAAGAATACACTGGAAAAGAAACCGTTTGGAACTGGAGAGACAATAAATAACCGATGCTAGTCACATGACTCCCTTTTCAGTGAATCAATGATTAGGGTTCAATTTAACAAGTTCTCAGAATTATAGTCATGGATTCAGTTTGAGTTTTGTTTTTCATTTGGCTAGGATGAATGAAGGAATTAGGAGATCGGATAATCACCCAAGATTACTCATCATAGGCAATTATCCTCGCTCCTCGTTCTTTACTTATATCTGACCAGAAAATGATGTAGACATAAATCTGAAGAAAGCACTCGGCACGAAAGTGTTTTACAAACCAATCAACATCTTTCGTCAGCCTAGAGATCTCGCACCAGGTTCAGATTGATAAAAGGTTGCTTTGTAAACTGTTTACTCGAATAAACCCTTTTACAAGTGCAAGTAAGATGACAATCTCTCTATAGCAAGAATTGCATGAAAAATTAATTATAGCAGTAACATATAAAGCATGCTCATTCCTTCAGCACTTTTCTTCAATCTCCTTTTTTGGACTTTTCATTTCCCAACTTGAAATCTCTTTCAGATTTATGTTACTCTGTTTTCGGCAACCTGTTTGGAGTGTCAGACTTTTCCTCAAGGCTGCACGTGTGAAGCACATCGGTATTGCTACTTGTCGTACTAGGGCATGTGATAACCCTGTTACAGAGCAATCTAAGCTATGTCTCGTGCAGAAACATAACGTGACAAAAGGCCAGAGAGACGAATTTTGAATTTTGTGGTTCATTTAAATAGCTTTATTTTGTTCATATAAAAAAAAAAGGTCCAAATTTGAATAAGAAGAAAAAAGTATATTTTTGAAATCCAAGGCACAAAAGTGGTCCTGATTGTGAAGTTTCATACATCTAATGTTAAAAACGCACAGACCTCTCTCCCCACCCAAAACGTTATCGAAATAATATAATTTATGTATATGATTCTATTTTTCTTTGATTAATTCTCTCTCTATATGTGTGTATAGTTTTTAGCATCGAGAGAGCGAATGTGTGAAACTTGACAATTCACTACATCAAGACCACTTTCCCTACATTGAGCCAAATCTAATTTTCGCTCATAATTTCAAAATCCGTTTTTTTGTTTCTTTTAGTCTTTCCTTCATTCAATCTACCAAACTGGCGATACGTTTTATAACTGCCACTTATTACTTACGTATGAAACAAACAAATATAAACAAACTCCCTGCCAGTACTTGATACAACTAGTTTTCAACCACAAACAAACACCCTGCCATTCCCTGTCATATGTTTCATTAACGTTTGAGAACTAGTAGTATTAAGTGATTGGGAAGGTTTTTGCATCGAACCATCAAATGAAAGAAAGGCAGCACAGAGACATCAGTTGATTTGCGATTTAGAAGTAATTTCATTTTGATCAATACATTTTCAGATTTTTCCAAGTTCAGTCAACAATCTAATCAATGTACTTTTCAAATCAATCGATTTCTGAAGAATTGTTTTCAAATAGATTTCACAAAATGAACCATTATGTGTTTTAAAAACAAGTGCTCGCACTATTTCCTGTTGTAATTGCCATAAAAAGAAAGGGAAAAAGGCGGGGTTATAACTTCCTCATAAACAAAATTTTGCGTAAAGATAAACAAATAAATGTAGGAGAAAGATTTTTCAAAAAATTACATTTCACCGAGTCTAAAGAATCTTTTGGCTACGTTTGTACAAATGCAAAAAGATTTATCGCACATTTCTAATTGAAAAATAAGTAAATGTTTTCACTTTCAGAGAGTCATTACTTTTGACTATTTATTCACCTTCATCTTAATAGTTTCTATGCAATAGATTAGAATAAAAATTGTGTAACAACATATTCCATCCATTGATAATAAATAAATTAACAACGGCATTTTAATTGATGAAATTGATTTAAATTGAAATTCACTTCTGTCTTTTTGATTATCATTAAAAACGTATCCTCTTTTGGAAAATAAATCCAAAAGAATTCATAGAAGTTTATATTTTTATTGGATGAAATTCTACAAATTTTCGTTTTTTTAATTTTAGGACAACTTTTTGTTTTGAATTTTACCTTCCTCTTAATTTAAATTATTGCGATAAATCAACTATCGAAATTAAGATGAAAAAAGTAGTCAGGAAATGAAAAATGAGGAGAATTGAGTATATTTTATAAAATAATAGAAAAAAAAAGGGTTTTAATTTTGGGAGAGAAGCAAGGATTTTTATTCCCCGTTCCTCGAATAATAAATAAAAAAGACTTACTTTAAGAAGAAGAAGGAAGGCAACAGCAAATCGCCATTTAACGATTCGCATTAATTCTTGGAACAGCTTTTTTGCTTATCTAGGCGGTGTCACCCAAACACATACCCTCTAAAACAACGTCCACATTCAAAGTGTACAATTTTCCGAGATGAAATACCGAAAATGTGGTTGTCCGAAACGAATTTTAAGCAAAGCTGTTTTGCCACCCAACGTATACTGTAAGACCACCGTCGTCCTTTAGCCATCCTGCTTTCATCTGCTATAACCCTTTTAGCATATCATAGTGATACTTCGCTCTTGCTGATCGTACTGACTTAAGAATTTCGATATAGCTCGATCCAATAAAATCTCCCCCCGCGGTGCGATACACAAGCTGCACCCCATCCTGAGGTCCTGGCGAAAACACTAGGCTCACCAGTCACAGAGGAAAGGGAAGGGCAACTACCCTCCAAAATCTGGGCAAAGCAAAAAGACATTAGCTCTTCGGCTTTTTACCGTGGGAGCGGAGGAGGGGGAGAGGGTATATTCGGAATATATATCTTAGCAGCAACCACCTTAGCAGTGAATAATGGAACAGTCTTTTTATGTTGGAACATTAAGTGGGGATTATGATATAAACAATTGTACAACACCCCTTGTTGTCCTTTATAGACTATAAGGTACTGACTTTCAAACCCCTTTGCTCTGAGTGAGAAGGCATGATCCAGGGAGAGGAAAAATGTCCCTTGTGTCAACCCCCTGTCCACAGTGAACGCCCACGAATAAAAGTAATTAACATTACGTTGAAAAGCAATTAAGTGCAATTAGTTCATATCATTTTTGAAATAGGTCAACTAGAAGTGACACAGGTTTTTATTTTTTGCAACAATGTTTGTCATCATTTGGTTCTTGTCTAAACTAAAACTAGAAGTAACAACATAGTTTTTTTTTTCTTTAGTTCTATCTTCCCCAGTATGTTCATATTTATCTATACATCTATCTATCCTATTCTGATGCTTTGAGGATGATCTAAAAAAGCATTAAAATATCAAACAAATTTTTTTAACTTCTTTCATCTTTCATTTCTGTCATTTTATATTGCAACTTCCAGATTTAAGGCTTATTTTCTTGTTATTACTTGCACTGCTTTCTTACAGACTGAAATAATATGAAAGAAATACTTTGATATAATTGACAATGCTTCATCTGAGAGATCCAAATTATTATAAGTTCTTCTTGGGGGATTCAATATACAATGAAAGTTCATGCTAAATTAGTCCCTTAGATTATGTCAGGCAGCATTCATGTTTGTTTTGGGGAATTCTTAGTTTTTAGTAATCCTACAAAAGAAGTAACTTATTCATTAATCATCCCTTTTTCCAACTTTCTAATTGATCATCCCCAACATGACAGGCTGTTTAGAGATGCTGGTTCCATGATGATTTCTACTGAATTATTGGCAAGACTTGCAGCCAATTTTTTTCTATTGTAGAATTATTATAATGGTACCCCAAGATAGGAGTGGTGTAGCTGAACAATAAAGAGAGAATGGAATTGTTGGGATAGATAGCACTCACTTTACACTAATACCCTTGGAAAATGCATAAATCCATCTCTTCTTCCCCCTCCCACAATATGGGTGAATAGTAGGGCGGAGGTAACCAGTTTAGGATTTGGACAATATTGATTCTTAAACCAGCCCGAAGAGAGATATGCTCCATCAGGCTATCTCGCTCCTGACATACCCACGATGAAAATATCAGTTGTGCCTCAACAACCCAACAAAGGGTTACGGTATTTTTTTAAAATACCCCAAGAATTAAACAAACCATAACTATTCAGAACAAAAAGATCAGTATTTCATAGATCTATTTCTCAAAATCAATTTTTTTTTATTGAAAAAGCAATAAAATTGAAAGCCTTTTTTCAAAATTCAATTTTCGTGAAATATTTATCATCAAATTTGAGTAGTTATAACCTTCATCTTATTCTTTTGGATTTTTCATTACAATTTGGACTCAAGCCATCGTTCTACATTTACAAGTAAAAACAAATGAAAAGGGAAGGTGAAGGTGAAAACTAATCAAAATTAATGATAAAAATATTGTGTTACAATACTTCATCCAATTATAAGAATAAATTAAAGATTGCTTTGTGAAACGTTTCTTTCAGATTGCTTGTAAAATGCATTCCAAGTAGGTGGATTCGTATTGCAATACAATGATTGCTTGAGATGCTGGACTTACAGTTAGCATAATAGAATGAAAGCTGGATTTCCTATCAGGAACCATTTAAAATGGGTACAAAATACCTTCAATTCACATGACAGACATTGCATTATTTACTTCTCTGGTTAATGCTGTATTACCCATGAGGCACAGGCTTTGGGCCCCCAGATTTTAAGAGACCCTGGAGCAGATTTAAGATATTCCGAGTACACTCACTCACTCACTCACTCACTCACTCACTCACTCACTCACTCACTCACTCACTCACTCACTCTTCTTCTTCTTCTTCTTCTTCTTCTTCTTCTTCTTCTTCTTCTTCTTCTTCTTCTTCTTCTTCTTCTTCTTCTTCTTCTTCTTCTTCTTCTTCTTCTTCTTCTTCTTCTTCTTCTTCTTCTTCTTCTTCTTCTTCTTCTTCTTCTTCTTCTTCTTCTTCTTCTTCTTCTTCTTCTTCTTCTTCTTCTTCTTCTTCTTCTTCTTCTTCTTCTTCTTCTTCTTCTTCTTCTTCTTCTTCTTCCTCTTCCTCTTCTTCTTCTTCTTCTTCTTCTTCTTCTTCTTCTTCTTCTTCTTCCTCCTCCTCCTCCTCCTCCTCCTTCATCTTCTTCTTCTTCAAAGGGGGTACATTAGACCATCATGTGGGGGCATATTGAACCTGTAAAAAAAAAAGTGAAAGAAAAACACATATTTTGGTTCTGGAACTTTTTAATCATATTTCAACATACTAACTGGAATCTATAGAAACTAACTAATTTCAATCAGTATTTTATTGACCATAAAGTTCTTGTACAGTCTGGTATGAGTTGGTTGTTGAACTTTCAGACAAAGAAGGGTTTACTCAGAGAAACCTTGTTAACCTAATGGCATTTAAATCAACAGAGAATAGCAGAATTGACTTAGCATGTTTGGTGCCTCCAGCTGAGATGATTGCAGGGAGGCACACGATAATATTCTCTTGTTCAATGTTAGAAATGTGGATATGGAACAAAGGGGTGTGTATGTCACAATTTACTGTAGATTTTTCTGGATAGCCTTAATAGCTCACAACAAATTCCTTATCATCCTTGTCAATTAGATGAGCTACAGTGAAACTGCTTGACAGAATTCTAAGCAGCCAATTTCACTGGAACAGTCTCCAATATCTGGCACTCTATATTCATCAAAACTGGGGTGTAGACATATAGCTGGGTTATTTTCAGCATCAGAGCTGTCATACCCTTAAAAGCTTCAAGGTCACTATTATTAGCATAGTTGGTCTCTATATTGCACTCAATTCTTTGATGCCTTCATTACTCCTTTCCTCCTCCTTTCCACTTGGTCTTGTTTGGTTTTTCAATTGACATATGTGTAATCTATTCCCCCTCTCCCTTCGTACTGTTATTTAACTATCTTTCTTTCCTTACAACTCCTTTCCTACCCTTCTATTAAACTACCAAACTTTCTTTTCTTCCCTCTCCCTTCTTATCCTTTTATTAAACTACCTGTCTTTTCTTCCCTCTCCCTTCCTACCCTCTTATCTGCCCTGAGAAATAACTCAGGGTAAACAAATAAATTGTCAACAAAACAAAAATCTCTACATGCCATGAATCCACTGTAAATTTCAATAAATAAACTAAAAAGTTGCTAAACAAAGCCGTACTTAAGTTTATTTCGTACTTTCAAATGTTTCAGGTTCAGAGCATTATTTGACCTTTATCAGAATAATTTTGGAAAAATAACTAAATTGATTAAAAATTTTCAGAAATGTATCTTCTACAATATAAATGCCTTTTGGACATCTCATATCTTTTGAGATGTCATAAAATTAATCATAGGAAAGATTCATACGTACGAAAAATATTTCCACAAATCTTTTTTATGAAGTAAACATTTCCTAAATAGGGTCAATAATCAATGAAATCTATGAAATTTTATGAATTGGTTAAGTTTCAGAAGATTTTAAAAATATTTGTGTATTTGGAACTGGAAATTTTCCAATTGATTTTCTATGATAGCATTATTCTAGACTGTAAGATGAATGATGATATATACACATATATTACCGATTATCAGCTAAAAGGAGTTGGGGTCGTATTATATTTGAGATCACATTGTACTTGATTAACTACAATAGCTATGTTTTCTGAAATTTTTATATCATTTTCAAAGTAAGATTTCAAAACAAGATAGAAATCAGCTGAAACAACATTTGTAGATGATGAGGTAGACTTGTCTACTTTTCTGCTCCTTACCTGACTGGCTGCAGCTAAGCATGTCTGATGTTTTACTTCTGATTCACTGAATTCAGTTTCATTTGTTACAGTTCTTTAGCAAGCAAAGGCAAGATCATTGATGCCTTTTTCCTCTAGCATATCAAGGACTTAGATCCTTCTGCGTATAAATTTGAAAGGCACAGGAGAATTATGCCTAAGATGAAAACAATACTACCTCTGTCCCATAATGGTTATTACATTCAGCCTATCAATACTACATGTAAATGTAACACCTTTTATTGGACAAAAGTAGTAACCATTCACAGAATTATATATTGAATTCAGTATATCAAGTCACAAATCTACTGATGAATGAATTGAAAATCTTTTACTTTTTATATTTCATAATTAATCTTTATGATTCGATTTCCAATCAGGATAAGCAGTGCCTACTTCGTAGCCTTCTCCCTTCTTACCCTCTTATCAAACCATGTAACTTTCTTTTCTCCCTTTTTATTAAACAAGATAACTTTCTTTCTCCTTCCATATCACTACCTTATAGCATCAGTAGATGCCATCAGCTGAGTCGCTTGTTGTACACTTATGATAACCATTAGCAAATCAATGGGTTATGGACTAGTATGTGAACATGTGAACATACATGCATATGTATATGTGTGTAGAGATAGACTGCATATAATTCATTATGTTTGAAAAGTTGCATGTGCAAAATAAAACAGTGAGTTGCACTACTTAGACATCATTCAACCTGATCTGAAATCATTCCCAGAATGTTCCCAATCATGTATAGCATACTGATGCCTAAAAATTAGAGATTAGATATCTTCATGAAAAGGTTTTCTAGACCTTCAGAATATTTTTCCTGCTCTTCCATAAATATGAGGATGTGATTTCAGCTAAATCCTGGAAGAAATACACATAACAATAAAAGTTTTTAGGGATTTTAGACTTATTGAGGTGGTGCGAAGTGACATAATGGTTACAATCATGGGAATTGGATTTAGCGGACCATGTTTGAGTTTTAGAAGATATTATTCACGTTCACCTCGTTCTAACAGCCGTAAGAAAAGCACGAATCCATTTCTCTTCATCCTTAACTATGGGTAAATAGCGAAGCAGTTGTCAGAAGCTTAGATCTATTTTTGGAAATGAATGATTACAAATATTTTGGGAAGTACATTCCAACGGTTATTGTTATCATGTTGAACTAAAATTTATGGAAGGTAGAATAAATGGCTCCCTCTGTGTATCCTTTCATCAGCCAGTTATTGTTATCTTGAAAAACCCTGTCCCAAAGTGATCGCACTGAACGTCTTCGTCTGCATGAAAACTAACTCAAGCCATAAAAGCCATTCCTGATGGAAGAGAAACAACTCCAGCTCTCTTGAAAGTGAAATCGAGAGTTACTTCCCTGAAAAGATCAAATATGTCGAAGCTATTTCTTACAAGTCTAGACGGTTATTTATTTAGAGTTTTCTCTTTGTAGTGCGAAACAAACATTCTACATCATGATCATTATTACTTTTAAAGAGTAGGTGACACGTGCATTTATTCTAATAGGAAATAATCTCACCCAGAAGGTTATGATTAATTTTGGAGTGTCATGTTTATACATTAGCAGTGTAGGTATTTCAATTTTCCAATCATCAACCAAGCAAGGTTTGCTCTGTGCAATTAATATAAATTACTCTTGACCTCATTGTGGTGCTTATTCCTATGAACTACTTATGGAACATAAAACCACTTTTGTGGTTTCTGTAACAATTAGGTTTTATAGGTTGGAGTGGCTAGCCCCATTCTCAAGACGAGTTTTTTTTTTCTGTTAATGATCTTCCTTTAGATGGACTGCCTTACAGGGCTAAAGGAATCCAACTGCTCTGCAATTTCCCCGTAGCTGGAAAGAGAAGGGGATTTATACCTTTTTGGAGGACATTAGTGTGAAGTGAGCATACACAACCTCGGCTGAAACTAGAACTCAGTTCCCTGATTCGGTTTTCAAAGTGGGTCAGGGCGATTTGAAAAGGAAAGATTTTCATAGCAATTTGAAATTAGAAATAGCTTCGACATATTAAAACTATTAGTATATTGACTGAAATTTATGAGGAAAAAAGAATGTCAATTGCATTTGAGTGGCACAGGAGATTGATTTGTGGCCTAATTTTTTGAACTGACCATTTGTTCTGCCTAATTTCCATATTTCGTTTAGGTATAAAAGTAATAACTTCCAGTTCTCTTCACTTAATTACGGCCAAATAGAAAACCAATATATTCAAAAACAAATTTACCAAGAGGGATAATATTGCAAGTATTGTGGTATATTTTCTTCTATCTCTTCAACTGTCTAAAATTGATGGCTTTTTAGAGTGGACTTCTGCTTTTGGAATAAAAAAAGTTGGAAGGGGTCAAATCTGGAGAGATGGGAAGCTGGTGGATGAGAGTCATCTTTAGTTCCATGAGAATGTTTCTCATCTGTCGGCAGATAAGGAACAGAATTTGCAGCAACACAATGCGTCATCATTTTTTCTTTTAAAATTTATCTTACTTATATATTTTTTTTACTTCTAAAAAAATTCCATTCAACCTTATCATTTTTAAATTCAATCTGTATTGTTACTTATATCCCAACCTTCATATAAGTTATTCAAATCCATTCTACTTCATTTTGATTATACATTCTTCCAATACCATTCCTTTTCCCCCCTTTCACCCCATCTTTTTGCTGAGATAGGACAACCGCATCAAAATACTGACATCCTAACATTACTTTCCATCATCTCCCTCACCCAGAACCCATTTAGCACTTGATGGACTATAGACCTCCTCAACCTACCAACCCCCATACACATGAACAAAGTAACCATTATCCTTGTATAATTTAAAAAATACTCCATAAAACAACACTCTAGTTAGGATTAAAACAGAGGAAAAAACTGATCAGTAAACAAAACAGTTGTAAGTATCTATATATGCTCTATTTCAAAATATTGAGCACTATTACCATAGATAAACAACCCCAAAGAACTGTAACAAATGAAACTCAATTCAGTGAATCAGAAAAAGTAACAAATCTGATATTGAAACTAAAAATGAATTATCATTTAAACAAAATATTTTAAGAGACAATTTTCAACTAATTTCAATTCAAAAAAATTAACGTTTGCAGTGACTGCAGCTGTAACTGTAAATTCATGGTCACTGATTTTCATCAATTCAGTTTGCATGACTTTTGAATTTGCTCGCCATATTTAAAAAAAGAATCTGCAACCTTTAGTTACAACATGAGCAATAATGAGGACTCTCTATTTGATTCTATTCTTGAATATTTGATTTTATTTTCAAATCATCTTTTTGTTAAGGATACTTTTTCAATGAAATAAGTGAAATATACTCGCATCCCTGGTAAGAGATAAGTTACACAGTGACCCTTTACTGATGCTAAAAGGACAATACAAACATCTTGAGTAGATTTATTGACAAGATAAAGCATGGACCCCCCACCCCAGATAGCCAGTCACAGCAACTTGATCAGAAAAATATTAGGAGAAAGAAAGTGAAAAGGGGTTGATAAAAAAGGGATGGTGTATAAAGATTGTAAGTAAGGAAACACACTGTAAGTATAGTGGTGTGAGAAACAAAAGAAAGCAGGAGGAAAATAGAAGAGAAGAGGAAAGACGGTCTTTAAGTTCCAGTATCAGGTAAAAGAAAAGGGTGAGTTAAGTTCGTAAAAAAAAAAAAAAAGCAATAGAAAATGGACCCTTGCCTATAAATAAGGGACAAGAGGTAGGTCACCCGAGTGGCAGAGGAGCTGAGAGTAGACCAGATAAAAGGTCAGACTTTCTACTGGCCGCTGATCTCTCTTTGTGAGTGAGGAATTTGTTTAGTCTTTTCGGTCGTCCAAAGGAGAGAAATAATGGTTCAATTTTGAATCCCAACATGCGTCTTTCGTTACTTTCCCTTGCTGCAGTTGCGGTGCTGCCAGAACGGTACATTTTTATTATCTTTCACTTTACTCTTTAATTTGCTCAGAAAAAGGCACAAATTTCTAAATCAGGCTGTGGGTAATTAATCTATTAATAAAACTTCCACCCACAGATTTTTAAAACATGAATTGTAAATGCCTAAAGAGTATGAAAACCCCATCAAATGGCCTTTGTTCAATCATGGTCAAGAATTAACTAACATATATCCATTCAGCAATCAAAGTTATTTTCAATTAAAAGACAATTAAAATGTGGAATTGAATGCTAAAACAAATGAAAAACAAACAATTTACCATTATAGAATTGTTTATTAACTCAAATTAATATCAATAGAGGAAAAATTTCAACAAAAAATTCTGTTCAAGCATTTTCAAATAACAAGAACAAACAAATAACTCAAAGAATATAACTAATTCAAAGTTAATAAACGTTTTAAAATCAGATGCTGACAACATTTGATGGTTATCCTCAGTTATTTAGTCCCAAAATATGATGGCATGAAGATTACTTTCAAGGGAAGTAACTTTTGGCGATCCTTATGCTATCTTATTTAAGGACTAAATAACCAAAGATTACTGTTTCTGATAACAAAATTTGGGAAAGTAACAGGAGGCATATATCTTATTTTATTCAAAATGATAGGAAATTTTAAAATAGCATGAAAAATCTCTTTTTAATAATTCTTTTTTTTTTTCTGTGTTAGGACTTTTGTTTTCTATTTTTTCTACTAGTGTTACATTCGTTTTCAAGCAAACCCCTTTTGTGTACATCAAATGAAGCAGAACAAATTTTGTTATTTGTGTTATTGCACATAGACTGCAAGCACACTATTTCTCTTCATATATTCTCTATTGATTCTTCATATCATTTTGTTGTCGTTTCTCCTTCTAGAGTTTTTGATATATCAATGCCATTTCAATTGATATCAAAAAACGTCAGCTAAAATCAGACCATATGGAGGACGTGAATTCCTTATGACCAGACTGCCAATATCCCTGGGGACTTGACACATATCACTGCTCAGCCATCGAATTGATTAATTACTATCCTCACCCACTGCAAGTCACAGACCACCATAATCTTGGATACTTCAGCATTTCTTGAAAAATGGGGGAATAAGATATAAGAAATCATTTGTACAATTGGCTTTCTGATATTGTCATTTCACTTTCATATATATATATATGTATACATATATATATATATATATATATATATATATATATATATATATATATATATGGAGAGAAATTTCAATTCCAGTGAAGAGATAAACAAATAGAATAAATGCTAATTCCATCCTTCAGTACAACCCCCCCCCCCCCAAAAAAAAAACATTCAACAAGAAAATTTAGACAACTGGAAAAAATTTGACAACACTTCTTTATGATTTTGAGAAGTCATTAATATACAAACATTTGTTTGTACAATCTTATCTCTTACATCTGACAAGTGTAATGTAATATCTGTGAGAAAAGAGTGTCTATTTTATGTTTCTGTTTTGCACCATCAGAGAAAGACACTGAGAAAAGAAACCATCTTTCCTTGCAGATATTACATTACACCTGAAGAAGGTTGTAAAATGAATCAGCAAAAACTTTGCGTCAAGATGGAAGATGGGAAGAAGAGATGAGATTGTACAAATAAAAGTTAATATCTTTTCTATATCTTTCATTCATTAAGTTATTGTCAGATCATTCGTCAACCACCAACTCAAATTGGGTATAACTGATATCGGTTCGGTGATGATAACCAATATTCTTGGCAAAGACTTTGCACCGGATCCTGAGGTCCAAAGTTGGAGTGGCATTCAAAAACTGGATCCATACAAAAGGGTCAAGATATTCTTTCTGGCCCATATATGGAAAATACTTGATGTCAATCCCTTCTTCAGGAATGTATTTAAGCATACCAATGTTGTCTTGGTCAGTTGGATACTGAAAGAGAAAGAAGAAAGAATCAATGGAAATGATTTTTTGCAAATGGCTACAGGTTGAATTTACTTTCATTCAAAAGTCTCTCACATTTTCATCTTTCTAATAATAGCAACAGCACAACTGGTTTGTCACTCAATACAAACTGTCAATGACCAACATCTTTTGGCAGCATGCTGTGTTGGGGTGATCAATGAAAAAATTGGACATGAAATAAGTAAGTTACTTCACTTGCTTTTTGTTCAGCAGTGAAAAATGTTCAAATTTTCACTAAAAATGTTAGAATTAAAAAAACAAAAAAGAAGTGTGAATATCGATGGACAAAAACCAAAGGACTAATTTTGCATTAAATTGCATGGTAAATTAAAACCTGCACAGAATTGAAAACTTAAACATCTCCTCCTTATCATGTCTAGAAAAACGTTTTTTGTTTTTTAAATTCCTCCCCTAAAGGCAGCCTTTTTTTTTCATACATTGGAACATGGCTCTGAAAAGTGGTTGAGTGGTGAGCTCTGCTTATTGGAACGAGAGTCTGTTCCTCAGAAAGGGAAGGAAGGAGAAGAAAAAAAGAGGGAAAAGGGGCAATAACCAGGTAAAATAAAAATTAAAAAAAACTGCTAATATCAGGGTTGTTTTTACTGTTAATATTTTGGAGAGTTGGGCAGAAGAATACTTTTAGGGCATGACCGCACTCTCCCCTTATAGTTCATTTGTTTTGTACATTTTTCTTGTTTTTCTTTTTCAATAAATTTCCTTCTTAAATTTTGTGCATGTGGTAAGAAAGACAAGGTAAAGTGGAAGATCAAAGCTGAGACATGAACAAACTGTACATAGCAGGACAGATTAGGAAGGAGAACTGGCGGGGCTGATTTAGAAGCTATATATAGCTGATAAAAACAGCTGCTGCTGTGAGGACAGTATTTGTATCAATGTATAAAAACTGAGGCTGCTTTGAGGAGGACGATATTTGTTTCAATGTATAAAAACTAAGGTTGCTTTGAGTAGGACAGTATTTGTTTCAATGTATGAAAACTGAGGCAGCTTGTGGAAATATAGAAAAAGATTCTCTCGAGAAAACCCAGTATTTGCTATAAAAATAAAAATTCTCTTAGAGATTCAGCCTATAAAAATAATTACTAAGCAAACACATTAGTGACAAAACCATTAATCATCAACTAGATAAGGACTGTTTACCCTATAATGAATACATACTACCAAAAAGTCTGGAGAATTCGACCCTGTAGTCTTCTGTCAACTCTTGAATTCATAAAATTTTTCAAGGGAAATAACTCCTGATTGAAATTACTCCCTTTGACCGTTAGTTAAAATAAAAAAATGAAAAAAATTCTCATCCAATTCCTGGGAGAGTTCCATTATTTTTAATTTTATTCATTATCCATTGAAACATTCTACTATCAATAGAAGTGGTTACAAATGGTTCATGAATTCAAAAGACAAGAAAGAAATCACAAAATCTGCCCTCAATTATTGAGTAACATTTCTGTGCATATAGAGGAAGATTCTTCAAATCCTTTGGTGCAAATGTGTGTCTAAAGAATTATCCCTGGATAAAGAAAGAAAATAGATTTGAAACAGGTCTGGTTAGTTATGCAATAGAAACTGTTACGTAACCAACATCTTTAGGCAGCAAATTGCAAATAGAACCCCCTCCAGGTGTTGACAATTTCTAATTGTCCAGAGAAATTCAAAAAATGAGCCTAATCAATTGGTTCAGTCATCTATTTCATCAACTTTTCAACACAGGTGTTAAGGTCCAAGAAAGACAACTGCATTATAACTGAACAGCAGATAATCAAAAGTCAATCATGAATGCCTAAACAAGTTCTTGGTGTAGTGTTTGGGTAGTCGCCCTTGGAGTACATCACCCCCACCCAAAACAAGTGATGTGGTTGGGCCTTTTGGTACCAAGTTCCCAGCAGGAACGGCTGATATAATTTTTGATGTGCAAGACATGGGGAGTGATGGGTCATGCCCTGCCACGCTGGCTCATGACGTGTTGGCAGGGGGTCTGGTGGATTGTCCACTGCTGATGCAGGTCAGTGGCCTAAGAGCTCCACCGGCTCTTGCTACCCATCCAAACTGTTCTTGTAAGTTAAGAATGGATGTTCGGAGCGCTGAAAAAAAAAAAAAAAAATTTTTCCCAACACAAATCGATGTTATTTTTCGAAAAAATTGGATGCAAATTCCATGCGTAACGATCTTTTTCTCTCTCTCTCCAACCTGATGGGGTCAGTGAGGCAGCACAGGAGCATACCTCTCCCTTATATATAAAGTTTTTAACTTAGTTAAAGTCCACAGATGTTGGAATTTGAAAACAGAATTGCACTCATCCAAATTTGCAGCAGCATAGTCGACCTGGGGATTTCATTTTAGCAGTTGAAAAAGTTTGAATTTTTCACCTTTCTTTGCTAAATATTTCATGTCTGTCTCCCAGCAAGAATTTATTACTTAGATTAGATGGAACACTGACACATCCAACATTTGATTTGTTTGTTTTTATGGCCAGTCAAGCCCTGGTCGAGGCAGTAGGGAGGGGGGGTAGGTTTTGTTTTTAGAGTTTTTTATATATATTGTTTTTTGTTCGTTTTCTGGGGGGGGGGGTTGATTTGGGGGTTCATTGAAATATCATATGAAATTGGTGCACATTCAGAGATTTTGGAGCTACATTCTGGTTTATACACAAAGGCAAATAACTAGCATACTTGAGGAAAATGGAAACCTAACAATAGACAGAGACATGATTGTCGAACGTGCCAAAGAATTCTACCAAAAATTTTATTCGTCCAAACAAGGACTACAAAACCATGAATGAGTTACGCAAGACGTGAGCAATCAACTTGAGGACTTCCCCAAATAACCCCGTGGGAGATGAAAGAAGCCATTAAACAGACGAAGAAAGGAACTGCCCCTGGACCAGACAACAACACCATTGACCTACTCCAAAAAGCAGGTAAAATCATCACTCGGAAACTGGCCGTCCTCTTCAACTTGTGTCTAAAACACAGTAAAGTCCCAGACGATTGGAACACTGCTATCATAATGCTTTTATATAAAAAAGGAAACCCAAAAGACCTTAACAACTACAGGCCTATAAGCCTACTCAACTGTGTATACTAACTTTTCACAAAGATCATCACCAACCGAATCACGAAAACACTCGATGAAAACCAGCCAGGTGAACAAGCTGGCTTTAGAAGAAACTACTCGACCATGGACCACCTGCATTCGATAAATCAGCTGAAAGAAAAAGCAGCTGAATTTAAACTGCCAATCACCGTAACATTCATCGACTTCAAAAAGGCATTCGACTCAGTAGAAATCCTTAAGGTCATGGAGGCCATCACTCAACAAGGTGTAGATCCAGTATATGTTGAAGTGTTGAAACATATATACAATCACAGCGACACCTTTATCAGGTTACATAAAGACTCGAACCCCTTTCAGCTCCAAAAAGGAGTAAGACAAGGTGATACCAGCTCACCTAAACTCTTCACAGCCTGCCTTGAGATGATCTTCAGAAGACTAGACTGGGACAGTAAAGGAATTAAAATAGATGGCGAGTATCTGAGCAACCTCAGATTTGCAGACGACAAAGCCCTTTTCGCAGAGAACCTACACGACCTCCAACTAATGATAGATGAACTAAACGAAGAGAGCAAGAACGTTGGCCTACACATGAACTTCAGCAAGACAAAGATCATGTGCAACAACCACATCAGAGATAAAAACACAATGATCAAAATCGAGGACACAGAACTGGAGGAAGTAGACCACTACATCTACCTAAGACAACGAATCTCCATGAGACCCTCAAAAGAAGAATAAATCAAGTGAAGAATCACACTAGGATGGCAAGCCTTTGGCAGAGCTTGCTCAACCTCCAAAAATAAGAAGATCCCATTAATCTTAAAGAGAAAGGTGTATAACCAATGCATCCTCCCATTAGTCACTTATGGAACTGAAACATGAAACCTAACCAACAGACAGACCTGTAAATTAGGAACCGTGCAACGTGCACATAAAAGAATAATGCTGGGCCTCACACGGAGAGACCACAGGACAGCACAGGACATCCGAGAAAAGACAAGAGTCAGGGACATCATAGAATCCATTAAAAATCTCAAATGGCGGTGGGCTGGCCATGTTTCAAGAATGACAGACAACCGATGGACATCACGACTCACGACATGGATCCCCCGAGATCACATGCGCAACTGAGGCTGACAGAATATTAGATGGAGAGACGAGCCATACAAGTTCAGGAAGTACTGGCTCCGCGAAGCCCATGATAGAGAAGTGTGGCAAATCCTGGGGAAGGTCTATGTCCAACGACGGACGTTAAAAGACTGATGATGATGATGATGATGAAACAAGTTCACTGGTGGACAAAGGTGTTGTTTCCATCACAAAATCAAAAAAGGTATGTATGTGTAAAACACCATTTTATGATGTATTATTTCGTTGGTCACCTATAGAATGAAAAAATTCACTTTTACACACGTATCTCATCTATTGTGCATTTATTTAATCTCCGCTATCCACAAAAGATTGGTTTTGACACTGGTGCTGAGATTAGATAATTCATATTTCTGACATTTATATGTATGTATCCAGACTTTGCCCAGCCCTAAACTTTCATAGTAAAATATTCCTTTTTTTCTTTCAAATCATGAATTTATAGTTCAAATTATACTGGAAATATTTTCAAGGCAACTTAATTTACTCACCACCCGTTTGATTTACAAGGTAAAAAGCAGCATGTATAGATGAAGGTGATTCATAATTTCCCTTGGAATACTAGTTTTTTTCTTCATTAAAAAAAGACAAAAAATGAATAAGAGAACAGAATTTACTTTATGATTCTATGTATTTGATGAGTTCCATTGTACTTAGGATCATTTTGAATTTTTCATGGAAAAAATCTTCAGCATTGATTCCTCACATCTTATTTGGACTTTTGTATGGACTTTAACGATTAACTGGTAATGAAGAGAAATAGTTATCCATTGAAAGTTAATCTATTATGATCCATTGCAAGGTATCAATTGCAAGATAAATGCTGTAATTTGCTGATAGAACTGAGATGCAATCAATCATAATAAGACGGAAATATTGAGTTAGCCATAGAACTGAAGCGAAGAAAAGATAAAAAAAGATACATGGCAGAAATCATTGAAGCAATTCTCGAAAAAGCTAGGAGTTCCAAAGTTTTTTTACAAAACTCTTGATGCAGGACGAAAATAAATAACCAGTGTGCTAGACGATAATGGAGACCTAACAATGGGTAGGGATAAAATTGTCAAACTTGTCCTGGAATTCTACGAAAAACCTCTATTCCTCCAAACAAGGAATGCAGAAAAATGAACAATACATAAAAATCACAAGCAATCAGTCTGAAGATTTCCCAGAAGTTACTCCATGGGAAGTGAACCAAAAAAGTGAAGGACCCTGAATCAGATAACATCATCATCGACCTACTCATAAAAGCTGGTAAAGTTCTTACTAAGAAGCTAGCCATCCTATTTAACTTATGCCTCAAACAAAGAGAAGTCCCAGAAGATTGGAACACTGCATTCATAATGCTTTTATAGAAAAAAGGGAACCTCAGAGATCTCAACAACTACAGGCCAATAAGCCTACTCGTCTGTATTGACAAATTTTTACCAAAGTAATCAAAGGGAATTACTTGAGCACTAGATGAAAACCAACCACAGGAATAAGCTGGCTTCAGAAAAAGCTACTCAACCATTGACCGTTTCCATTCAGTAAATCAACTAAACGAGAAAGTGGCAGAATATAAAACGCCAATCACTATAGCATTTGCTGACTTCAAGAAGGCCTTTGACACAGTGGAAATCCCCAAAGTTATTGATGCTGAATGAAGAAAGCAAGAAAGTTGGTCTCCATATGAACTTCAGTGAAACAAATGTTATGTACAAGAAATATGTTGACGATAAAAACACAACAATCAAAATCAAAGACATAGAACTGAAGAAAGTAGACCACTAAATTTATGTAGACAATAAATCTCCATGGAATCCTCAAAAGAAGAAGAAATTAAGCAAAGAATCACTTTGGGTTTGCAAGCTTTCGGCAGGGCAAGCTCAACCTTCAAGAACAAGAAAATCCTGCAAGTGCTAAAAAGAAAAGTACCCAACTGAAACATGGAACCTAACCAAAAGACAGTTCCTCAAACTGAGAACTATGCAACATGTACATGAGAGAATCTTACTCATCATAACGTGGAGAAATCACAAGCAGCATAATATATCAGCAGGAAAACAGGAGTGCAAGATATCATAGAATTCATAAGAACAATAATATATAATAATATATACATATAATAACTTAATATATGATAATATATAATAACTGAATATAAAAAAACTTAAATGGCAATGGGCTGGTCATATTGCGAGAATGGCAGACAACAGTTGCACATCACGACTCACCACGTAAATCCCCAGAATATTACATGTTGGGCTGACAAAATTTAGGATGGCGGGACAAACTAGATAAATTGAGAAAATACTGGCTCTCTGATGCCCATGATAGAGAGGTCTGGCAAATCTTGTGGAAGGTCTACGTCCAATGACAAATGCTAAAAGGCTGATGCTTAAAAGATTTTAAAAAATTGTGCAGTTGTCAATCACTAGAGATGTTTTGTCTTTTCATCTTCTAGATTCAAGAAACATTGCAAAATATTATTTGGATGATCCCATGAGGACTGATGCTACTGAAAAACACTTATTTTTTCATCAATGTTACAATCAGTAGGCCTGTAATGATCATCATGATCAGGAGTTAAAGGTTCCCATTCACAGCAGACCAGGGTTGCCAGATTTTGCCATAAGGGGAGATAATGCAAGTTTTATCTCAGGATTTACCCAACAGAGGCACTGTGATAGCACTGAATTTTTAAATCAAGTGAGTCTGGAAGTAGAGGTTGAATACCAGCTCCCTAAAGCAAGTGAGTTCAGAGGCAGACTTGCTTGACCTTCAAAATCAACACTATTGTTTCATTGTCAGAGTTAAGTAAGCCTCTGTGATTATCTCCCCCTATGGCCAACTAGGGCAATCCGGCTGCAAATAAAACAGACAAGTGCATATATATATATATATATATATATATATATATATTTAAACTGATGTGACACAAAAGAATCCAACTTACAGCTCCAAAACAATCCACAGTGAGTCTATCCTTATGATAACGACCTTTAGGGAAGTCTGAAGGTAAATTACCCTTATCATAAAGGTCTGGTTTCCAACCATAGATCTGGAATAATAAGAATTTACAGTTCCAAGTCAAATTAAAAGTAATTGCCTGCTGAAAAGTTAAATTAAATGAGGTAATCCTTGGTCATTTGGTCTTATAGCAAGCTATCATAAAGATTGCCCAAAGTTATCCCCCTTGATGGCTAAAAATTCTAGATTTCTCATTTCCTGCATACTTTATAGCTGAAAATTTTATGTAAGTTTCAAATAACTGCTGTTTTTGCTATAAGATACTGTCCTCCAAATTTGAGCAAAACCGTGTAAAATTTCAGGCAAATCTGTGTCATTAGGAGAAATCAGTGTAAATTTTCCGGCAAATCCATCCCTTTGCCTCTCTTAACCAAAGATTTGCCATGCACTCATACCTATACCTAGTTTCAGTAAGATTGAAGAGGTGATGGCGTTATCAATTGGGTGATTTGTTCTGGAATCCTCCAATTACTGTGTTGTATGGATCAACCTAGGGTTTGTAAAGATTGATGATAAATAGAACGGGTCAAAATACTGGTGTAAACAAAGCACAAAGAAAGACTTCTGATGAAATTTTTACATCCATAATTCAAATTTTCTACTTACACAATTCATTTTAATCTCATATTTGACTACAACTAGCAAAGGTATAAAAAGCAGAAGTTATTTCTTCAACTCTTAAAGAAAAAGAGTTAATTCGTATTTCTATCTGTTATCACAAAAACAAGTATGTAAAAAACTTTTGTCAGAAGCATTTTTCTTAGTAAAAATCACAAGATAAATTTCATCTAACTACTATGATCAATCAATACAGGGAGGCCACAGCAAGTTGGACTTGGGAGTAAGTCAGACCACAGGCTTCTATTTGAAGCCAAAGTGGTTTTCAGTCATTTGGGTCACATGGCTGAGCCACATGATCACTTGCTTTCATGGAAATCTGACACATTCATGTTGTTGATTGGTGAGGTGAGTGATCATTTAAAGTATACTTGTTGAATATTTGTCTGGATCAGATTTTTTAAATTGAAACTGAAATTTCAGAAAACCTAAATGTTTCATATTTTCTAGATTTTTTTGGATGGGGTGGAACATGAAAAAACTGCACATGAATCATTTTCCGCTTACTGAAAATGAGGGGGGGCCAACTTGCCCTGACATGGGGCAAGTAGTTCGCTGTGTCATTAGGTCAGATATGAGCTAAACTGAATCATATTATAATGTTTTTTTCCATTTATTGATATCACAAATTTAGACAAGATATTGATGCTCAGTTTAAACCATGAATGCTAGCCGTAGTCTCCCTTATAGATATTGTTGTATCCAGTCTAATTGTAAGACTCCCAAGTTGAAAAATAACATTTAACATTAATTCATTTATTACTTTTGGAGATATTGTGGAGACAGTCATGGAATTTTGGTGATATCATGTGGTTTGGATATAAAATAACGATGTAAGAGCATGGATCTGCTCCAAAATTCAATAAATTCTTCCATAGACTATTGATCCCTTTTCCACAGAATATCATTGAAATTTATTGAGAACCTTTCAAGATATTTTGTAGACAGGAACAAAAAAATCAGCAATATTATGTGAATTTGTCATAACTGTGACATGAGGGTGATATATCATGTGGACAAACATGAAATTATGGCAATATTATATGGTTTATATACGTAACTAATTCTTTGGGGAGATAATTATGCATGGATTTGCTCCAAAATTTAATCAGTTCTTCCACAGATAATTGTCTACAATTCTACAAAATATCATGAAATTTCATTTTGGAGATGTCATGTGGTAAGGTCAAAGGAAGCTAACTGCGTTTTAACCAAGCTGCAATTATAAGGGTTGCCAATCCGGCTCTTTTGGAGCTAGATATAGCTATATTATAGCTCTTTGGGAGCAAGATTATCATTTTGGGGTCAACCCTCCACCCACATTATATCACAAACTGTGATATAATGAACTTTGTCATAACAGGGGAGGCCTGTGTCAGTGAGATCTGAATTTAAAAAATATCATTAATCTTGAAAACTTTTCTACTTACCCTGTTTACTTTCACCGCAATACAAGGTTTACCCACACTGTAGCCAAAACTATGTGTCTTTTTACACATGGAGCCACTAGGGAACAATTCAGTCATATTTAACTTACACACCTGGCCCTTCTTCAGGACAGTTGTATCATCGCAAGTGATTGCATCTTTCCCACCATTTGTTTCAATATGTACTTGAAAAAGAGGCACAAGAAAAAAGTTTTTCAGAGGCACTGCATTGACTATTGAAAATATTTATTAATCTTGCATTAAAGGTCAATTGAAACAAATAAAAAATCACTTTTCTCCAAGTTGCACATATTTAATGACCCAAAGGTGTTAAAAATCGTATTCCAATTTTCTCTTTCGATATATACTTACCTATGGCTAAAAAATCTATTGAAATGTTCACTTGTACAAAAAATAAGATGGTATGCATACATGACTTACGTCCCTTTACAGGGATCACTGATGACATCACAGTCAACAATTTCCAGTACCAGCTAAAGCGGAAGATTTGTATTTTGTTTCCATAGTGACTTACATAGTAATGAGTAAGAATGGATAGGTCTTGGATTGTTCTATTTCTCTGCACTTTCTAATTGTGCAAAGCTAGGGTGGATTGGTCAAGGTGGAAAAACGGTAAAATTCGCATCAGTTGGGAGGCTGGCAAAATGATACCGATCCTAGAGGGAAAGAAAGGGAGAGGAAGCATAAATTGCTAGAGGCACCAGGGCTAATCAACAATCGAACATAAGTGTTGAGGGCTTTTATAGAGAGCTGTTGGTGGAAGTGACATCTTAGATATCTAGCTAAAAGAAGGGTTTTGTATTTAATTCTCAACTGAAAGTATAAGGGGCACTACATTAGTTACACATCTAGGTTTACTTTTCTTCACATTGGTCTCATTTTTTTCAAGTGGACCCATATGAAAATTTTCTTTGCATCCAATTTTTTGGGCTTTCATTCTGTAAGACCTTCCTCTCCTGTAGACCAGGCTATCATTGAGGAGAGGATCACTTTAGGGCAGAAAAATTGAAATGTCTATTCTGAGATACCCATACTGCCAGGCAATTCAAAAATTGTTTTGAACAGAGATATGCTGAGATTTAAGGGGTAAAATTTGTGGTTGAAAGATGTGCACTTTTTGATTTTGATTGTTGTATCTTTGTCCCCAACACGTTTGTTGTACATGACCTTTGGTTTGCTGAAGTTCATTACGATAGCAAAGATAGTAAATATACTGGCATCAATTCTGTTTCTGACTTTAACAAAGAAAGGGTTCAAGCTGCCAAATTATTGAGACAATGGCCAGCTGGTGTTCATAGTTAACCAGACCAATGTGATTGTATCCTGGACAAGACTGACCTCAATAAACATGGCATACATCTAGAGCTGTGCTATAAAAAGTTTATACAAAATTTAAATGGTAAAAAGAAAGTTTCAAATGGTGCAGGATGTAGTAATGATCCATCAGATAGCCAACCACATCAAAAACAAGCAAATAGCACTGATACCAGAAAGGAATATCCAAAAGAATGTGATTGTTGCAAAAAATATGTTATAATTATGATGTATCAAACAGCAAAAACCATTAAACAAACAGCAAAAGCTAAAAATCAATCTCAGTATTTTGAATTAAAGGACATTGCCCTAATTGCAAAACAGTTCAATACCATGAATCTTGTTATAAGGAATTCACCAGAAAAGAGAGCCAATTTAGTCAAAGGAGAAAGATCTTATGGTAATTTTGATTCTGTTGTTCAATGCATAAATAAAAGGGTAATTGGTGAAATTCAAGCTGTTTCAAGACAATTCTTCATGATGTATACAAACTTCAGAGTGGAGATGAGAGATACAGAGATAAATAACATCAAGAGTGAAGGCAACCTTTGAAGATAAACTGTATTTTTCTATCTCTGACTCCTACAATCCCAAAATCATAAATAATGCAAATGCCATTAAGCCATACTATATTCAATGACTGAAACCATGTAATACAACAAGCTGTCACTTTACGAAGATATCATTTCATTTGGAAAAAGAAACCCCAGAATTGTCTTGGCCCATAAACTTAACTGAACTTAATTCCGATAACCAATAGTTGATACATTTTTAAGAAACTTACAGCAAAGTAAAGAGAATCCAAACTCTGAAACTGCTGATCACTTAATCGATTCTTATTCTGCTGATCTGGTCCATGTTACAGCAGGAAGAAGATTTATCACAGCAAAACACTTCCTGTTAGGACTTGGATTGCACAATATTACTGGACAGAAAAAAATAATTCAAATCACCCACCATCTCTGTCACTGCATTTATCATGTAGTACCACTCATGAGCTCTCAAATTATGGCTGATTGTGCATTTAAAAGAAAAAAAAGCATGAAATTGCTAACATAGTATGAAGCATATAAATGAAAAAAGAGTTCTTAATGGTTTTTCAGTGCTATCAGATGTGCTCAATAACATACTAAAAGTTTCTTACAGTCTGACAACTGGGAATGTATATTTCTTAAAGTGGCGTCCAATATGGCTACCAATATGTAAAATACACATTATTCAGCCAATATTCACCTGCGACAAGTTTTTTGAACAGTTTCTTGTAGTAATGAGTGTGCTCAATGACATATCAAACTGTTGAGAAACCCTTTTTTCATGTGGTAAGATGTTTTTTATCATAAATGCATCAGACTATATGATGAATATAAGAAATTATTCCAAATTATGAGATCATAAATTCTAGTCTGAAAATTGTTGAAAAATTGACAACATGTTTTTTTCACATCTACTGTAAATGTACTTTGATATTCAAGTGAGATATTGTTTGTAACATGATCGATATGCTGTCCAGCTCTATACGTATTAGCAAAAGAATATCTTTTTAACGTTTATTTTACTTTGACCTTAACCTAAATACATTGTCTTGGCTTCCAGGGATCTTACAAGTATTGCCAAATGAATGGGCATTTCCAACTTGGTTAAAAATGTCTCCTTAAATTTTCTTCTACCCTGTTTGATTTTTAAATTAATTGCATTTAAACTTTAGACATGGTTGACTGGTGGTCATCTTGAATTTGATCTCCCACGGTCTTTAGAGGTAAAATCTGACTTCCTTCCACATCTGAAAATTGATATTATATGTGATAATCATGCTAGAAATTCCATGCCTTTTTCATAAAGTGCACAATCATCTTGTTCATTTCCTCCACTTTATACGGCAAATCCTGTCACAACAGTCTTGACATATTTCTGGGTTGATAACTTTGATATGTATACAGAGACAGAAACTGGCCTTGGTGCAACCTATTCAGTACATGTGATGGCTTTTCAAGATGACTGAACTCTTAATGTCACCCCTGAATTGAGTCTTGAACCTGCAACAAACCCTGTCAGAAAATTATTGCCAATCCAACAAAGAACCACCAGTGTTTATGAATTTAATTCTTGACAAATCTGTTATATGATAAATTAGATTTTTTGGCAAATCATTATGTTTTTTATAATAATTTGGTAATTGAATGCGAGTGACAATACTGTTTCAAGTTATTTGGGTTGGTGCATACAGGTTACACGATTCTATCTAGGAACACCTTTAAATAAGACTGTAGTGAGATATTTACTACCCATTGATTCAAAAGTCACAGACTTCTCCACAATTCCGTTATCAAAGCTCCGTTATCTGCAAAATCAGTTGGCTTAAGTGGACATGCTTTGTGTGAACGTGACACAAGATGTTGGAGTTATAATGAATGCTTAAAAGCTGATCAGGAATTTTCCAGATCAATTTAGCAATGTCCTGATTCATCTGGGAGGCTTTTCATTTCTGAACGAAAATTTTGCTGTCATTGGAAATATAACAAGTGGTTCAGAAATCGAGGATGTAATTTTCCAAGTGAATATTTGTTCAATGGTTTCTTATCTGGGAACCATTACAACTGGTGCTGGACAGTACATACATATATTTCAGGCTCGAGATGGTAGTTTGGAAAATATTTCTGTTTGTTGTACATACGCCCTGATATTGAAAAAATAGCCAAAGCACACCAGGCTCATATTTTGCACAAGCATACTTAGTTGAACAAAGTATTGTATAATACGAGTACTAGATAAGAAGGAAATATTGTGGAACAAAAAATTATGGTTATTCATTTCATCTTCTAGCCATACAACCTCCATCCTACCCACACAGGTGCCTGAGCTCTAGAGGAGAAAAGCTCAAACTAATAAAAAAAATTCATCCACTGACTACTGAAATGTTTTTGTTTAAATCATTTTATCTTTACAGTTGGTTAGCTGCATAAGTCAAATATATTTCTTGCGTTTGAGTACATTGCATAACCCCCCCCTCCTATTTTGGCACAATTTTTTTTGTGTTACTTAATATGTGTTACTTAATATGTGTTACTTAATATGTTTTGCAATGAAAAGAAGAAGGAAATCAGCCATAAAGGATGAAAATGTTAACCATGATTTAAGTAGACTTACCCTTTAAATAATCTTCCAAGTCATCTATAAATGGTTGGACTCTATTAATTAAAGTCATATTAGAAGTAGCATAGGTGGGATTTTGATATGCAGGCCGCTTTGACACACCTGAAAGTAAAAAAAGGATTCATAAATTGTACTTTTGTGTGAATTAGGTTTGCAGCAATGAATGATTTCTCTTTTACATAGTGGACGATTATGTGTTATGGTAAATAGCTTTGTTAATGAGATGAATTTTATTCAAATATTGACATTACATTGATTCACTCGTTTAACAGGCCTTACATTTTTAATGCAATGATTACACTGATTCTTAAATGCTTTTGTCCAGTGGTATGATATTTATGCCGTTAAGGTGTTTAGGGGTTAGCTTTAATGGTTAAGCGCAATCAGCTTCATGTAGAATTATTGAGTTTTAGAAACGGTTGTAATGAGGATAATGAACACATATTGATTAGTAAGCTGCTGAGAATCAAGTTGATCGCCAGTTGCTTTTAGTTAACAAAGGCGATAGCCCAGGAGTGGTTACTTCCTTTTATTTACATTTAATATTGATGTAGCATGGGCCATCTGATTGGCCATGTAATAGAGACATTGCAAATGGAGACTTGAGTATTAAGGTTCCTGGGAAAGGGTGCTTTGTATAAATGTGTACATTATTATTGTGAATCTTGTAAGCAGTTCATTATATACATGGAAATCAATTCTTTCTTTTTTTTCCTTCCACCATATAACTTTATGTAATTTTTCCTTCCTTAACTTCCATTACCTGAATGTTGTCTTTGAATTTTTGTTCTGTTTTTTTTACGCCGGTTTGATTTTCGCCAACTGCAATAATTTTTTTCTCTTGCAATAGCGTTCTTCAAGCTATTGAGAGAGAGAGAGAGAGAGAGAGAGAGAGAGAGAGAGAGAGAGAGAGAGAGAGAGAGAGAGAGAGAGAGAGAGAGAGAGAGAGACACACACACACACACAGATATGATATATTTATCACATCATCAATAATTCAACTGGTGTCATCAATAATGATAAATTTGAATCAATTAGTTTTTTTCAAAGGTGAGTCCAGTTGATCAACCATGAGAGAGAATCATTTCATTTATAATACATATTACTAAATAATTTTTATTATCATTACTTCCCTGAAATATAGGACAAAATCTAAGGGGAAATTATTTTTTTTACTTTTAAGGTTCAAGAGTGAAGGAGAATTCTCTCTTTTTTTTACTTTTAGGAGTGAAAATTCAGGGGGAATTCTTTTTCTTCCCACTTTCATGGGGTCAAAATGGGCGTGGGGTGATTTTTTTCCTTACTTTTCGGGTCAAAATTCAAGGGAATTAGTATTTTTACTTTTAAATTGAGGTGGGAGATTCTTTTACTTCAGGGGTCAAAATGGGGGGAGTCACTCTTAGGGGTCTAATTTGAGGGGAAGAATTCTTTTCACTTTTAGCAGTCAAAATCCAAATCCAAGATAATTTTTTTTTACATCTAGAGTTCAAAATGGAAGGGAAGTTTTTTCCTCACTTTGAGAATCCAAAATTGAAGCGAAGATTTTTTCCCCTAACTTTTAAGAGTTGAAATCAAAGGGAATTTTTTTTTACTTTTAGGTGTCAAGATTGAAGGGGGGAAATTTTTCTCCATTTTGGGTCAAAAAATTGAATGGCGTGGGACTTTCATTTTTACTGTAAGGGGTCGACATTGAAGGGGGAGAATTTTTTTCAATTTTCGGTGTTGGAATCCAAGAGATTTTCTTTACTTTGGGGAGTCAAAATCATTTTTCATTGCATAGCTAATCTATTGTATATTCCTCACATTCATTTCCAGTTCGTGAACCTGAGAGTGTGAATAATAAAGATTAAAAAAAAAAATAAATATTTTGTACTTTCAATCTGTAAGATGTTCCTCTCCTTCGGGGATTAGACAGTTTTGAAAAAAGTTGATTTTGAGCTCAAAGAAAAATCAACATCAGGAATATTGTCTGAATCACTTCTGAAAAAGGCTGCCATATTTTGGTAAAGAGTTTGGATGTGCTGGTATCACCATGTCTTATCCCTTTTTGGAGTTGAAAAGGCCCTGAGTCTCTATGTAGTCTGATAAAGGAGCTGCTGTAACGGTATATATATTGCAATACTCTGATATATACGGGGTCTACACCTTGTAGAGTGATAGCATCAGTGACCTTAGGAATTTCCACTGAATCGAAGGCCTTTTTGAATTCAATAAATGCTACAGTGAGTGATATTTTATATTCTGATGCTTTCTCTTTTAGTTGATTCAGAATCCATTTGAAATTTCAAATAGCAATTGGCTGGTCATGTAACAAGAATGGCAGACAACCGCTGGACATCACAACTCACAGCATAGATCACCAGAGATCACACCTGAAATCTTGGCCAGCAGAATATAAGATAGCAGACGAACTAGACAAGTTCAGAAAGTATTGGCCCCACAATGGCCATGATAGAGAGATCTGGCAAATCCTGGTAAATCTTGAGGAAGGTCTATATCCAAAGATGAACAATAAAAGACTGATGATGACGATGACAATTCAAAATTGTGATTCAAGGATGAGATTCTTTTACCCATTTGCAGTAAGCATTTTACTGTCTACAACTGGTCTTATTTTTTAAGATACATTGACAAACAGTTATAAGTAGGTTGTGTCTCTGATATTCCTTACAGGAGTAAATTAATGATAGGGAATTCATAAGTTGAATGAAAGGGAGTAACTTTTGATTTAAGTTACTTCCCTAGCACTATTTGGTAAATTATTTTTCATTTTTCTTCAATTCAGTTCTCAAAAAAGTACCATTTAAAAAAAATTATATTCATTGAAGCATTCCAGTCATTTCAAGTGGCTCATGAATGTAAGAGTTAATGATGGAAACTAATCAACTACCAAAAGAGAAAAAAACAAAAACAACTCAGACTAATCACTCAATAGAAACTGTCAAGTAACCAATGTCTTTCAGTAGTGTGCCATGTTGGGATCAATCAAAAAATCTGAAAAATGGGTGATCAATGAATAATTTACTTTTTCCACGATTTGTGGGACAGTGATCACTAAAAAGTCTAAATTGAAAAAAGAAAAGCATAAAAATTATTGGACAGAGAGACAAATATAGTATAAACCCACATTGTAAATTGGACACCCATTATGATTTTATAGCAGTGATTAAACACTTAAAACATTCATTTTAGTAAAGAAAAAAAGTGTAGCAATTGTATATACAAGTGCATACCATAAAAATCATATTTACATAATAACTAGAGCCTTAAATATTTGCAGTGGTGTAATAAGCTTCAGAATTTTAAAAAAATCCATTTACATCTGTTGATAGCACTACATATCTATAAAATCTATTCCATAGTCGTACCACTTTATTACTAAAAAAAGCAAAACTAAAATGTGACAATGTTAAAAATGCTGAAATCAACTGACTGAGAGTGAGACTCTAATGCTGGTTACACAAGAAGTTTCTGTTTTGGTAAGAGAAATAAACGTTTGTACACTCTTCCATTTTATGTAGTGTGAATGTGTGCAAATAATGGTTGGAACTTTAGAGTAAAAAATACCTCTGCTAAAGTTCAATGGTAGAATGCTTCGTACTTGAAGCCTGATGAGTAGTACTTAAAAGCAGAGGTTGCCAAACATTTTAGACCATTGACCCCTTCATGGAATCCTTGATCCCACATTGAATCTAGGCAAGGCTGCCAAAAGAAATTTATCAAACATACCAATGCCATATCTTAAAATGTACCCAATCTTCCAAAATGGTACTAAATCCGATGTACATCATTATATATTAACCAATATGTTGATTATGAGTCAGTATATCACATTTATTGAAAAGAAAAAAAATATGAAAGAAAGAAATACTCCTAATTAAAGACTTGCTTCCTCTATTTCTTTTTCTTTCATACTATACCATAAATTCATCCCTACAAACAAATTTTTAACATTTTTATTTCTTGTACAATAGGTATGAATAACATGAATGCAATTTTAACCAGAAAATCAACCCATGAGAAATTTTTGAAATCTGGCAAAAATCAGCAAACAATTTATTTTTAATAAATTCATTTATTATTTATTTTTCTTGTTTTCATTGATTCTTATGCATTCAACAGATGAATCTCCTAGACTTTAGTTATGTTCACTATTTTTAGAAAAGTGTTATGGCCTATGTGAACTTTACTTTGAGTATTAAAAAAGCAGGTAAATTAAGTAAAAGATTTTTTTTCCGACAAATTTTTTAGTTTTATTCAATTAACAATAATTTAAGCTTTTGATCGACAGAAGAATTTTTTTTTTCACTTAATATTAAAAAAAAACAGATTTTTTATAATTTTTATAAATTATCCAAATTAATTTGATATTTTTGAAGTGTATATTTTTTTTCTCTCTATATTTTCCTTTGACTGAAACTTATACATAGATATTATAACAAGAATGAATACTTGGATATAGCAAAATGATGAAAGACTCACTGGTATTTTTGTCATATTTTTTCTGTTTTTTGTTCATATAAATTGACTGGTATTTCAAGTTATGGGAGGTTGCAAATTGATGCAGACGATACACTATGCATTTTTTGGCACAGCACAATGTGGAGCAATTTCATGTTGTAGATTCTATTGCATGTCTGCTTGATCTTTCATATTCAGCAGAAAATGTCCCTTGTCAACATGGATCATGACTATCGATAACTTACTTGCAAACCATTGATAGTGTTAAAAGTATTTCATTTTTCGTAAAATGCAAAATATTGCACATTTTATTGCAGTTTACTTAACCAATGATAAAACTAAATATTTTTGCTAAAATTATCTGCATTTAACAAAAACTTTTTTTATAGATTTTTAATGACGGAATTTCGAATTTCTAAAATATTTTTATTCTAGTGTCATTGATAATGGTGTCATTATTGATTTTTAGTTGAATGTAGGAAAGATTGAATTTATAACAGTCAAAATCAACATTATAATTAAGGTAAATATGTTTTTCTTTTTGTTTAGACAAAAATTTGGATTAATTTACTTTTAGAAAAACGTTTAAAGAATCAAGAAAGGATTTAAACTTTTTTTAAACCCATATTTAAAATCTTGTATTGATTTCATGGTGAAAATTTTTGTTTAAAATTGTTCATGCTTATCATACAGGCACCATGTATAACTGTATTTTTGTGGCTAAATTAAACAAGGTAAGATATTTGGTTCAAAGAGTTCATGTTACGACATCTGCCATCTATCTGTTTGAAAAAAAAAAGAAGAGACTCTTTCTCTTCCATAACAAAATGTATACTACTAGAAAAAGGCTGTAAAACTGATCGACTGGAATGTAAATAACGCAGAGAATGATTTCAATATTCTGGACCACTTTTCGAATAATGATTCTTTTCTCTTACTTGTTTGAATTTTTATGGGTTGATTTGAAGAAAAAAAATCAACTATATGAATATTCTTTCTGAAAAAAAAAACAACAAAACATCTAGATATAACTGTAAATTTTTTCATGGGTAATAAACTAACTATAACTAGCTAATCACAAATAGCAGCAAATTAATACTACTTTAAAAATAATAATCTTTCAGGGCAAATTAGAAATAAAATATATTTCCTATTCATTAAAATGAAAAAGAAAAAAAAGCAGGTGGGTCAGTCACTCAGTAGAAATTATTACGGGACCAATATCTTTTAGCAGCATGTTGAGGGTGATCAATTGGAAAATTAGGAACAGGGATGATCAATGAATAAGCTCCTTCTCTAACCTTCTGTTGAGCAGTAATTTTTGCAAATGCAATTAATCCACGTTTATATAACATTTAGATAAAAACATGGGCAGCAAACATTGAAAGGGATAACGGAGAGAAAGAGCAGATACAGGCAAAGGATGAGAAATGAGCAGAGACATAAGATAATGAAAAATAATATGTAATTTCCAAGGGTTCAGCTAGTTTTTATGATTGAAATTACAGACACTCCCTGATTAACATTGTGGTTAGGCCGCTGAAAACCGCAACTTTAATTGAAATAAAACTGATTTTACAATAGACACTATTACATAAATAGGGGTTATTTAATTTATTGTAGGGTAGGGATTTTACGACTAGCCTATGTCTAATAATTTCAGTCGGAATTTTTTAGATTAGGGATTATCATTAGGTAAAAGTGTTTTTGGACTTGTCCTTATTTTAATTAAAACTGTCAATAATACTGTTCTGACCTAACAATTGCTTCCACCCCAAAATTGGCACTGGAATTGGGACAGTCTGTTCTCTGGCTTCGATGGTGACAACCTCCTGTCTCAGCTTTCTGAAAAATCACCACTTACAACACCCACCTGAAGAAAGCCATAGGGTACAATGGTCAAAACGTGTTCAAAAGATGAACCAAGATGTGGACAACAGTTCAAAAACTCTTATAAAAAATAATTTATGTCAAGAAAAATCATTTAATTTGCAATTCCACCTAAAATATTTTGTCTCATTATATATATATATCTTTTTCTAAACGATGTTAAAATGAAATGACGTTGAAAGAAACAACGTTAATCAAGGAGTTCCTGTACATGAAAGATGGCAATAGCTAAAAACCAAGCTAACAGAGAAAAGCAAAATGAATTACCTGGTTTGCCTTTTAACAGACTGTGTACTCCTATTAAAACAGGCACATCTACAGGGACTAAAAAGTAGTAGAACACAGAGAACATGCCAGCTGTGACTCCACTCAGAATGGAAAAAAAAGTCAGATAACAAAGACCCAATAGACCTGAAAGAGAAAACATTTCTGCATCAGTGATGAGAGTTGCAAATATTGAACAAAGGACGATAAATCAAAGTTTTTCTTTTTTTTTTAAGCCCAGATTTTTTAAATCACTGTGGCCATGATCACTAACCTGATCAAGCAAAAAAGACATAGGCTAGAGATGTTCTTTCTTTCTCACTCATCTGTTGGTCTGAACCATTGTTTATTTTAGTGCTCTTGGTTACACTTTTTGGCATGAAGCCTTTTCCACTTTTTGGAAATTCGTCTTTTTTACTTGTTCATAGGAGGTGCTAGATTTACAATAATAATCCATTGTAAAATGGACACTTTTATTTAGCCAGAACCGTGACATAGCATTTATAATGTTTAGGCATTTGAAGAAAAGCTTGGTTGGAATTATATATACATATATATATATATATATATATATATATATATATATATATATATGTATAAATATAATATTTTGTCCTATTGGTTATGTTACATATTTTCCCTTGAAACTAACAACTTCAGTCAGTCAGCGCCTTTTATCTTGTCAAGTCATATATTACTCCATGTAACTGTATCACTGTTGGAAGAGTCAGGATATGGTTGGTGGGTTAGTAAAGTCTTGGATGACAGAAAGATGAGAACTTCTAAAGGTGGGTATTGTGAGAAAAATGAAGCAGCTTAGCTACAGTGATTCATTTTCAGGTAGAGGTGGCAATATTTATTTATATGTAATGCCTTCCTAGGCATCTCACTACATAATATAATGGTCAACACTAAAAGTATACAAGAATTACTTTGAGTGGTGCAGGGGAGGGGATCTTCTCGGGGAAAAATTACACATTTCCCCAAAATTTCTATGAAATTTATTGAGAACTTTTGGATATAGTGGCTGTGGTTGATATATATAATATGATGCAGGGGATGTATCTGTACATAAATTGGCTCTAACATTGAATCATTGCATTCTTAGCGCATGGTCAACTATTCTACAAAATTTCTTGGCAATTTATTGAAGAACCTTTTGAGGTTTTGTATGGTGTTGGCATGTTATTGGAGGTAACTGTGCATAGATTGATGTGAAAAATTGGATTGCATCTATAAAATTAAAATACATTGAAAAACTTAACAGTTATTGTTGGGCATATAGATATATATATATATGAATCACTCCCTACTAATTACAGTCTTCCCCAAAATTTCACTCAATTTGTATCACTCACTTCATAGGCAAAATAACATACAATGAAAAACCTTCCAGATTTTCAAGTGTTGTAGGCACATAACTACGATGAAGAGAGGTCTATATATTGATCCGCTCCAGAATCGAATCACTCCCTCTTGAGTTCATGTTCTGCCTTTCCACAAAATTCCATTGAAATTTTTTGAGAATCTTGGGCACAATGCGGGGAAATTGCAAATTCTCAAGTTGCACACTCTCGCTTACTCGATGTTAAATAAGGCGTACAAATCCGAAGAAATAAGATAATTAAAGAAAGAAAACAAAAAAAAAAACAAACAAAAAACGATAGTGTTGAATAGGAAATTGGAAACAGGAATGCTGTCACTTGTTTTTTTCTCAGTGACGGCAATAAATAGAATGTACATTTTTTGTCAATTGAAAAAAAAATCAATAACAGATACAACACTTTGAACCTCATTTTACAAAAAGAGTCTGAAAAATATGGTTTTTCTCAAGACAAGAGAGAACAATTTTGGGGGGCATGACTTTTTTTTTCAAAATTCTTCAAAATCTGATGAATTTTGATTAATTTACGATCAATTTTACCTAATCAGCAATTTTCAACAAAAAAATCGATTTTCCAACTTTCAAATTGTAAAGATTAAATTAAAACAAATCTCTTCCTTTTTTTTTAATGCATGTTGCATGGATTAAATGACATTTTAGATTTATCAAATAATAAGAAATTAAGTCAAGATTCAGTTTGATAGAATCTGACCTCCATTTCTGCTGCATTTTTTTCAATTTTATTTGTTTTTTTGAGGGAGTTGAAATTAATTTAAAAATCTAGAAAAAGATAATTTTATGTAACGTGTGTAATTTAAAAGTCAAGATTTTCAATAAGATAGTCAAGATAAGACTAAAATTAAATTATGAAATATGAAATTTTAAAAATGTCTTCCCTCCATCAAAACATCTTTTCCCCTGGAAAAAAATTGTGCTTTCAAAAATATTTTCGAAGATGATTAAAAAATAACATTTTTAGAGTTCGAAAAATGGTTTTTCTATTTTAGGTTTTGATTCGGTTTGGGTTTAGCGAATTTAAGTAATTTGAAAAAAATATATACATTTATTAGTTTTATCTGCTTTGACTGAATCTGGATCAGCGTGATCGTTACCATTTCCGTGTTAAATTCAAAATATAGAAGATGGAAACAATTTTTGGGCACATGAACCCTTAAACCGTTTGATTTACATCAGAAATCTGCTAAACTGGACCCTTACTATGTGTCCGCCCACACGCGAGGATGGCGATAAAAGTTTTTACTCAGCTTACATCATTTAAAAAAAAATGCCTTCTCCCAAGGTCCAGTTTTTGCATTATAAATCATTTATATTTATCATTTTTTAATAAAAATATCAAGTTTAGCAAAGAAACTACAAAAAAAAGAAAAGAAAAGAAATTTTTTCAAGATTTTGTGACTAATTGTAAATCCTGAAAATTACAAGTTTATAACTTATAATCTTAAAAGATTTTAAAAAATTTATTTTCATTAGATGATGTATAAATCATTCACCATTACCATTAATATTAAATTATTGATAAGGCAATTAAAAAATTAAGATGAAGGTAAATAGAAGTCATAAAAAATTTCAATTTAAAGAAATTAATTCAGAATGAATTTAAACTCATGCTACATTGTTGTATCAACTTTCATTTCGTTTAAGAAAAGAAATATGAAAGAATGAAAATAAATTGAAGTTAATCTTTTACAAAAGGTGGGTGTTGTCAATTTAGATGTTTTTCACCTAAATCTAGATGTTTTTACTTGCGTTTAGATGTCAGTGATGATTTTTAATAAATCAAGTAATATCTTTATTCAATTTCTAGTTATAAAATGAGAAACATTTTTTCTTATAAATCAGGCAATATTTTAATAAAGTAAATGTTGAAGATCAAAGTCACATCATTTTATTTATTAATATGTATTATATTTAATAAATTTTAGATAAATTGGAAAATCTAGATATTTCTAGATCTTTTTTGATGCAATTTTGGATGTAAACTTGAAAATTAAGTTTGCGATACTGCTCAAAGAAGACTTTTTTTTTTCTCCTAGAATCAATTTCTATTTAAGAAGACTTACCCCAACGTTTAGGAGTTCGACCCATGATCCTTTTGGTTCGAGGATTGTAGAAAAACAATCTCATGTTCTTTAATCGGTTTGCCTTATTATTAGGATCGTGAGGATGAAGATCTTGAGCCATGATTTCCTTTTTCAGAAAAAATGAAATCGGAGGTTGTCTTTTTCAGCCAATTTCAATCAAGTCAGTAATTTAAGAAAGAGAGACGCTTCCAGAAAATGAAACGCTTTCTTCCTTTACTGAGTTGCCAGATACTCGGAGACGATGGTCAGAAGCTCGCCAATAAATGGCCAAATGCCCAACTTGTTCATTAAAGCTGTAATTGCCTTGATTATTTTTTAATGAAATATTGTAAATCATTATAAACAAATTTTTGGGCTATTCTTGCAAAGAATATATCGAAATGACCGCCGTAAATATCAATAAGAAGTTGCCTCCTTCGATGGCTGAAAATAGCTAGATTTCTCCATTTCTTTTCAAATTTCCGGCTAAATTTATTGCTAAAAATGTTAAGTGGTAAGTTAACTTGGAAAATCATACAATGGCTCCTGAAATTTTTTGATGTTTGAATTTTATTTTCATTAAAATATTATTCAAAATCATCTATTATGATCTTTAAATGATATATCTGGCGACTGAAAGTTTAAAGTTTGATTAATTATTGAGCATACTTAGATAGCTTGATAACAAATTAATACAATAATGGAAATAGATAACACAACAAATAAAAGTCTTTATCATATTAACACGATGTGATGTTGGCTGGAAAGGGAAAAAAAATCTTCAAATCTACATTTTCAGCAATTTTTAGTCATGAAGGGAAGCAAATTGTTTTTGATGTTAACGGCGGCTATTTCAGTGCCATCTTTGCAAGAATAGCCTTTTTACTATTTACCTTCTTCTTTATATTTCAGTGGCTTTTTTTATCGCAACTTTACGATGACAGCTTACATAGAGGTGCGAAAAGAAAGAGAGATAGAGGTGAATGGTTGGATAAGAAAAATAATGATAATGGCGAAATAATAATGGTGATTGTCTAAAACATAGCAATACTGCAGTTCACTCTGAAAAGTAGGAAATTATTAAAATACAATTAACAGGGTTGGCTTTGAGCAATTTGGACTGCTTGCTCACGATTGGGCCCCCTCGTCTAAGGGAGCTCTGCACTTGGGTTTATTACAGTCTGGTCAAAAACACACAACGCCACAATGAAGATAAACAAAATGAATTACGGAGAACAGGAACAATTTTGATTTTCGTCTGAATTCTTATAGATTCGACAGTGTTTGTTTACACTGTTCCTATATTGAATTTTTGTTGTACTTGAATTGAATGATATGTTGATTAATTACATAATATTTCTGTGAAATTTTCAGGCGTTCATTTTGATCGCTTTCCATTGTACACTAGAGATATAAAGTTTATTTATATTTCTAAGATTCAACAGACCTTGACTTGGTCCCGAAGCTTCTAAGGCCGACCCTGCTAAAGCAACAGAGTCAAAAAGGTCTAACATTTGAATATGGCCAAACCAAAAAGTTACAAGCCAAATACTTTTCAAAGTGGACGGTTTCATCAAATAATGGCCATAAAATGGCCCAGATGTCAACTTTGCATCTCAATGCACGAGCAGGACTCTTGAGTTTGGGTCCTTCGTACCGAATTTGGTTCTTTCCGTACTGAACTTGGTTGTTTTTTTTGACGTCGTGGAAATAGGTCATCATCATTAGTCTTTTATCGTCCGTTGTTGGACCTTCCCCAGGATCCGCCACATTCCTCTATCATGGGCGTCGCGGAGCCGGTATTTTCTGAATTTATCTAGTTCATCTCTCCATCTTGTATTTTGTCGACTTCGGTTTCGCATGTGATCTCAGGGGATCCATGTTATGAGTCATGATGTCCATCGGTTATCTACCATTCTTGCAATATGACTGGCCCATTCTGGTAGATTCTATGATGCCTCGGACTCCCGTTTTCTCCCTGACATACTGTACTGTCTTGTGATCTCTCCATGTAAAGTTCAGTATGATTCTCTCATGTGCGCATGCTGCATGCTTCTCAGTTTTCGGGTCTGTCTCTTGGTTAGGTTCCATGTTTCAGCTCCATAAGTGACAATCGGGGGATGCATTGTTTGGATACTCTTCTTTTTCCTTTTCTTCTTTTTTTCCTTTTGGATTTTTGGAATCGTCTTGTTTTTGAAGCTTGAGCTTGTTCTGCCGAAGGTTTGCCATCCTAGGGTGATTCTTCACTTGATTTTTACTTCTTTTGTCGGTTTCATTGAGATTCGTTGTCCTAGGTAGATGTAGTGGTCTACTTTCCCTAGTTTTGCATCTTCGATTTTGACAAACTTATTCACGATGTAATTGTTGCACCTTTTCTTTTATTCAAGTGGTGGGGGACCTTACATCAAATCCTGCATAGGGACCCTTAAATGCTTGGCCATGCCTTGCTTTTATTTCACTAATTTGATTTAAAATCATAACAGAATATGAAAATATTCTTTAAAAATGATCATTTTGCCATAAATTTGCAAAAATATTCTTTTCTTAAATGTTTTCGTGCTATGTGTGTGAGAATTAAGTTGTGAGGAAGTGGATTAATTCAATTAGGTCAATTACTGCCCGACTACATTATTATTACCTAAAATATAACCCTACAGCGTTAACATTCAATTCTCATTTGGGATAGAAACGTAACGATACAGGTAATATTAATAGTTACTATTTCTTCTAGTTTGTTTTTGCTCGCTGCTACGAGGTAACACATCCTTAACGGCTACTTCTTGTAGCCCACTTTCTTGGTATCCTAGTATAAAAATCATTTTTCTGCTGTTTAGAACCGGAGATTGGCTTAAGAATGACCTTTGGTGACTTCAATTTAATTTATGTAAAAAGTCGGTTTTTATTGATTCTCCATGCCAAATATCAGGTCAATTCCACTGAGTAGTTTTGCAGAGAAGAGGCGCGAAGAAAATGGTTCTGGTAGCAATTTTAGTACTTTAATTGGAGAGTTTTCAACTATCCTGTGAATGGAACAATCATTGGTTTCATATCATGGAAGCACATACATGCAGTAAATCGGTTTTGTTTTCACCTTTAGAAAAGATATTTTGTTTGCAACGTATGTGATATTTTTGTCCTCTCTTCGTTTATACGATCAGGAGAAAATCATTTGCAACATACAGGATATTTTCTTTTAAAGGATTTGTATTTTGTAGCAAATAAAATGCTTTAAAAATCTGATATATACATATATATGTATAATATGCAATGTATATATATATATATATATATGCAAAAGTGCGCATCGAATCAAGATTGTTGATAGTGCAATACCCTTGATATGCTCTAACTTGGAGAATGAAACAATCTTCAGATTATTAACCGGTGATAATTATAGAGTAGTTTCCCTTATCTAATCATTTGCAAATTTTTTATCGTATAAAACAACTGGCTTTGTTTATCACTGAGTCACCCCTTACACATTGGCTGAACTCAACCAAATTTGGCATGCATACTCAATGGGCCTCAGGAAATGTTTCAATGTAAAAAGTTTTCAGAACATTTTGAAAGGATTTTAGAGGAGGTACTATTTACATAGTAACTATAATGCAAAATATCATACGGGAAATTCAACTGTAGTGTCCCCTATACTTTTAGTTAAGAATTAAATACGAAACCCTCCTTTTAGCTAGGTATGAAAACGGCGCTTCCGACGACGTCTCCCAATAAAAACCTTGGACACACGTGGTCAATCGCTCACTGGCCCTGGCACTTGTTGCTGGTCAGTCTTTCTCACTTTTCCCTTCTCCCTAAGATCGGTATCATAACGCTGTTCCCCCGGCCGATCCGATCTTAACCATTTTCCCACCGTGACCAATCTCTGAGCTAACTTTGCCGATTTCAGATCAACGATGTTGGGATATCTCAAATACGCACAGCTACACAGATACTCAACCGTGTCCTCACCATATGCTCCAAACGCGTATACACCTCTAACTCTCATGAATAATATGGCAATGTTTTTTTACTATCCGTTAATCACGATGATCTCTCTTAATTATCCTTACTTTGGGGAAACACCCATGGATTAAACTCCATGTGATCTCCGCCTTACATAGTCCGTAATGTGTTTACCAGCGTCAGAGAATGGCCCCCAAGTCGCACACGCAACTTGGAAGTTTTGCATACATACTGAACCTGGTCTTTATAACCATTACTTGGTACGCACCGAGTCTTATGGATTCAAAAGCAGTTCAAACACCTCCACTTCGATTCCGACGACTGTACTATCAAAAACTTGACAACAAAAAGCTCCCACCTTCCACCTAAAAGCTCTCTCTTTTTTTCTTCTCTCTTTACACAATCGATCGTTATAATGTTTTCATTATATGTATTTCATTTTCATTCGTCTCCAATCATTAATGTTCCTGTATTATATGTAAGTTTTATTTGTTCATTCAAATACTTGTATATGTCCGTTTCATTCTGTTTCATCTCCACTCCCTCGTTCATACGTGGCGCGCATTCTTTCCATACATCTCCTTCCTTCTTCCACATTTCCATTGATGTCCACGCGACCCCACGAGTACAACGTGCGCCCATTCTTCAATCGGAACTATCTGAAACCTCAACGATAACCATATACGAACCATACATCTTATACAAAGTTTGCTGATTATTTTGATTTATTTTAGTTATTTCTTGGATATATCTGTAACAAGTGTTTACAGCAAGAAAATGAATATTGTGGTACTCAAAAATTACGATCAATCCTTTCAACCCTTAGCTCTAGCGTTTCTACCTGAGTTCTTCAGGAGAAAAGCTCAAATTATTTACAAAAAAAAAAAAAAAAAAATCATTCACTGACCACATTTTTACTGTTGGTTAGCCGCGTAAGTCAAATATATCTCTCAGTGGGAGAGAAGTGGGACTTTACGCCACGTCTATCATTAAAAGTAGGTTCAATTTTAATGACTTATAAGTTTTTATTTCCTGTGTACATTTTTGTATAGCAAGATCACCCTTACTTTCACTCACACTTACGTACAAAAGGTTACGTGTTATACATGAAGAAATACACTTCATAAATCTTGGTGTATTTGAAGTTGTATTTTTGAATATTTCATGATCTAAGTATCATTCCAAGTTATTAGTGCTGGTGCTGTAATAGAGCCCCTTTGGAAATTTTCGATCTGACTAATGAAACCAACAGGACATGCTAGACAGACCCCAGTGTGTAAGAATACCTTGGGTAAACATTCCTGATAAGTTGCAAATATTTTTAGCGTCATTTTTCAAAATGACAGATTTTCGCTGTGGTGCACTAGTTTGAACGTCCCCCAATTTTTCCATCAAATATTGGCAAATCGTATATCGTTGGTAAGGAAATTTCATGTCGAGTGTTGTTTACCGGAGAACCTTATGCGTCGGTACATGTCCTTCCGTGTTATCGACAGTCAAATGTTTTGAGAAAACTTCGTAATAGCCCTATTTTATTTCCAGTTTGATTAAATACAAAAATAGATGTGTATCAGCTTCAAGTACGGAACCTCAAATCTAGCCATATATACAAGACGTTACTTGCTTGGGCCCCTGTCTATAAAAACTCTAACTTCCAGTAACCATCGCTTATTTCAGTCCCAATTTTTAAGCTGTTTAATTTCATTCTTTCTATAATCTTTTGTTCTGATTCTTCTTGCGCCGGGAAGCTCATATGGCTTAAAACCTCCATGTATTTTCCTGTGATTTAAATAGTATTTCTGTTGTGCGTTTTACAGCATCGAGAATGGTTCCAAAGTGCTTTTGCTGATCATAAAAATGGGCGAGTCACATTGCCTCACAAACCTGGCCACTTGCATAATACTGAATACCCTGTTTTCATAATTACTCTTTGGTCTTCGAAACAACCAAACCTTATGAATACAAACCGTTCCAGTACCTCCACATCGTAGCATGACAGCGACGATATAACACAGTTCTATACTCTTCGCTCGAGCATTTAATCTTTCCATCTTCTTTTCTATTCCCGCTGATTGGACTGATAAGGAATTCTCGTATTAAAAAATAGCTAGTCTCCTTCCTTGGAGTAGCTAAGTTGCAATCTACTCTAAACAGGTCTGGTCTAATTCAATCGTCTTAATGTTCATGCGTCTTTCCTTTTTAGTGTAGATTGTATTATTTATAAATGCATTATTGTCGAAGCATTAAACGTACGTCTTTATTATATGTCTAATCATTTGCATTTGTTTCCATTTCAGTTATGAACTCTGCTAAGTCTCTGTGTCCATATACAAACATGAGGCGTAAACACGGGCTTTTAACAAAAGCAATATGGCTACCGTCATGTTTATATTTTGTAACGGTCATGGTGAACCACAAACCCCTCCTTCCCCAACCCCTCTTTGTGAAGACAGCATGTGGCGGCAAACACGACCCTTGGAGCGTGGACTTCTTTGTTTTTCAGCAAATACTGCATCTCGCTTCAACTCTGCATGGACCCGCTCAAAAATTTCCTGGCTTCTTTCGTAGCCTGTAACCTACACGTCCACAAAATTTTGTGGAAGAGTGGGTGGTAGGCTATGGGAGAAATCACGAAATTTTTGAGCGGATGCACGCAAAAATACCTCTCTAAGTCTTAGTTAATTATCCGCACTTTACAATAGATAAAAAAAGTTATCCAGCCGTTCACGCGATGTCTCCAAAAGTTCTCCATGGATTTAAATGAAATTTTGTGAAAAGTTAAGCAATAGAAAAGGGAAGAAATGATTACATTTTAGAGCAGATCCATTAACGATTCCCCCCCTAATGTTATAGCTACCAGTTAATTGTCCCTCATACATTCTTTGTCTTTTTTTCTCTCATGTAAAAGATGAAATTCCTTGTTGCTCACCAATCAGAAGGTTCGGTAGGGGAGACAGGGGAAGTTTCAGATTGTGTCATTGAGCTTGGTGTAAAGAACGGTCTTCTCCTATTAGGATTAAAAGGATAGCCATGGAGACTCTTTACATGATCCTCATCTGCTTACGGCACTTGGTATACCCAGTTGGTCACCTCTCTAGCCTCCAAGCCTGACGTCGTTCAACTTCGTTGATCTATCAAAACCGGGATATCCTGGGCGTGCGGGCTGAATAGGGAAAGAAAGCAGTGTTGCTAAGATATGTTTGTTATCTATAAGTAGAATTGGCTCCTAAAATCTGATCCATGATCGATTATTAGCGATTTGAAATATTTCAAGTACATAATATGTCACTATTGTAAAGAAAATAACAACAAATGTGAAATAAATTCTTATAGAATAAATGAAAATAGTTTTAGCAAAGTAAATTTCAGAGAAGAAATCGTTGATTGAAGTTTTGCCGACGTACACATTAACGATAAAGCATTGATTTTAAAACTGTTTAAACATTTTCTTTGTAATCGAAATATTTTGATTTCTCTGGACAAATTGGGTTTGTTTCGTCCGAGCAAAGAAAATAAGAACAACTCAAGAACGGGATTTAAAAATTTTTAATCAAATTTTTCTAATTTCTCTTGGATATTTCTAATCATTTGCAAAATTTCATTTTATTATATCTGTTTTATATTATCATTCTGTTTTTCCCAAGTCGTCTAAGATGTAGAATGATATCATTATTGAGACATTTCATTGATTTTTGAAAAAACAAAAGCAAAAACAATCCACAAACAAAACACTTGAATACACGCATTTTATAGGCACTACTATACCATGTGATTTTGTGCAATATTTTTTATGAGAAATTAAACTGTTATGTTGCATTTTAGTAGATTCAAAAATACATATTTGCAGTGAAAATGTTGTACGACTATTGATGACAATACAACTATAAGTATAATCATTCCTAATCAATTGCTCTTCCTAATGGAGAATCGTTCGTAGGAAGTGATGTTTTTGATATCTAGCTCAAAGAAGTCATTCCTTGTCAATGCTTCCTTCTAATGAGACGGGGTCATGGTACTCTTGACACCTTGAATCAACAATGAATAAAAAAAAATGAAAATTAAGAAAATCATTTATTCACTACTAGAGTCATTGACAGGCCTCTCCAAATCACTGCTGAGTCACTCGTAACTGATCAGCGTTCAGTCGCCCGAGGAAGTCTGTCTGTGAAACTACTTGTTGATAAAGGATTCACTGAATATTCGCCAAATGGTCATTTTTTTCATCCTTTGGAACTTTCTCCAGATATTTATCGTCATCTTAAGTCATAAACTACATTTGACGTCGGATGGAGTTCGACAATGCATTAAGGTGCAGTTTATGCCACCGGATTACGAAAATGCCAGAACTTTGTAAGTGATTACTCGTCAATCCTGTTCATTAGGTCAAAAATGTGTATACTGATGTAAGTACTTGAATTGAATAGGTCTACAGATTTCATTAAAAATATTTAAAAAACAAATCCTTAAGATATTTCTATCTTTTTAAATTTGCTTTGAATCACTCCTGTGCATTTTTTTTAACTAGAAGTATGTTTACAGGGGCCCCAATCAAGGAGTTTGCCCCAAAGCTCCGAAGGCTCAAGTCACGACACTGGCCGGGGATCTATGAATAAGTAGAAAAGCTTTATTATCGTCAATACAATCAATATCTAATCTGAATATGATATTAATCATAAAAACAACCGGATATTATCTCTAAATAGATCCATTTTAATCTTACTCTCAGTTCCTCTCACGTCAACAAAACATAGCATCAACTTGCCGTTTTCACTTTTAAACGTTATCATTATGGTTATGCTGGTTCAAGAGTCCCACAAAAGGAGGGGGTAATCATAATAATGATGATAATAATCTAGTGTAGCAAACAGGTTGCTAGTAGTCACTAGAGAACAAAGAAGTCCATGTATTGAGTATGCTGCCAAATCGTGACGTCACTGAGTAGTTGAGGAAGAATACGGAAGTTGATAGTTAGTCAAGACAGTTCCAGATGTAAACATTTCAGTAGGTATGTCGCCTTTTTTAAAAGCACGTGTGATAATTTCAAATGTATGGACACGAAGTATTAAACTTATGTTCGTATAATGGAGAATGAAAACAAATGCATACTTTTTAGACAAACAAATAGAATGCATTTATCTAATGGACAATAAGATATATATTAACAATGAATGTATTTCAGCTGAAACGAGAAACATGTAATCTTTAAGGCGATCGTTTTTATAGCAGACCTGATAAGAAGAAATGGAGTTATAAAAGAGAGGCGAGATCAAGATAGAATGAAGCCGGTTTCTTGTTAGAAGAGAAGTTAGATATGCAAGAAACGCTCGAATATATTCGTGACTATTATATAGAAACGCATTTTGTTGGTTCATTCACTTGGCGATGGAACTGAATGAGATTTTCTCCAGCAAAGCTGAGCTTAATAAGATCGCCAAGATATTTGGCCAACATGGTTATCATTTGTTAAGTGTACGCTATGGTCCAATGAGAGAGAAGCACACAGGAGCTCATAGTCGAGCGGACGAGAGAAAGATCTCTACAACTATGATATCAAAGCAATAAGGTTTGCAACCACTATTGGTCACGATAAAAAGATGAAGATAGCTCCGGCTGGGAGGCCAGGCGAAAAATGAAATTAAAATTCATGAAGATAACAATGAAAAACAACCATAATAATGTTTAAAATTAAAAACGGGACATGTGTTTCATTGATGTGAAAAGAACAGATACTTTGATCTTGATCTGAAGACTGCAAAAAGCTCCCGTGGTTTCGGCACACCTGCACTTTTAATTATCATTCATTTCCGTTCGATTGATATCCTTGACTATGCTAAATCCGATAAACTCACGAAAAGTTAAGCGAATTTGCTAAAATAAAAGCACATGCACAATCTTACACGACTTGATGCGTATACCTGCGACTAAAAGCACACAAGCAATCTTACACAACCTCATACTTGTACTGGCGACTAAAGCCACGCACGATCTAACCCATACTCACGAAAACTCCACAAGTAATGATCTCGACATTACTACTTAATTTAATTTAACAAGTTTGAAACAAAACAATAACAAATAAGTTTTCTCATGTAATTTATATACTAGTTTGAAATAAAATAAATAAAATATTTTGAATAGATATATGCAGTTGAAAGTAAGACTACGTATACATTGATTAAAAAAACAAACAAACAAAAACACTATAGAAATGATGGTTCCTAGATTGTGTGGGGGGAATAGTTATTGGTTGTTAGTTGCATGTAGTGCGAAGATGTTGTAGTGGATACAGAATTTTGGCTCCATGTAGTTCGGTCTAAGCAGAAGGGAGGGAGATGTATGGTCACCATGACAGCAGGGAGAATATGTACGCCAAATATGATTGTGGACGCAGAGATTAAACAGAATGAAAAAGACACATACAAGTATTACGATGAACAGGTAGATGTCCATTTAATACATTAACATTAATGACGATAAAGGACTAAAATGGGAATACATATGATGAAAACATGGTTACAATCGTCAATAGAAGGGGAGAGAAAATGGTAGATAAGTTCTAAGCGAAAGATGGGAGCTTTGTGTCAAGATAGTAGCAGTCGCGTATTGGTGCAGAGGTATCTGAACTGCTGTGAATCCATAAGACTTGGAGCGTACGAAGGAATGGGTATGGAGACCGAGTATCAGTGCATAATGCCTAATTGCCTAGTTGTGGGTGACATACATGGATCGTGTGAGAGCAACTTGTGGGCCATTCGCTGACAGAATACGACGTAGAAAACACGACCGACGGACAGACTATTTGAGACGCAAAAAACACATGGGTGCTTCCCGAAGTAAGGAGCATTAGAAGACATTTAATCGTGACTTGTGTTATAGAGTATTGCTATTTCATTCATGAGAGATAGAGGTGTATACGAATTTTTGAGCTAGTGGTGAGGCACGGTTGAGTAGCTGTGCGTATGTGAGATGCCTCGACATCGGTGAACTAAAATGGGTAACGTTTAGTACAGTGATTGGTCACGGTGGAAAAATGGTCAAGGTCGGATTGGCCGGGAGGCCAGCGAAATGATACCAATCAGAGAGAGAGAGAGAGAGAGAGAGAGAGAGAGAGAGAGAGAGAGAGAGAGAGAGAGAGAGAGAGAGAGAGTAACCGGCTAGAAGCATCTTGGCAAAAGACATTTATTTTCAAATTTTTGGAATATTCAAAAAATATTATGGGGATTTGGATTGGTCTTCTCTAACCCATCATTAACTTAGCTAGTCTCATTTGCTGAGCTAATCTTGCTTGAATAATCCTATTACTAAAACAGTGCATTTTTCTGAATACTTCTTTCATTCTACATTTACCATAATACTAGAGTTTCTCTGCGGAAATCCTATTTAATCCCATATTTACAATCTTTTGTGATGGGAGGGTAAAAGAGATGAAAATCATACATTTAAAAATAATACCCCAATGAAGCATATATATATCTACAAAAAAAGCAAAAAATAGATAGCATATGACCCCCCCCCTAATAAAGTCTAATAAGATAGAGCAGTAAGATAATCGGGCAAAAAATGGGATGTGGGCGAAAAAAAGAAAAACAAAAATTCCCATTTCCTCTGGATAACTTTACTTTCTATCATGTATAGGGGATGAAAGGGTATACGGATCAAAAAGGGGACTCCAAAACGGGGACCGATGCTCATTTTAGATTCGATTGTCTTTTATGCCGCTAATCTCTGTAAGTTGAGACAACGACTATATTAGGCAGCTAAGACCTAATCTTATTTTTGAGCTGTTCCCAGGATTTATTCTCAAAGACCAGACCGTCGATTCTCGCTTAATTATTGGTGATGATTGGTCCCAAAAATCATTCAAATCCAATAAGGATGTGTTGAATTTCCTGTAACCTGGTTTGATTGGTTTAGCCTTACTTAAATTTATTCGGACCCTGACTAATCTATGACCCGAATAAACTACTCTGTGGCCTGTTCTATCTAAACAAAGTCCGTCACTTTTGATAGCTGGGGGAATTCCAAATGTTAGGAGAGACCCCGCTTGTCGTTTTCTCCCCCTACCATACTGGAATAGGCAAGTAAGTATTTTCCCCTTTCCTTCCCGGTCAGTTTTTTTTTTCTTTTTCGCTTTCATTTTTTTTTCATCATCAGTTTTTTCTTCATTAAAAAAAATTATTTTTTTCTCGTTCATCCTTTTTTACCAATAATTTTCCCCAGAGAATAGCCCCCTAGTTAATGCACATAACTTGGCAGTATGGCTCACACACTGAACCCAGATTCCACGTATTACCTTGAAGCGATCCAAGCCATATGAAAATCTAAGCGGTTCACTCAACTCCGCCCCAACTCCGACGCCAATGCCATCATCGACAAGAAAGCCCCCGCCTTTTGCCATCTCTTCTCTTCTCATCTCTTCACACGATCGATCGGATTAATGTTATCCTTATATGTACTTCATCTTCATTCTTCATTCTAGTATTAAACGTACATCTTATTTGTCAAACCAAAATCCTTGTATGTGTTCTTTTCACTTTGTTTCATCCCCGCGTCCATGTTTATACTTGGCGCGAATTCTTTTCGTACTTCACCCTCTCCTTCCACATCTAAAGTACCGGCGCCAACTTCAAACCACGAAGAGGGAAGAAATCCCTTATCACCAACCATTCATCGCATTATTCATTTCACAATCATTTGAGTCATCACCAAAACTATGTTGCGACCAGATGGTTGTAGATGCTGATGACAAAGGAATTAGTCTACATGCGCTTTAGGATTTCAAGTTTTTGGTAAAGCAAGCTCAACCACTAAGAACAAGAAAATCCTACTAGTCCTAGAAAGAGGGTCTCCACCCCATGCATCCTCCCGATAGTCAGCTATGGAGCAGAAACATGGAACCTAATAAAAGATTGACCCTCAAACTGAAAACCATGCAACGTACACAGGAGAGATCATAAAGCAACACAGTATGTAAGAAAAAAAAAATGAATCGGTGCATCAAAGAGTCAATTAGTAAACTCAAATGTCAAAGAGCTTGTCATGTTGTAAGAATGTCAGACAACTGATGGACATCACGACTCACGACATGGACCCCCAGAGATCATACGCGAAACTGTGGCCGGCAGAATATAAGATAGCGAGTCAAACTAGATCGCCCATGATCGAAAGGTTTGGTGAATTTTGGGGAAAGTCTGTGTCCAACGTCGGTCGCTAAAAGGCCGCTGGTGTAGCTGATTTGTTTTGATATTCAAATTACTCTGAGGTGACGTGTTAGCTGACGTCACCGGTGCCTGTCGAAAATAGGTCCTCGTGGAAGGAGTCAACTTGGGTTCTGGACCAGTACCAACGAGTCAAATTTTGATCCTTGGTCCAAAACCTGTAAAATATACCAACGAGTCAAATTAAACTCGTGTTTTTTATCCTTTCATTTTAATTGTAATTTGAAAAAAAAAGAAGAAATTTTATTAAATCGTGAAGAGACTTTCCGTTAGTCGTCACCAAAAGTCTTTTTCGGCTACCGTACATTGGACGCTGTCCCTATTTGTGATTCTATGTCATTTTATGTTCCATTTCCTAATAATTTCGAAACAGATTTTTTCTATTAAACCTTTCAAGAATTATGCTCCCGATTTAATTTTGAAAAAGAAACTTATGTTTGACATTTTTCTTTTCTCAGTTTATGATTAAAATGCTAATGAATTGTTGTGAAGTCTGGATGTTTTGACGCATGGGACAAAATTATGTTAAGCACCGCTTAACGATTCCTTTTCTTTGTTCTCGCCATCGGTAGAAATGTAATTTTTTATAAAGATAATTATGTAGATAATTACTATTTATTTAGATGATAATAATCCTGAATAATAATCTGTCTATCTGAAACGTTTTGAATGTAATCAGGGTAAGATTTTTTCAAGTATTTCTTTAATTTTGGAATTTTGAAATCTCGACATTTTCCTATGTTTATTCAATTTACAATTCAGATGCTTCTAGTTCAAAACTTGATCTTTCTCCAAAATGAAAACTTTGACGGTCAGGTTCATTTGAAACACGTCAAAATTACCACAAAAAAAAACTATGAACTGACAAGCAATACGCTCTTTCACAGCCGCTGTTTCGTAAAGACGAACCTAAAGTAGGTGTGCTCTTGGTGTGTTTAGTATCTAATAGAACATCATCCTCTGTCAGACGGACACAGAGCAAGGGTTCTGTTCTATATTACATGTGTATTCAGCTATCGTACGTATTGTGAATGCTAACATTTCAACCATTGACGAAACGGACAGTTGAAAGTCTTTTCGGCATAAAGTAGAGAAGGTGGCCGTCCGTTGTGATGATGAACCATTGTCGGATTTTGTTATGGAAGGTCGTACGCGTAAATTTCTCTTTTTTTTTGTCGGTATTCTTTTGGCACAGAACTTATTTTAATATATTTTTCGTATTGATATCCAAAGCCCCAAACCATTTGAGGGAAAAATATTTAAATGAATTGGTTCGAAATGGTGAAAACGTAATGGATGGACGATGACTGATAGTAAATTGTGAAGTTCCACACCCTCGCTCACTCGATTTTGAAAACAGCGTGCAAATTAAGAGAAACAAGGGAATTAATGGAAGAATCTCACCTCAATCCTTTCAGTCCCCCGAAATACATAAATCTTGTGCCATGAACCTGAAAGAAACATTTTCCAATTCCAAATTGTAAATGAACAAATAAATGATTGATAATATAAAGATAATATAAATCAATAAAAATAGTGGTAGTATAAATAAATGATATCAAAAACTCCATTGAATTAAATAAATACTTGGTTTTAATGTTTGATCAATTGCTATCAACTCGGCTCTCTTATGTTCATCTGTAATCAATTTTGTCATTGGTTCAAATTTTTGCACTCACAAAACTTAGAATTGCCCTGTACAGTAAATAGATTGTCTACTTCTATCATGTGAACAACATTATTATTTTCTGACTTTGTTCATTTCTTGCAAAGAAAATATTTCTTCGTCATAAGAAAAATTACTCTGATTTTTAGTTATAGAAAAATTTCCTGATTATTGCAAAAATTTAAATGGTTGATGCAAAATTTTACAAACCTGTGAAACGAGCTTTCAATAAAGATTTCTTTTGTTTTATTGATAATTAAATTTATTTATTCAAAGATATCCGTATAATAAAGTATAAATTTTTTCCTTCCTTTAATTAATTCACTGCTTTAATTATTTTCATTAAATCACCAGTTAATTGAGGAGAGTAGTAGTCATGTATTTTTTTTTTTTTTTTACATATTTTTGAAGATAATTTCTGGGAAAAATAATTTCTATAAACTTGGCAAAAAATTCTCTGGAAATTAATACAAGTGGTTTTATTAGGAAATCAAAAACTGTAAAATAAAATGAAATCTTTGGCAACTTTCAGGTTCTAATTGTCAATTATTCCTTTGATTTATGTAAAATAATTTTTTCATACAAAATATTCAGAGACTTTCAAAGTCTTTTTCAAATAAGGTACTTGGAAATTCATTGAAATTCTGGTTTGTATTTTTCCGAGTTCATGTACCTTGAAAAACAGTCGTTGATAAATAATGATATTGAATATTTAAAAAACTATTTAGATTATCTGAAAATATGTAAGGGGAATAATTTGGCCTGATGAATAGTTTAGCATGTATAGAAGCTTATGAGTATCAACTAAATTTATGCCCTAATACCTTTTTGCTTTTTTGATTATTTGCCATCAAGATATCTCTTTTGCTAGTCTAATTTAATTTTACATCCTGAATAAAAAGCATGGATTTCTCAACTCAGGATCTAATTCATGTTTGAGAAAGTTTGTGTGTGTGTTTATATGTCTATCTTGTCCTCTCAAATAGTGCATTGTTGCCAGAGGTATTGAATTATGGTATCCCTAAATGCAAAATATTATGTTGGTGATTCACAACTTGATAGTAATAGTTTAGGGTCTGTGTTTATACTTACCCAGAAATAATCATCTGAATCCTATCATTCTAAATATAATGTATTCTTGAGAAAGTTTGTGGGTATGTCTGTCTTTTCCTTTCAAACATTGCATTTTAATTAGAGATATTGAATTAAGGTTTGCATTAGAAACCAGACTGCTATAAACATAGAGAAAAGTCATTTAATTTTCAATATGAAAAGTAGTTTTTCACAAAGAATCCGATACTGTCTTATTATGCTAAATATGACTTCATTAACTACAACTCTGGGCTTCTTATAGCTACTTTTCAGCTCTGAGCAACACTGTGCTTACTAGTTTTATCATATAAAGACAAGCATTATTTTCCACTTGTGAAAAATAGTTTATCAATTTAGATGCTCTTTCCTCAATGCATGACATATGATAGTTTCCATGTATTAGAGCAGATAAGACGACTCTTGAAGCATCCAATAAATACCCCCAAAATGGGATGCCAGATACAAAGATAGTAACCTGAAAATTCTACCCAAAATATCACCTGATTGATTTCATAACTTGCCAGACTCAAACCTATGACAAATTTTCAACTTACTGATATATCAAACATCTGAAAAAAAATATATGAGTACAGCATTAATATTACAGATGTTGGGCAGCCTACCAGAGATGGTGGCCAAATGCCAAAGGGAAGAAAAAGAGCCAGTGTTGGTCACATTAAATACTTCTCTGTTTGTCATTGTTGGTCTACAAAGCCTTCTTCTCATTACCAACATGATCATTTTAAGATCCTTTTTTTACTAAATAGCAAACATAAAAACTCTAACCTCAAAATCCCATACAATCTTTTGTTGCTGGGGCTTTTGTCTTGGAAAATGCTGCTGTTATGTATGCAGTCTTTATTTTGCATTTAAATCCATGATTAGCTCTCCTACAAGCACTTTTAAGAGCCCTTTTAAACATATTGCAATAATTAGATATCTTTTTTTAAGGTTTAATTTTGGTAGTTTGGCTGGTCATCTTGTACCACCAATATATGATGAAAGCATGAAATTGAAACTGGAATTGGAATCATGTCTTATCTTAAAGTTGGTTTATCCACCAGAATATATGGTATACTTTCTAAAAATAATTTGATGAGCTTACTTTTCCTCAAATGTTGATACAGGTTTCAAGTGTAAACAACTTACAATAGTTATATCATTTGTATGCATAATGAAAACTTTCTTCTTAAACCTTGATATAGATTTCAAGCATTGACCACAAGTTAGTAATATATCAGTTATATGCTCAAATGAGGCATACTGAAAGTTGATTTTTTTTGTTAAACTGCTATGCTTGTTTCAAGTGTTGACCAAATTACTTATGTTTAAACTAATCATAATGAAAGTTACTGTATTTGACAGAGTATATGATTCCCTTTGCTTCAGCAGGGAATATTAAAGAAAATGCATTTCCCTGACTTCCTATCTTTTATCACCGACTTTTTCAGCTCTTCAACTTCTGGCAAATAAGGGTTTGGACAATAAATTTCATACTTTATGTATCGAGCCTTTTTTATGGGGAAATAATGAGTGTTCTTATGTCTCCAAATATGGTAACTTCTTTTTTGTTAAACTCAGATGCAGATTTCAAATGTTGACCATCAACAAGGAACATATTGCTTGTATGTTTAAACTAAACATAAATTTCCAAAATCTTTATATAGATTTCAATTGTAAACCATTTGCAAGGAAGATATTGTATGTGCAAACCAAGTATAAAGTGCATTTAAGAGGTAATTAGGTTCATTTTGACATCCTTACTATGGATCCTGGAAATATTATCATAATCTTTCTCATGATAAAACTGTCTTAACTGTTATCATGGCTCTAGTTTAAGAAAACTTTCCCTTCTCTCTTTGATCATTGACCAGTGTTGATAGTTTAAAATTGCTACAGTAAAAATTACCTTTCTGTGGTAAAAATTATCAAGAAAGGAATCAATCTTTAGTGATTCTATTAAGCAATTTTTTTGATTAATTTTCTTTCGCATTGCAAGATAACAAATTTATAGAATATTTTCAACTTGAGAGTTTTTAAATATTCACTCTCATAAAAAAATTGTGTATTGAAACAAAACTAAACAAAACAACATAAGCAGTATTTTTGTTATTGTTTGATTCTGGTGTTTATGAATCCATGAATCATAGGCATTTGGTACTAGAATAATTGTTGATATGTAAATTTTTATACTTACCTTGTATTAAAAAAAATCAGTATTTCAGATCATTGTAGAATAAATTCTTTCAAACAAATATTTATTTTTTCAGGAAACCACTTAAAAAGCATGATATATATCAATAAGCAACTCATGAGTTTTTCAATTGCTGTTGAAATCTTTTTGGCCTGTTAGAATTTCTCAATCAATCAATACAATTTCTTTTCGTTCAATTCATGACAATAATGACTTTCTCTCTCTGCATTTAATTTGTGAGTTTTTCAAGTGCTGTTTGCATTTGATTGATTCATTAGGATTTATAGTTCTTTACAGTTTCTATATTGTTCATTCACTTTATAACTGTATAGTTGAAAAGAATGGCTCAAAGCAGCATTAATGAGTAGAAAAAGAATACAAGTAGAAAATGGTTTATTTGATGGCAAAGTAGGAAAAAAGTTTAAAAATTAAGATTTAAAAAAAGTGCTATTTTAAATCGATAGTGTCATATCTTTTGTTTCTGAGAAAAAACTTGTGGGAAAGTGAAAATGACAAATATTTGAATTATCATAAATAATTTAATCATGGTTGTTTGAAGCAGAGTTGCATATAAACTCTACTTTTAAATGAATATGGATTATGTGCTAAATTGCAGTTCATTGGAACACAAACTGAGTTATTATAATTTTATAATTGCAAATAATACATAGGTATACTATTTATATTAATAATGCCACTTTTTCATTCACAGATATCAATCGCAGTGGAGAACAAATGAACCTCTATGATGGCCATGCATGATTATCGTATGAAGAAACTAAACTGGTTGATTCAATGTTGACTGTAAAGATCAGAAAAGAAACCATATTCTGATGAAATGTGTTGATTTGAATTTTACTGTGTTTATAGGAAATCATATTTATAAAAATGCTATAAAAATGAACTACATCTCTACGCAGTTTTGATTTTGTAGGATTTCCCTATTTGAAAGACATGCAAATACATGCTGGAGAGAAGCCGTATTTTTGCAAGATGGGTAAATATTCATTTTCATTGAATTCATCTTCAAAAATGGCCATGTACAATCCCTCTCTGGAGAGTATTATCATTGTGAAGTGTATGAGCTACCATTTTCAAAAGATTCCAATTGAAAAATGTACATGCACACTGAAGATGAATCTTAGACGTGTGATGTAAATGGCTTGAAATATTCGCAGTAGTCAAATTTAAAAGCACACATGCAAACACATTGTGGAGAGAAACCATATTCTTGTAAGGTGTGTGGATCAGCATTTTCAGAGAATTGCAATTTAAAAAAACACATGCGAACACACACTGGAGAGAAACCATATTCTTGTAAGGTGTGTGGATCAGCATTTTCAGAAAATTGCAATTTAAAAACACACATGCGAACACACACTGGAGAGAAACCATATTCTTGTGAGGTCTGTGGATCAGCATTTTCGCAGCATTCTCATTTGAAAACACACATGCGAACACACACCGGAGAGAAACCATATTCTTGTGAGGTGTGTAGGTCTGCATTTTCACAGCGTTCATCTTTAAAAACACACATGCGAATTCACACTGGAGAAAGACCACATATCTGTAAAATGTGTGGATTGACATTTTCACTCGATTTAAATTTAAATACCCACATGCGGACACACACTGGAGAAAAACCATATTCTTGTGAGGTGTGCGGATCAGCTTTTTCAAGACGTTCAACTTTGAAATCACATATGCGAACACACACTGGAGAGAAACCATATACATGCAAAGTGTGTGGGTTAGCATTTTCAGAGAACACATCTTTAAAGATACATGTGCAAAAGCATACAGGAGAGAAACCATATTATTGTGAGATGTGTGGATCAGCATTTTCATATCATTCATATCTAAAAATACACATGCGAAAACACACTGGAGAGAAACCTTATCCTTGTGAGGTGTGTGGATCAACGTTTTCAGAGCGTTCAAATTTAAAAACACACTTGCGCAAACACACTGGAGAGAAACCATATTCTTGTGAAGTCTGTGGATCAGCATTTTCACAGCGTTCACATTTAAAAGCACATATACGATCTCACACTGGAGAAAAACCATATTCTTGTGAAGTGTGTGGATCTGCATTTTCCCAGTGTTCACATTTAAAAACACATATGCGAACACATGCTGGAATCAAACATTATATATGTAAAATGTGTGGTTCAACATTTTCGCATGATCTGAAATTTGAAAAGCATATGCAGACACACAATGTAGAGTAATCATACACTTCTGAAATTTGTAAATAAGCATTTTAGAAATACACACCAAAGATAAATCATTTTTGTGTAGAGTGTGGGGATAAAAGAACACACGCAAATATACATTAGGTAAAAACCTCATTCTTGTTATGTAATCAGATCAGCCTTTTTCTTGAATTGCTATTTGAAAACTCGCATGGAAATACATACTGGAGAAAAACGATAATCTTATAAGGTGTATGGATCAGTCTTTTCACAGTGTTCAGATTTGGAAACACACATGTAAACAGATACTGGATAGAAACCAAAGGCATGCAATGTGGTCAGAATTTTCACTGTGTTTATAATTTAAAAAGCGTGTATGGACATACAGTGGACAGCCATCATAAATTTCAAAAGTTCGTAGGTCAGCATTTTAAAAATACACATCAAAGGGAAATCATTTGATTGTGTGTAGATTGGCATTTTGAAAGAATTCTTATTTATAAGATCACTTGCAAATGTGTTAGGGTACTTCCATATTCTTGTCCAGCACCTGGATTTTCCATTTCAATGAATTTCCATTTGAAAAAAACTTAACATAGAAACACACACTGGAGAGAAAGCATATTCCTACAAAGTGTGAAAATACACATGCAAAAACAACAAAATGACATGTTTGTACTCAATGCTATGTTTGCTTATTCTTTCAATCTATTTTTATTGTAAACAAAATAAAAATATCATTTTTTTGGAAGACAATCTAATTTATCTACTCACAAAATCTACTGATTAGCGAGTTTGTGGTGGAACTAGAACAAGCATAATAACTGTGCTGGACTCGTTCAGTGTTTAAAATACATGTTTACATATTTAGAAGAATTTTTGTGGTATACTCTTCAAGAATTGCTACTCTTTATTGTAGATATATATATGATGTTATTCAAAATTCAATTCCAAAATATAAAATTAGTTTCTAAAATTAAACGCTCATTGTCCCACACTAAAATGATCTACTTGTCTAAAATGAAAAAAGATTTAATGCTGATTACTTTTATTTGAGAGAAGTTTAAAATTGATCCTTCCTTACATGAATCTGTCAGTGAAATCTCTCTTTATTGTTTTTTACAATTTTTTGTCTCTCAACTCATATGTTCATCAATATTCAACGAGACAGTCTACATGTAATCTGTTTTTGTTTCATAGAAACAGTCTAAAATCTAGATTAAAATCAATTCTTTATTTAGGTGCAAAAATTATGGAATGACTCACCTGTTTCAATTTAAGATTCTCCCTATATTCATTCAAAAAGAATCTTGAAAATGCTCAGAAGAATATATATTTTCCCTGCAATAGAGAACCAGATAAATCTTATTTGCTCAAATATCACTAAATTATCTCCTTTTCAAATTCTGTACTCTGATATAACTATATGATTTAAGATTTTATGATAGAGGTGGGGTGCTCTGTTCTCGTTAGTTTATCTGAATTAATTTTATAATATATGTTTTATTGTCCTGATCTTCCATTGTTGTTATCTAAAATGTGAAATAATTCTATTTTATAGAAATTTTACAATTTTTTCCTTCATTTTCAAAATGGTAGAAAAATGTGTTTGACAAAATGGCTGACGGCATAAGACAAAAAATCACTTCATTGGAAAAGTTGTCCACGAATTCGCTGTGTAGTGAAACTTCTGACGGCAGATGGCTGACTCTGTGTCTGCAATATGGTATTTGGCAAAACAACTGGACACGATTAGATGCAGGAGGATTTTTTTTGAGTGTCCTATTTGCTGCAAAATCCAGTTACTTGAAATATCCAGTATGTTGCAAAAAATAACTCCATCTTAGTTGTATCTCAAGCAAAGTTGAAATGATGGTCAGTTGAAAAGATGAAAAATCAAGTAAAAAAGTGACAACAATGTCTCAGGGGTAAATATTTATGCATCCTATCACGAGCATCAGAAGTTGGTGTTTGAAGCGAGCTAAGATGCTAGGGTTCCGAATTATGATTCTCTCAACAGGCAGACCCTCCCTATTTGGAAGGTATATATAACACAATTTTAATTTCTTCTGCTCTTGTGTTATACTAAACTAAGAATCATAGATATCTAAAGAATTTGCTAATTGAAGTCCAAGTACAATGAAAATTGCACGTTTGGTTTAGAATCAAAACAAATTATTAGACATATCAATTATAATTATTGTAATAATTAATGATAATAAATCATGATTAAGAGAAAGCTAACAATAAATAATAATGAAATATTAATTGAATATATTATTCAATTTTGTCATATAATTAATGAATCAAAAAGTTAATAAATGAGAAGTGATGTTAAAAATGGTTACAAAGGTAGCAAATTGAGACGTTAGCAATCAACTTATCTCATTTTTTTCTTTTTTCCTTCTTCTCTTCTTTCTTTTTAATACTCATTCTTCTTCTTCCTCTTCTTCTCTTTGGAATTCTTCTCAGAATTCCTCTTCCAATAGTTAACAAGATTGGCTTGTGGATCATTGCTATATGACGTGCACCCTGGTCATTTCTTTTTTTTTAATATATGATAGTTGGATACTCATGGATATATTTCAGTTTCTATGAGATGTTTTCTTCAAGGAGAATAAATTACTGAATTTATTTCGCTGGAAGAGTTCATAGTTTCAAATGAGGGTATGAGTTATTTTTCATCAACAAAATTTTTACCTTTGAATAGAAGAGTCAATTGTTACGGACAGAGAAGCAAGAAAATCACACTGTTCATTATATAAATGGATTATAGATATTCAGGTTGAAAAAGATGACAGGAAATAATCATGGACAAATGATGTTTTACATACAAAATTCGTTAGATCATTAGAAATGACTTGACAAGGAAAATAGTTAGATTGTTATTGGGAGAACTTCAAATCTGGAATTAAGTAAAGATTTTCTTTAACAATGCTTTTCAAATACGGACTGAACCTCTTTAATCTGGCATTCTATGGACTGGCCATTCCAATGGCCTGGCAACTCCATGGTCTAGCTCTTTTTGATTCTTATGCCATTAGTTTGTGAATCTGTGACCTGGTGGTGTAGTGATCAACACTGAGGTGCCAAAATTTGTTCAAACTATAGCCAAAGATTTTAATCACACAGTCCTGTTAATTTCATATGTTCAGTTGAACTGTAGCCTTTCAGGGTGTAATCCAAGAGACCAAGAAGTGAGGAGTTAGTGCTAAATAGCATAAGTCTAACACATTAACTATCTTGAAAAGGTGGAGTAACTGAAAACATTAGACAAAGAAACTTCTCTGAAGAGTTTGTATACATATTACGGGATCGAATTGTCAGCTGAGAATGATCTGAAGAAACAAAAAGAGCAAATCTTCAAGTTCTTTTTATTGTAAAAAAAAAGGGTAGTAAAGGTCATTTTCTACAGTCTGGCATCTTCTGTATTCCCAAACTTACCAGATTAAAGAGACTCAACCTATATTTGATGCTGTTTAAACATAACTTCTTCCACAGCTAAGTTTGATAGATTTAACTCACTTTGTTTTGTGATTCTTATCATAATATCTCTGTCAAAATAGTACAGTAATTGATTTGCAAGTATTTGAATCAAGTAAAGGAAAATAGCGTCAGTTTGCCGAACTCTACATCTTAGTTGTAACATTAAGAAACCTGCAAGTTAGATCATAGATACACTAGTTCTTTTTGTACTGATCTAGCTAGAATGGCATTGCCAATCTAAAACTGAGTCAAAAAATATATATATATACATATATCTTGAAACCTCCAGATTCTCCAGATATATGTATATAAAATCTAGGAAATACATTAACATTTATTCTATCAAAATACTACTTAATTTATTGTAAACATTACTCATTTCATTTAAAAAATCATCTGAATAGTAATTTCCGACACCTAGATGCAACCAAAATATGAGTACTTAGATGAAAAATTTCTGAATTGATTGGGGAAGGGATGTAACTAACATTTTGGTATGACAGTTGGTATATTAATGAAGAATCAGACTAAATGTAACTTTTGTTTACCTGAAAACTCTCTGCTTGAGTGAATCACAATCAATACACAACAAATGAAGGGGGGAATTTCCCACTCAGTTGCATTTTTCTTCTTAAATATCAACGAGTCAAGAGAAACTGTCACGTCACCAACATATTTTGACAATATGTCATATTGGGGGTGATCAATCAAAAACTTGGAACAAGGGACAATTGATGAATAAATTACTTGTCTTGCTCTTTGTTGAGCAATGCTCATACACACACACACACACACACACACACACATACATACATGCACGCTCTCTCGCTCACACTGATATTTATCAAATTATAGTAAAGATGTGTAAATCAGAAATTGTCAACCAAAACTGTCAATATAGTCATCATTGGTTTCTTCAGTTTTTAAGTGATGTTGCCTATGTATGTATGCATGTATGTATGTATGTATGTATGTATGTATGTATCTATGAGTCACACATACACGGAGCTAGAGAAATTTAAGCAGTTACTCCTTATTATGTCCAATGAATTTTTAAAAAATTTATGAAAATCATCCCTCTACCCAAATTCATTTTCTAGTGGGTGGGGTGGGGTATTTAAATTTAGAATGTGAGTTTATGCTAAATTGATGTCTCAGTTAGTGTCTGACAGTGTTCATGCTTTTTTTCTCAGACTTATTAGTGATCCAAAAGGCGAGTGAAGTAACATTAATTGATCACTTATTTTTCCAATTTTTGATTGATCAACCTCAACACAACATTCGAGTTATATGATCTAAACTTCTCGGTTGTTAGTGTTTCTCTGAATTTTTGAGATGAGGTATTATTATTATTTCTATTATTATTATTCGGACTATCCTCATCTTGGTTGTTTTTCATACAAAGTTTCAGCCGTTGTACTCTATGGCCTTCATCAGGTATCATCTGGTAGGTGTGGGGAAGTAACGAACAGAACCCTTTTTTTAACAAATGGAGGTATATTGACCGTACTCCCCTCATAGCAGTAGTAGTATTTTCAAATTATTATTGTCTCACACTGGGATTGAACCTAGAACCATCAGATTGTTTTGCAGTAATTCTGTCTGATTCTATAACCACATAGTGTAGTGGTTAGAGAATCAGACAGAATTACTGCAAGTAATCTAATGGTTCTAGGTTCAATTCCAGTGTGAGACAATAATAATTTGAAAATACTACTACTGCTATGAGGGGAGTGCGGTCTATATACCCCCGTCGGTTAAATAAAGGGTTCGGTTCGTTACTTCCCCCACACCTACCAAGATGATACCTGATGAAGGCTGAAGAGTACAACGGCCGAAACGTTGTATGAAAAACAACCAAGATGAGGATTCTCTGTTGTTGTTGTTGTTGTTATCTTTGTTCTTGTTCTCCTTAATTTCTGATAACTAAAATTGAATCACTATGAAACTCATATCTGACATTACAAGGGAAATAACCCAAAGTATAGATAGTATACCAGAGTTGTTCCCCTTAGATCATCAAGTCGCATCAACACGGAAGTGATAAAAAGATCGGTATATAAATACTGTAAAGGCAATTAAAAAACAAACTCTAAAAGTTTTTATACATCGATAATTTTTTTTGTACTTATGTTTGAATAATAATTAATAGTATAACGACGATATTTAGCTGTCTTAAATATTGTCTTTGAGAAAATTTTAGCTTTTTTAATGATCTATCCATAACAGAATTAAAGAGGTAATTACTTTGACCAAAATAACGAGACTCTAAAAAGTGATTATATATACTATTCCAAAAGTGCATGTTAAGAAGGGGTTAGACTTTATCAGATAATTATCATGTAAAGTGATTCTCTGTCCATCATACGAAACTAAGTCTCTGATATATTTCGGATACATCTCTTGAGAGTCGGCTATCTAGAAATTGTATATCCAAATCTTATGATTCATCAAATGTACGCCCGTTCGTCTCTGTGACATCTTACCATAGAATCCACTCCCATTGAAATATTTTGTGGGTACCCCTGGGAGTCCTTGGCTAGTTTTGACCAAAGAAGATTTGAAAAATCACCTTAAAAATTTGCTTTTAGCGGTATCAATCGATTTACAATAAAAATTTTTTTCTGAAACATTTTTTTGTGCTTGGTTTCTTTTAGATGCCTTGTCTTTTGCCTTTATTAGTCTTATTCAAAGACGGGTAGAGGCTTTTAATCTTTTATAGAGAAAATGGAAGAGTGAGAGGGAAAACAGTGGTTAGTTTAGAGAGGAGCTGAGAGAAAAAAATCAACACATATTTGACATATGGTTGACTGCTGCTATCCGATATTGTAAATCGTAAAAAAAAATCCCCGTGCATACAAATGTAGCCCTTGGAAAGATTCTCAGTTAATTAGATTTCCGAAATCACTCCAAATTATGATTTTTGGAAGGATTTATTTTCTGAAGCTGGAGCAAAGCGGTATCTTTTCGAGATCGTAAAAAATATCCTAAAAAATTAGCCACGTAACATAACATTTATTACTGGCGTCTGAGTGTTTTAATTATGCTCACTCCTTTTTTTGAATTAATGGAAATGGTTGCATTTTTGCATATGTGTTAGAATGAAATCTTTCAAAAATTATTCAACTTCATAAGATAAATACTCGGATATTTGGATACACTGATCCTTCGAATCTTTTGATTCACAGAATCTTCAAAACTTCAAATATACGGATTCTTTAAATCGTTTGATAAACAGATTCTTTGAATCTCTAAATACACATCGAATCTTTAAATACACAGATTATTTGAATCTTTTGATGCAAAATTTTTTAAAATCTTTTTATACACGGACTCTTCGTATCTTTCAATACACAGATTCTTCGAATTTCTTGATACACATATTTTTCAAATTTCTTAATTCACGGAATCATTAAAACTTTTAATACTCAGATTCTTAAAATTTCTTAAAACACTAATTCTTTAAATCTCTTATTAAACGTATTCTTCATATCTCTTAATACGCAGATCCATTAAATCTTTAAATACACGAATTCCTTAAATTTTCAAATTCTCAGATTCTTCGTATCTTTTGATACACAGATCCCTCAAATATTTTAGTCCACAGATTCTTTGAATCTTTAAATACACAGATTTTTCGAATCCTTCAATATATGAATTATTCAAATTTCTAAATATACAGATTCTTAAAATATGTTAATACAGATTCCTTAAATCTTCAAATACACAGATTTTAGGGATCTTTGAATACACAGATTCTTTAAAACTTCAAATACACAGACTCTTCGAATCTTTTAATACACAGATAATGAATAAATGATCATGAACGTTTACGATTGAAGTTGAAAAAAGTGACGTCGCTGCCCACTCGATATTAAAAATGGCGTACATATATTAAGAAAAGTTAATGAAAAAAAAAATATATCAATTTAAATAATATTGATATGGCTTGATAAATTACATTATTGATCTTTTAAAGTTTGTGCACTGTTTGAAGATCATGTGGGCGAGGGTATAGAACTTTACAATCGGGAATTGGATTGAAACTGTAAAATAAGTAAATAGATCGAGCTTTTTGGCGATGAGATATATCAGATTAATTTGAGTGGTTCGAACATGTATTGCAAATTTACACTGCTTAATAAGACAACACAAAGGTACAAAAACGTGCAAGATGAGGAGATACCTAAACCATTTACAGCGAGCCAACGTGTCAGAAGCATTGGAAGAATTACAAAATATATTGACAGATCTAAATAGAGATAGTAGAAAATTTGGATTAAAGATGAACAGAACAAAGACAAAAGTAATGTTCAAGGATTATGTCCCCCTAAATACCATAAATTAAAGGGAGAGACTCCAGAAGATGTTGACCAATACTTTCAGATGATAAACTCGGAGAAAGACAATGAAAGCAAAATGAAACGACACATAACGATCTGCTTGGAAGCATTTGGTATAAATAGAGATGTATTGAAAAGTACCTTGTCAATGTGCTTGCAGCATAAAGTATACAACCAATGCATAATACCAGATATGACTTATGATTGCAAAACATGGACATGAACAAAACTTATAACCAACTTGGGATCGCACTTAGAGATCCATTGAAAGAGCAACCTAAGTGATAGAAAAAGATCAACATGGATTAGAAGGAGGACAAGAGTGGGGGATATTATTCAAATAAGCAACGAAAATGGAGATTGGCTGGTCACTTAGCAAGAAGAAATGAAAATAAATGGAGCAAAAAGATAACCGATTGGTACCCATGGGGCATTAAACAGTAAAAGGTTTGACGGTAGAACATGACAGTGGTTAGCGCAATTGCAGTCATCACGGAAGGCGATGGAAAAGACCTTTGTCCAGCAGTAGACTTATAACGGCTGCTGCTGCTGTTGCTAATGATGATGATGATGATGATGATGATGATGATATATGGGTATGAGATACATTAAAAATGATTTCAGATGTTCGAACAGAAATGGAAAATTTACACCACTTGTCAGTTTGATTAGCATTTTCCAGCAATTTTCAACCGCTTGTTAGGGCGGGTAGTCCAGCCAGTTTAGATAATTCTAAAGAGCAGGAGTCAAGGAAGATGAATTGTAGAAACTATGAGGAAATATCTATAATCTTCAATTTTTCAGTTATTTGTATTAGATTTCTCAAGAACCGCTCAACCAAAAAATTTCAAAGACGACACTGCACCACCTTGTGTGCTAATTTATGTGGTGAATGTCAACTTCTTGCGATGACCAGTTGTTGGGTAATCACAACGCACATACACAGATTCCATCAATTGTAATTAGATGACAGCATCCGTTTTTGTTCATTGACAATCCTTTTCTTCCCGAATTTGAAACCTACACACCGCTGAGTTTCCAAATTGTTGATGAAAAACCCGCATAGTTTTTTCCTACTGCTTGGAATATCTAGCTTGTTGGCACAGACAATAACTAAAACGATGTGTCGTGGAGTAGCGATATAATCAGTGGGCAATAACCTTGTCTATATATACCAGGTTTAGGTTTGGTTGAATCCAAATTTAAGAGCGTAAACTGGAGATAACCCCCGTTAACATCAAAATGAAGTAAGAAGAAAGATCTGTGCTGGAATAAGCTAGTTCGTGACCGGTAGCGTTTGTTATATCATCATCATCATCATCATCAGTCTTTTAGCGTCCGTCGTTGGACATAGACCTTCCCCAGGATTTGCCACACTTCTCTATCATGGGCGTCACGGAGCCAGTACTTCCTGAACCTATCTAGCTCGTCTCTCCATCTAACATTTTGCCGGCCTCGGTTGCGCATGTGGTCTCGTGGAATCCACGTTGTGAGTCGTGATGTCCATCGATTGTCTGTCATTCTTGCAACATGGCCAGCCCACCGCCATTTAAGATTTTTTTATGGATTCTATGATGTCCCTAACTCTTTTCTTTCCTCGGATATAATGTGCTATTTTGTGGTCTCTCCATGTGAGCCCCAGCATTATTCTTTCATGTGCATGTTGCATGGTTCTCAGCTTACGGGTCTGTCTCTTGGTTAGGTTCCATGTTCCAGCTCCATAAGTGACTATTGGGAGGATGCATTGGTTATACACTCTTCTCTTTAGTTATAAAAGAACCTTAAATCAAGAAAATACACATATACGTTGAAACACATATTTTTTTTTTACTTGCATAATAGATTTTCCTCCAATTGGTATGTAGCCAGATAATACGACAAATGAGTTATAATATTACTTCCTTGTTTTTATTTCTTTGTTGTGGCTATGGATTCAATTTCACATACTTTCGTATTTATGTATTGTTTATGTACCGCATAGATACCACATCCCCGTTAACTTCTGTACTAAAATACGAACTCCAATTAGTGATAATTAACTAAAATTGTTAACCTTAAACAACAAGTCGTTCTTGAAAGTTGAAGGCAGTATAGTACTGTAGTAATAGAGGAAGTGCACTGAAGCGGAACTGATAGCTTGCATTCAGCGCTGGGCCCTTGAAAATGCGGGGTTCGTAGTATACATTACTTTTGCTGCATAGTTAATCCAAAATGAGAAGGAGAAAAATAGAGTAATTGTAAGATGAGATTGTGGTATAGAAAGAGAAGAAGAAGAGGCAAAGGAAAAGAGGAAAAGACAGAGAATCAGAAAAAATGGAGGAGGGAAAGGTAAAGGCAAAGAAAAAAAAGAAGACTGAGAAATTGTGAAAGAACCTTTGCTCAATATATAGACTGGGAAAGTCACTTAAAAGATAAAGTAGGATAAGGGTTTCGATGCCTATTCCTGTTTCTAAGAACCAATTTCGGATTCTTTATATCGTATGAGTGTTTATAGTAGATGTTAGATACTGTCAAACAAAACTGTCAGCATCTACATAGGTTTCTTCAGTTCTTAAATTGGTTTAGAAGGCTGACTGGCTATGTATGTATCTTGCGCACAGGCCACGCCACTGGAGCTTGAAAAATGTAAATTTAAACATTTACTCCTTTTCAGATCTAGAAGTTTCCGTTTCAATTTTCACCCCTTTATATGATTTTAGTGGGCGATTCTATTTGATCCCTTACTTTGTGTCCAGCAGCGGTCACGTTGGTTTTTTTTATATTAAGAGTTTTTTCAGTGATCAACTAACCAAAGGCGAGAGAAATCATTTATTAAGTGATCATCCATTTTTCAAATATTTAATTGTACACCCCCAACACGAAAATTGCAAAAAGACGTTGGTCATGGGACACTTTCTACTGAGTGACTAACCAGACCTGTTAGTAGTAGTTGTAGTATTTGTTGATGTTGCATTTTTTAGGTTTGTTCTTCGCCGCTCAGATCTATTTATTTTTCCCCGATCGTTTAATGTTCAGTTTGTTTGTCTTTCTACGTTTTTGTGGGAAGTTAATGTTTCAGTTTGCTGCACGTCCCTTCGTCTCGGAATGTGTCATAGAAAAATGGCAAAGTCGGCACTGGTAGGGGTCGAGCTTCCCCTCTCATTCCATTCTTTTTCCTATCGTCGCTTTTTTGTTTACGCCGGCAAGAGAAACCTTTCTTCGTCTCAGGTTTTCCTTCGTTTTTTTTTGCTAATTGAGATTGCGAACCATTGCCAGACACACCACAGAAAAACCACATCTGGCTAAGTCTTCAGACCAATCTGAGAATGTTGTGGATTTTATAAGGATATGAAAGTATTGATACCAGAAGTCTAGTGTAAAGATTCAGGAATCTTCATTACAGCTTAGCCATCGTCAACGTATCTCGTTTCTTTCTAATTATCAATTCAGTTTGTGAACGTTTAGACGAGGGTTTAAAATGCTTCTGTTTGATTTAGTCTAATGATGTAAGTACATTTATGGATTGAATATCGTTCTATTTTCACATAATATAAAATAAGGCAAAAGGTGAAATATTTACTATTGCAATTGCATTTCTTTCAGATTTAACGTAAATAGAGATATAATTCGTTAGCACTGGATATTTTGGAGCGCTTCACAACAACAGTGTCGGCGCAAAAAAGTTAGAATATCTTTCAAGAATGATTTTGAGTTAGGACATAATGCTACTAAAACTGCTGATTATGTCAACAAAGCGCTTGGAGTGGACACTCCATCTGAGCGAACTTTTCTGCACTGGTCCAAAAAGTTTAGGTCTAGAAACATGGATACCTATGATAAACTTTGAGTGAGGCCCAAACCTGCTTTTAATGATGAAGAATTATCGATAGCAGTGACCAACGCCCCCCAATAACGCTTCTGTCAGGTACCATACAACTTGAAATGTACCCTGATCCGAGAAAGAAAAACTGATATCGTTTTTTTAGACAGAAACGAGGAGTGAAGAGGGATACTTTAAGAGAAACAGAACGAAGATACTATCGAATGGACATCTTACCTCACGTGAATTCTCATGTGTATGGGTATAACTGCGCTAAAATATGTATTTGTGTGTGTGTGAGAAAGAGAGGGGAAGAGAGAGTGTATGTATGCTTGAAAGGGAATGTATATGTGTAAGAGAGAGAGAGAGAGAGAGAGAGAGAGAGAGAGAGAGAGAGAGAGAGAGAGAGAGAGTATGTATTCTAACGCGTGCATTTGAACAAGGAAAGGAAAAAGAGTGAGATAGATATATAGATTAATATGAAAGGAGATGGATAGATTGTGTGTGAGTTTGTGTGCGCATCTATTTAAATAAACACCCTCTTTCCTGTAGTCAATACACAGCTCGAAAGATGGGTCAACTGATGCAAATGGTCGTTTTCCCACTCTTCCTCATATTTTTCCGCCATAACTCAGTCGATTGTACGGGGTTAAGCATCCATATGTCAAAAATTAGGGCCTTCTAATCAACGCATTCGATAAACATCTGAACCACTTATGTCCCCGTTCCATTCCCTTTTAGCAATCTGTGCTTTAACTCACTAGTCGTTTGGGTTGATGTTGCTTTAAGCGTCGTAAATTAGAAGTAATGGAAATCCTTGGTCCTTCAAATGGAAAATAACACAGCATACAAAGGCTCAAAAACGTCGTATAGAGGCTCCTAAAATATAACTATTAAACGAAATGATCAGATACTAACACAATAGTGTCATCAAAAGCCATTTATTTGTTATTTAATCTCAAATTTAATCTCACTGGATATGCATTAAAAATTGATTAAAATGACAACTTGGCACATCAGATGCACAACTTCCATCGTACCTGAATGAATATATGGTGCGTAATATTCTTATAAATATCAAACTAATGTCTCTTAATTTCTTTGTAAGTATAAAAATAAAAAATTGTAACAAATTTTCGTAGATAAGTAAGAGTTGTAAGTTGGGTTTTGTCGGTGAGAGAGCTGCCAACTGATCATTTGGTCATGATTTCAAATCACGGTATGGAAACGTTAATTTCATACATCGATTTGGTTTAATGTGATGAGTCAGACAAACAGCGAAGAGTTAACTCCCCTAATTTAGGCGACGATTCTTCTTGTTATGGAAAAGCCAACTCCAGTCTCTGACTTGAACTGGAGTTTGAAAAAATACTCTTCCTATAAACAGTGAAGTTATGCAACTTAGACGAAAGCGTAGTTACCATGGGTTGTTATTTAAGAATGAAAGTCAGACGCAATGAACTTGCAGTTTGATGCTAACATTAAGACCTTCAGATAGCAAAATGAAAGGTCGTTTGAGACCCCCTCTCTCCGCGTAGAAACAGTCCGATGCACAAACACAGGAATATACGAAACATATCTACGTGCTCAAGTTGGATGATACATTCTATCTAATCAGTGGATTTACGTGGAGGATAACCATCCTTAATGGGCAGCGAGTTTTCTGACATGCGCAGTAATATCTATCTATCTATCTATCTATCTATCTATCTGTCTGGCATATGAGCATGAATATACAGATCTGGTCATAAACTTACGTAAACCCTCCAAAATTTACGTGTTCATGTTTTTTGGTGGGGGGGGGGGAGGGATAATAAGTCAATTAAACCGAAGAATCAACTTCAATAAATATTTCCACCACGTGGAATATTTTCTATGTAATATGTAACAAAAACAAGCATTAAAAGTATATTCAAATCAATCCTATAAAAATAATGACACCAGGAACTAACAATTTGTGTTTCCACTTTTAGTAAGTATTACAGTTTCGAATCTTTTTGGGTAAGTTGTATTTAGATTTTTGATTTTCTGGAAATCCATTTTATCTCATTCTTCCTAGCCATATTGTTTCAGGTCTTGAATATTTGTATGTTTCCTCTCATGCACGGCCCTCTTCAATATCCCTGCAAAGGTTTTATGATGTTGAGATATCGAGGCCAAGATGGTTATTCTAATACTTCGATTTTGTTTTCCTTTAACATTATTGAGTAGTTATTGCTGTGTGTTTGCTGTCATTATCTCATTGGAATATCGAATACCAGCTCATTTCTAATTTCCTTACAAACAGCTTTAGATTAAAAAAATCCTTGAAATTGATTAGCATTTATTCTTTGAAAAGCAGACAACAGTCTTTGATACTGATGCAACCAAGTCTTTTTATGTTGTATATTTTCGTGTTTGTGAATCCATTGTTCACAATATTTAGAATATTTGATTTTTTTTCATGTTTCAAAGTCAAACGTTGCCAACTGTTTTAAAAATTTTTTTCGAATATGAGTGACTTCCGGAATCGAAAAATTGAAGAATCTCGTAAATTGGCAAACCCAGCGATTCGCTTTCATACAGTTCGGATGGTAATTTTTCTTGGCGTGTTTGGTTTACTCATTGCATGAAAAAAGTTTGTAATTAAGTCCCCAAACAATTTTGGTTTCACCAGACTATGTAATTTTACCCCAAATTGTTGTAGTTTTGGTATTTTAAGCGATCAGTTTTGCGTTTCTGTCTCAAGTATGGTTTCTTCCTTGCCACTCTCCCAACTAGCCCAAGATTTGCTTATGCAACATCTAATAGTTTTGGAGATGATATCGATTTCTGCTACTTGTATTGTTGCCTGAAGATTGGATGATTAAACATGACGCCTTTCTCTTAGCGTCTTGTGCAATTTAGTTTAGTGTCTGGGGTGTTACTTTGGTCGTTCTGATCTTGGCTTAGTGTTTACAGACCCTCTTGATTTCTACTTATTTAGTATCGATCTTAAAGTACGAATCGACAATTTTAGGACTTGGGATATGATCCTGTGTGGCCAACCTTCCTTGTGCAGCTTTTCTAACCACAGCTTTACTCTCCTTAGTCGTACGTCTTGAGATAGTTCAATAGATTTACCAAGAATGGTAAATGGAAATATTAAACAATACATTTATTAGAGAATATTAAACATTAAAAAAAGTAGGAACGGAGATAAGAATGCAAATTGCTTATAGATGTTTTCATAGTTTCATTTTCATATCATTTACCTCCCCTTAAATGTATGCAAGATGTCATACAAAGACGTAATGGAATAGGTACATATACTTGTGTCCCTAACATAATATTTGAAGCGTTATTGCAACAAAAATATGCTGGGTCCAAGTTCTTATCAGAATTGAAATGTACATAATCAACACATTAGGGAGATGAATAAGAAATACTTTACATAGAATACATTGAAATATGTAAATACTGTAAAACCTGTGGATATGCGTAAATTTATGATCACTGTATAAAGAAAACATTCTATTCACACACATACACATACACACACACACACACACACAAATAATATAAAAAAGCCTTTAAGTCAAACCATAGATGATCTAGTTCGATCTTTGCTGCATTTAAAAGCCCCTTCCGTCAGAAACCCATACATTTCAAAACTCCCACCTTTAGAAGCCATTTCCTCTGAAAGAACCGCCATTTAACACTAATACTGCAGCAAAATTGAATTTTATCAATGCAATTATCAAGTGTTAGTCTTCTGACGAAGTAGAATAGAATTCCATGCACTAATGAGGTGATGATGAAATTTCACTAGAGCGACATCAGATTTATAGAAGGAGCGAAAAGGAATACTTCGTGGAGATGGTTTTAGGCATTATTACGTTGATCAGTCGGATCGTCTGTCAGTGACAGTGATCGACGGTGTAAATGCTGGGGCATCTAAAAATAAAATCTTAATCCTTTAATCAACTTGTTCTGGTTCGAGCTTCTGAGCTAGCCTTTGTCTGGTAATTAGGTCCGTCATTTTAGGCATTCTTATCTAGGCAGAAAGATTCGAAAAAGATAAAGTTTCTTTCGATAACGAAATCGAGTTAAAAAACTGAGGTTGCGTCAGATCACTTCGCATTTAATGTCGTTTGGAAATGCTTGAATTAATCTCTTCTAGCTCTCTGTTCATTGGCTAGGTATCTTGACAAAGGCCACGTTGTGTATATCAAGAGGAAGAGTGCCATCAAGCTAGGAATTCTTCTCTTCCACTAGTACCATGTAACCCAATACTATACGTATCATGTTAATTGGAGAGGAGGTGGACACGGATAAGTAACTGTTTTTGCCTTAGAGATGCCATGAAATCCAGCAAGATAACCTTACGATCTCGAAAATCATAGGACCCACCAATTAATTAGTAAACTATTAGTTATGGTTACTTACTCTCAAATTTTCAGCTCTCTAGTTTCATTGGTCTGACCTGTACGTGTGATACATATATAGTCAGATTCGAGTACCGGTTTTCATTTAACCAATGAAAATACGAGTCTGTACACAGTATCAGCCAATCACTACATTCGAATTCCTTATCAATTAGTGTCATTCGTCTTAATTTTTTTTATTCAAGCAATAAGTCTCAAAATGTTGAAGGCAAATTAAAAGCTTTAAAAAGATAAGGGAGGTAAGCGCGTCAAACGGTTAACCACAAGGAGAATGGAATCGGCCAACCAAATACAAACTACAGTTGGGACAGTTTGTGTTTGCATCAATGCCCCATTGGTAAACAGCTAGACATACCACCCAGTTGATGGAAATAATGATTGGGTCTTTATGGATCATTCGAGAAATGGAAACAATGTCATTGAATCACGGGAGAAACTTTGCTTTTGAAAGGGATATGAATATCAACCGTGAGAACACGTTCCCAAACAACCAGGACACAGTCCAATAATAGATTTCTTCAGTTTTTATGTTGGTTTGTCTCTCTGTTTAGTCATGTATGTATAACGCGTACAGACCGCACCATTGGAGCTAGTGGGCTGAAAATTCAAATATTTACTGCTTATTAGGTCTAGAAAAAGGTTTTGGCTTTTGATTGATGCTATTATTTAATCTATCTTAACTCACTGTAACCACTTGTTTGGTTTCTAAATACATCTTATCTTACTGTAATCGCTAATTAAGTTTATGAATACATCTTAGTTTAATGCAACTACCTAGCAGGTTTATTGAAATATTTTAGCTTAATGTGACCAATCGCTAGGTTTAATGATATATCTTAGTTTAATGTAATCACTTCTCAGGTTTAATAGTATATCTTTTCTTGATGAAACCACTTATTAAGTTTCTTAATACATCTTAAATTAATATAACTACTTCTTAACCTTTTTGATATATTGTAACTTAATGTATCATGCATTTGTTTGTTCATTAATACATCTTAGCTTGATGTAACCACTTTTGTTTTAAATTCCTAATACATATTAGTTTAATTTAAACACTTGCTAGCTTTTTGTATTCATCTTAGCTTAATATAACCACTTCTTAGGTTTATTGCATTATTAAATAATCTACACACATTACCATATGGACCACCCAGTGTTATGTTCATGAGCAAAACCATCCGCTCCCTATATCAGAGAAAAAGTTGTACATCTGTAACTATAAATTAATACTCATGATTATGTATATTTGTTCAGCTCACGTTCATAAACAGACACATACACACGCACGGGATAGAAAAGACTTCCCAATCTGTATGCACTTGTTTATAAGTGAATTTAGTATTATATGTACACACACGTATATGCCTATATATATATATATATATATATATATATATATATATATATATATATATATATATATATATATATATATATGAATTTATATTGTATATGAGTGTGAATCTATATCCGTTTATATATTCTGAATATGCAAATTTTATATATAAATATTCTCCTCTATCCCTCTGTATATATGTGCGTATATATATGTGTACTGGCGTGTGCGTAGGAATCTATATCCGTTTATATATTCTGAGTACGCAAATGTCATATATGAATAATTTCTATATATTTCCAGAGTCATCATCTGATGAAGACATTGTTGACGGGACAGCTGTTGTTTTTTTTCTCCTTCAACGGGATGTGTATGAAATTGTATCTCTTATAGACTTCCGGGAAAATTCGGCATACGTTAGGAGAGACACGTAGCTGTTGGAAAAGACAACCACATGAAGTTCGTAACTCGATTCAAAATGCGCATTTTCAATGACTGTGACATCACATGATCGTTATAAGGTCACAAACAAATGGGCAATACCCCCATGATGCCATGAAATAGTTGATGAGACTGCATTTTCATCTGACACTGCGAAGGAAAACCAACAAATTTTGGCTGTATCGTAAGGAACGGCTGGGGATGACTTCGGTTAGTTGTGATAATACTTCGGCTTCCCAAGTATACCTGACCCCAGTGTCATCATCTGATGACAGCTCTCTTGAAGGCACAGCTGTTGTTTTTTTTACAACAGCATGTGGATGAAATCATATTATTTGTATTATATATATATACATAGAGAGAGAGAGAGAGAGAGAGAGAGAGAGAGAGAGAGAGAGAGAGAGAGAGAGAGAGAGAGAGAGGAGAGAGAGAAAGAGAGAGAGAAAGAGAGAGAGATATGGTTATATGATAGTGTACGTAAGAAAGGACCGGGTGCACTGTTCAGTCTGATTTTGGCAAGATACTCTCTTAATCGGCAATTGAGGCTGAGACGACTGCAGAACAATCTTGTTGCTACATACAGCACCTTGAATTCTAAGACGATCACCTATCAGGGTCGACAATGGTAAACTGGTGGCCTGGATAACTGCTTTATACACGAAGTCTCGTCATATTTATTCACTGTTCGTATTTCTCTTTATGTTTCCCAGCGCCAACAATTATATTATATAGAAATGGATGTATAATCAGGCAAAATCTCTTTATAAAATAGTTGTCTGTGTTGAGAAACATAAAGATCAGATACGGACAGTGAATGAACAAAACGATCTCTGGGGTGTAGAGCAGTTATTCAGGTCTCCGACTTGCTAGTTGGCTTCTTAGCTCAGATTGCAAGAGCGGCATCGCGTTAAGACGGCTACCTGTTGGACGCTAATCCGATATCTGCAGTAGCCCATTTCTTTATATATATATATATATATATATATATATATATATATATATATATATTCACATACATTATTAAAAACAATCGAGAAAAAATCTGTCTGTTAACTTTTTCTGGTTCGTAAAAATGTTTAAAATTTGGTAGGTTTTGAAGTTTTAGATCATCCCACCCGGAAAATGTAATTAATGTAATTTATAGCGTAATTGATATTGTTAATGTGGAACGACATTATTCAAAACCAACCAACTTTGAAATATTTTTACAAAATTTCGATCCTATTAATATAAGGTTCGTAAGCAAACAAAATAAGATAACTAAAAAGTTAAATAGACAAAGTTTGTCAGTTGTACTCTTTATATATATATATATATATATATATATATATATATATATATATATATATATACACACACACACACACACACATATATATATATATATGATTATGAATTGCATAACATTATATAGAAACTAATTTGAAATGATCTCTCGTCATTACACCGTCAATGTATCACTTGCCCTAGACAACATAAATATAATAAACAATTGAAGAAAACAGAACTGCTGCAGATATTGAATCTGCGGCCAATAGGGTAGCCGCTTCAATCTAGCGATGCTCTCACCATTGAGCGACACAGCCACTGGTAATACAAAGGCCCAAATAAATGTTTTCACACCAAATTCTCGTCTCGTTTATTGTCGATCAATTCGATTCTGTTTAGCTTTATGGTAAGAGAATGTCCCTAAAAGTGTAAGAGCATTGCAAATGGAAATTTTACGTTAGAATACAAAAACCTGATTTTCTCATTGTATCGAAACGAAACAAATACATACTACGGAAAAATCAAATAAAAAGTCTCTCTTCATTTCCATATGAATGTATCATATTCTTTTTTTTCTTCGAACGAAGTATTTCTTTGTTTCAGTCTTTTTATGTTAGTTTTACATTTTTTCGAAGAAAGTTAATTTTTTCGTTAATTTCTATTTTTATGATTTTTCACAATGCTTTATATCGTTTGATCAATAAAACGTATTTTTCCATATCAATTAATTTGTATGTGTGTGTGATGGTCTATGTATAGAGTGTTATATATACGATAAAAATTTTTATTTCTCTCAATTCTATTTCATTTCGCGTGTATTATTTTCTTTTTGTAAACATTCATGATTGATCACTGCATAAAAAGTACGTATAAAGAAGTTTGTTTTAAGCAATCAGAAGAAAACATTTTTCAGTTACCAATTTCAATTGCTATCATAGGCAATCTGCCTTTTAAGAGAACGAAAACCGTCTCCTTAATCTACCAAAAAGTACACAAATGGTTAATTCAACGAGGAAAATTGCTAAAAACTGGCCCACACCTTAATACTAGTACTCGCACCCCCCCTCAATTGATAAATAAAAGAAAACAGGATCATAGGCACTGATACATGTATTAAAAATCACTTTTTTCTTTTCTATTTGTATCTAATGCACATTCACAATCCTCTGTAAGGCGGCAAACCACACAATCCAGTGTAATGAAAAAGAAATGCAATATCCTGAATAACTGTCTTCCAACTTATGTCATTCCAGGGGCTATTTCTGCCCTGCATAAAATTCCGTAATAATTTGCAAGCTATCCTCGCTACCAGAAGACTTTTTTTGCCTGAACCGATCGGCATTTGATTGAAGATTAAACAAATGGAGTACGCTACTAAAAAAATCTATAGCACGAAATTCATAACGTAACCAGACCGTATGGAATGTCACATCAAAAAGACACCGAATATTTTCAAACACGTATACGATAAAAAAACAAGAAAAAATAATTTCCTTACAATAAAAAAAAACAACAAAAAAAAAAAAACATCTAAAATACACATTATGAACAAAAAGTCTCTGCAAAGTTCTTTTTTCGTCGATATAATGTCTGTGTTACAAAAAAAGACATTGTTCATGTCCGGTGTATTTGTGTGTATGTATGTTCAAATGTTTTCCATTTTCTATCAATTGTTTTCATTCATCATTTAATTTTTTCCACTTATTTTCCTCATCTATGTGTGTGTGTGTTTTCAAAAATTTGATTCCTTTTTTCCAGTGTTTGTTTTAAATTTCAAGCGTGCGTCTACGTTAAAATGTACCTTCTGGACGTTGGTTCGTTTGGTTTGGCCGTGATTTTGTTCTTTGTTCTTCTGTTCATTTCTTTCTTGGATCGTTTCGCTGTGATGGGGTTATGATGTTGTTTTTCTTTGTGCAATGCATTTGTCGTGATGATCGTCGTTGTGTCTCGTTTTCGTAATGTTCTTGTTGAATTTGGTCGTTGATTGGAGAGAGGAAGGCTATGGATTTTGCGTGATCCGGATAGTTGCGAATCTAAGAATAGAGATGCTCGTCCCACGATGTCGAATCGTGATAAGAAGACAATTATGAAATCACTGCAGTGGAACCTCAATCAATCCATTGATCGTCTGAAGGCAGAAACATGGTCCTAAAGTTCTAAGAGACCATCAGTCGAAAAGATAGTAAGTCAGGAGAAAAGAATAGAAAAGGACTGCAGCTCTGAAAATGATCAATAAATATCGTGGATTGATATCCCTAATCCAAACATGTATTCGGACTGATCTTTTATTAAACACACTTACCATAACTTTTGAAACTTTTCGATAAATCAATGTGAATCCACCTTTTCAATTTGTTCAATCGACTCTGAAAAGGATTTTAGAAGGATAAAAAAACAACTCATGACTAAATGCATATCTAGTTATGTTGATTACAATGAAATTTTGTTTTTCCTTACGTAATGTACATATTTTCAACTCTCGAAACCAAGCAATTAGAAGCGAAAAATCTCTAAGAACAAGAAAGTACCATTAATCCTAAAAAGAATGGTATACAACTAATGCATCCTGCTGGTAGTCATCTATGGAGCTGAAGCATGGAACAACCAAAAGATTGCCCCCCAAACGGAGAACCACGCAACGTGCACACAAGAGAATCGTGTTTAACATTGCATGGAGAGATCGCAAGACAGCACAGTATATTAGAGAAAACAGGAGTCAGAGATATCTTCGGAACCATTAGAAAACTCATATAGCAATGGGCTGGTCATGTTACTAGAATGGTTGACAACCGCTGGACATCCCGACTCACAACATGTTTCCCAAGAGATCATTATGCAAAACAGTGGTCGGCAAAGCATGAGATGGCGTAATGATTGGACAAATTCAGAAAGTACTAGCTCTGTGACGCCCATGATAGAGAGGTCTAGCGAATCCTGGAGAAGTTCTATGTCAAACAACGGAGATAAAAAAGCTGCTTGTTGTCAACCCTAGATTTCAGAAAGCCATTCGAAACTATGAACGGAATCATATTGTCATCATTAGTAAATCCCGTTCCCACACATCTGTGTAGATGTGAGTAACTGTATACACAGATTATCAAGTATATATGTGCGTGCATATTTGTGTCTATTTTTATGTGTGGCGTGTGTATCATTTGTGCAAAAAAGTAAACAGCGCTCCTTTTTGAAAAATGGAGATTGGATAGACAGTTGATAACCAGTTTTTAGGTGGAAACTTTTGCACACACTTGAAAATAGTCGTCACATTTGGGTTCAGATAGACAGCTGTTAAAATTGGATAACGTGTTGAGGCGGCAAGAGTTAAAAAGAAACCACATTTAAGGATAAGTGGTCCTCAGCACACACACACACACACGCATATATATATATTGTTAACAGCCATTTAGACACAGCTGTCGGCTATATCTAGAGGCGAGGTCGGTTGACTTGATTTGCTTCGAGGACGTGTTTGGATGGAGAACACACGGAAACTAGAAAAAATGACTATCACATTCTCTAGCGTGAGCACGCACATACAGAAGAAAATACATTAATACATTGATTAGTGCCGGTTTTAATGGAATGCAGTTAAGGAATTGCTATACAAAATGAGTAAAAGCTGAAAAACACACACGCACATTTAAATTATAATAAGATCATGAACAGTGCGGTTTTGAGAAGTACGGAATATTTGGGAACGGATCACCAATCACTAATCAAGGTATACGTTTATATGCACACATGCTCAATAAAAAATACTCCCACATACATACAGACCCGGGCGTATACGTTTTGTAGTTAAATTGACGAAAACCTAGTCTCAAGCGTATAGACCTTTCAAAGATATCTTGAAGTATTCAAGGGTATCAACATGAAATATATAAGTTGGCGTTGCAAACAGTAAGGGCTAGAGTATTTGATAGCATATAAACTCCATTTTTTTCGCCAAAGAATGACTCATAATATCCACCGGGTCTTACATGCCAAGTTGAGGTATCTGATTGGCCAATGTTTAACCAGACGCAGTAGACTACCATAATATTGTATCATTCAAATTATTTATTAAATTATCATTATTATTATTATTATTATTATTATTATTATTATTATTATTATTATTATTCGGTTTTCACGCGATAACTAATTGGTCACCTTCAATGGAGATCAAGTGACCGTAAGTCTTTTCAATACTCCAAGACTCTTCCTGGATGGTTCCTATATTTCCCTGGATTCTAATTTCCACAAGTCTTTATTCTAGATTCTTGGCCATCTTCCTAGTGCTCCGACTACAATGGGTACTACTGGAACAGCAAACTCCATTATCTGACACATTCTTTTTTCATTGTTTCATTATGTAGGACGGGTTCTGGTGTGTACACGTACCATTTGTTTGTACGATCGAATCAGATTCTCTTGCACAGTTCCAAGTAGATCACACTCTTTACCAAGTCCTATCTCTTTTTGTGTTTCTTCTGGAATAGTTCGCTCCTCACGCTCATTATGTGGTTGATTCTCTCATTTCTATCTCAACATAATCTACTTAACTTAACCGTTATATAGTTAGTCCTTATTGCATTGTTCTGGTCGTTATTTAGAGAGATTCAGTTTTTCTCTTTAGGTTTCCTCTGTGCAGTCATGTCCACGTCGTTGGGTCAGAAATATCTTGGGTTTAACTAATAAAGTATCTGTGTAGTTGTTTCTCGTCCTATTCTTGTATTAAAAACTTCATCTTTCAAAACAATGTGCAACTTTGAAGAATACTGTAGCGTAGTCGGATGCACGAATACAATATCTAATTCCATCCCTCTTATATGATACATTATAAAATACGAAACATTTAACTTCATGCAAAATTTCTTTCTTAGATATGGAATCAAGTGGCACTCTTGGGGACGAGTGGCTTCATATAAATGGATCACAGCTTGGTGGCCTGGTATATTTATCATCACCTGATGTATCTGATTGCTTATCTTTAATATTCTTTATGTAAGTACGGTTGACATAGACTTTACAACCAGTGGTGGACATACCATCGAAAACGCCTAACTAGTTAACCGCTAACAACTTATCGGATGTAAAGATAACCGCTAAGCTTTATTGTATGCTGTTGGATAAGGGACTGGTTCATCTTCATCTGGAAAAATCAGTGAGTGTCTTGAGTCCAGATATCTTAGAAATGATCAATGCAATTGGAACAATGCAGAAGAGAGCCACAAAATGATTCCGGAATATCGAAAGAAAACACCTGAGGAGAGAAATAGATCACTGGATTTTCAGCGAAGCGACTTGTGTCGATTAAAACGTCTGTAACTCGTGATCTATCAATTGATAATGAGAGATCTTTATGTCTATCAAAAGAAGAAAGATTTCAAGAAATTATCAGCAATTTTTTTTCTGTAGACAAAAAAAAAAAAAAATGGTTAAAGAAACTTGTTTACATTCACGATCCAATTTATTAGTAGATATGGCAAGTCCAAATTTCTGCCCGATTTTCTCACATATTTTGAAATTCCAATAAGATATGCTAATGGACCGATTTCAATAGAATAATAGAAATATATTCATTTTTAATTAATTTTTCTATGAGAAGTTTATCTTACAAGTAAATCTCACGGGTTTTCTTTCAAGTCTACCTACCTGAATTTTGATGTTATAAAAACTGAATGAATCAGTACATTACATTTATGTGAAGATGATACCCTTGAGAGACTAAATCTGTTGGAATTTTATTCGATTCTGCGGTTTGTCAGTTTAGAATATGCTCTGAATCGAAAAAAGAAATGCAAAAAAAAAATATCATTTATGGAAATTTTTATTTTTCTTTGTTTTTTTTAATGAAGTACAATGTAAAAATTTTGTGTAAAAAAATATCTTTATGGATTTTTTTTTCGTTATGATCTTTAAAAAAATGTCATCAAATTATCAATAGTTTGGCTATTTCGCAGAAATTATCGATAAATGTAAAGTTTTACAAATTCTGTGGAGGCCTGTTTTGTTTTTTCAGAATTTTTATTACTTCTGTTTTAATTACAGACGTTACCATTATTTGTATACGGTAGCCGGCAATTGACTGATCTTTCTTTGCCCGATTGCTATCAGGCAAAGAAAGATAGCTATCTTCCTTTATCTGATTGTTATCTCTCTTTGCTTGTCACCTTGTTCAACACCTGTTCAACATGCTATATTTGCCCATTCAAGTCATCCACCTGGTAAATAAATTCATTTTTTACCATATTTCCAGAAATAAGTAAGCAATACTTTCGCATAATCCAGTCAATTATTCATTAAATCAATTAATTTTGTTCAATTCAAATTTCTCTGAGGTAAATTCAATTTTTGAATGATTTTCAAACATTAAGATCCTTATCTCTCTTGACACATTAACCAAAACTTCAAAAGTGTCGGAATTTTAGCCAAATTATGCAATTACAATGTAAAATCGCTTTGAGATCCTCTGTGAGAACGCAAAGTTGTTTTTAATTATTTCACGACTATCTGTATGATATACTCTTGCAACTATAACCAAAATTACAAAGAAGATATTCTCATTTTGCTACACGTTTCTAAAAGAACGTTAAAAATTCCATAAGACAACCTACTTGACTTTCCGTAACTCAGATACAGGATTGAGGATAGATATGTTAGAAACATTTTATATCATGAGCAAAATGTACAGAACAACATGTACATCGACGGTAGAATTAAAAGAAAACCAGACAAGAACAAGGGGAAACAGAAAATCTCTTAAGATGAAAAGATGTCAAACAGAGCAGAGACGAAACAGTTTCACACAGCGCAGAGTACCATTTGGAACAGCCTTCCTAAAGATGTAGTAACAGCACCGTGTGAACATATTTAAGGAGAATCAGGCCGTTTATTACTACCACGAAACCAAGATTACTGGCGTCATAAAAAAAGAGTGACCCACCCCAGTGGAAAGTACAAGTCCTAAGAGCTGAAGTATAAATCTAAAAAAGAAAAAAGATCTAATCTAATGAATTTAGCCACGTTCGTTTTTTTTTTGCTCTAAAGCAATGTTCGCTTTTTAGATATGTTGTATCTTAGATGTAGACCTTTAAATAATCTGTATGTTGAATGTAAACTAATATACAATTTCATTTGTTCCTTCAATTATTTATGTACACTTTAATTATCATCTGCTATTAGCATGCCATGTCTTTTCTTTTGTTTTCAAGGGGTTTTAGAGTAAAAACAACAGCAAAAAACAAAAACAAATCGAAGCCGGATTCATGTAATAAAAGCGTATATCGGTTATCTTCGCTTCCGTTAAATATTTAGCTGTTTAGCGTATTCGTCAGTTGTGCCCACAACTGCTTACAACGTGAGTTTGACATGTGGTAGCAAAATGTGTTTCTTCTTGAAGTCTTTAAAGGCGTTTGGTAAGCCTATCATTTTTAATTTCTGAAGCTTCCCTCATACTTTTATTTTTGATGATGTTTTCCAGTGTCTGTTTGATATGCTATACATCTCTTGCTGACAAATTTTTCTTCGTTTTGGGATGCACCAGCAGTTAATGGAACAGCATCTCTGGGTCCGCTTTACCTAAAATAGAAGAATTCTTTTGAATATATTTTACGGCAAAAACATTGGAACCCACATTTTGATTATTATGGTACAATTTTTGAAGTAATGAGTAACTAGAGTGTCCTCAAAATTGAATATTTGTTATTGTTAATTTCCGGATCTATAGTAATCATATTTTGAAAAAGGCGTAAGTACCGAAAAATTGAATACGAAAATGTTACTTTAATTCTTGATAGATATTCCTAAAGGGTCAATTGTTATATATATATATATATATATATATATATATATATATATATATATATATATATATATATATATATATATATATATATATGCACATGTATATCTACACAATGATAATATTGTTAGTTTTGATTTAATTCAATTAAGAACAATGAAAGATATTAGTGCATTGTGCTAGATTCCTTTGAGTATAAAGTAAGAACAACACCATGTTTATATTTTGATTTAGACCTTAGAATTGTTAATTAATTGCATTACCACAAGCAACAATGATGTCAATATCTATAAGCTACAACAACTTTACTAAAGTGTATTTTTGTAGTTTCAGATTTGTGAATTACTTTCACAAAACTATAATTTCAAAATATACTTACACTTTAACTTCTTTGTTCATAAACTTATCGCCGCTTCGTGGTAGTTCCACCAGTGAGACTGAATGTAGAAAACTGGGTCTCATTGCTAAAAAGACCAGTGACCGAAAACGATCTTGTTGAAGTTTTACCTTATTCATGTCGAAATATTCCTCCTTGTAACTTTGGATGTTCACTACTCTTATTTTGATTTCTTATTGGGACCAAAGGCCCTATTCAGAACTTACTTCTCTGACCTTAAGCAGTGGAGCTGGAGTGTCACCTTTGTTCCCAGATAGAACTAACAGATACTCAGATCTTTGATAGAATGCATAATTATTTCTGCAATTTCTACGCTTACTATATCCTTCCTCAGTTATCCAACATGGATAAGATCTAAGTAAGTATCGTATATCCTGGTGTCGAAGACGTTATTTTTCTCGTGAAATAAACCTCAGAAATTTATCTGGCATACGACCGGCCAAACATTACTCTTTTCATAGGCCAATCTTAACCCCAGAGGAAAATAATACGTGCAGAAATCTAAATTCTTGTATATGATCCCTAAATGAAGAGAAAAAACCATAATTAGTGCTAGTTAATCCTTTTGAAAAAAAGTCAATAGGAGTTATATTTTCATCAGCAAAATTGTTACTTTCAAGTGGAAAAGTCTATTGGTACAGACAGAGAATAGAAAAGGTCACACTGTTATTTATATAGGTATATGAAATAGCAAATAATGAAAAGCATCATAAAAAAAATACGTTATCACCAAAATTAATTTCCGTATCGGTACACTACGGTAGATAAGCCAACGACCTCGATGTAATTTAGATGTTGTACGTTAATATTACTGGTATTCCAATTCTCCTAAAATAACCTTGACTTCAAATGGACATTATTAAGGGACAAAAGAATCAAAATTGCGTTATAATAAAGGGGTTTACAGGTAAATAATAAATGGACTTTTGTAATCGATATCTGTTCAGGTTGTTTTCAATTGTTCTTTGATGAAACATTGAGTTCAATCACCAACATCAGACAATGGCAAAGATTGGTTTCAACAGTTTTGAACGAAGAATTTCATATCTAAAGAGCATTACAAGATCCTCTAACGAGAAATGGAGAAATCTCTGTCCCTGCATGTGTTTTTGTATGCATTGCAATTACTCAACTACATAGTATGAAGTTGACACTAGCCAGATGTATTATTCAGCACATAAGGCTATGTGCTGTAGACTTTGCAGTTGTTTGGATTTCCTGTTTTTGATAAATCTAATAAAAATAAATAAAATCTTTAAAAATTACAGATCTTCCGTCATAGTTTATATAAATTGTCTCTCTTAATTTCGGCTCTAGGAGTAAATTTGGGGTGCTAACTTACCGTCTCCCCCGATAAGCGTCTCACGAAAAAAAAAAGAAGACTTTAATTGGCCAGAAGGATTTAGATGTCTCTAAGCAACCCACAAAAAAAGTGTTTTTTTTTTTTCAAAACTTTGCAAGTAAATATTACGGTGTGTCCTTAATACTAAATGATGATGATGATGATGATGATGATGATGATCATCATCATCATCAAATTTCTCTATTGGTTACTTTCAACTCTTTAAATGTCTTGTAGATTTTGTTCAGCAAGGACGTGAACTCTTCTTTGTTTTGCATCTTGTTATTGTCTTGTGAAAATACTCGTTTCTTTTACGAATTTCAGCCAACGATCACTTAAAAACTTTTTACGGTCAGTCGAACAAAAGTATTTGTTTTTTGAAACGAGTCATTTTCTCATCTAGTTAAATGGGCAACTTATTTCGGATGATGTGTTTTACAAAATTCCGTGATCTTTGGAGTTTTAGTTATCTGCATTAGTTGTTCATTACTGAAAACATAGAATCAATTTAAGTCTAAGAATTTTGGTAAATTTACCTGAGGGTTATTTGTGGATTTTTTTTAAAGATCATTATTGAACTTTTAAATATCAAGGCGTGTCATTCTTGCGTAGAAGACATTAACGACCATTTTGTCTCGGAAAACTATGCCAAATAGATTCATTTTTTCAAGTTTGTTCGCAGAAAGTTCCCAGTCTTACATGCTATATGAAAATCAGCTGCGCATAATTGCTTTCAAAATTTTAGTTCGGGTAGACATCAATATTCTCCTGTCAGTCAGGACATATTGAAGCTAGGGAAATATGGTGATTACGCATGCTCTAGTGAATTTGACTTATCTTGTAAGAATCGGATATGAGTCGACTGAATTTAAAGTGCTTTTTAATTAGTCAGAGACCCATGAGAACATGACCGTCAACAATGTTACCACACCCCGTCAGACAAAGGTCTGTTTACACAATTTACACGATCGGCGTGTATTGCATAACCATCCACCCCATTTGTCATTATTTTCAGGTTTGCGTTCGTGAAGGTTTGGCTCAGTATTAGCGCTGTGGAATGAGGGTGAAAAAGCTTTCAGTTGAAAAGTTCAGAAACATTTAGTTTATTATCACAAAACCAGCATAGTAACCGTAAAAATGGTGGCAATAATAACGCATTCTACCAAGGATCTGAGTATCTGGGTGTTCTGCCTGGGATCAAAGTGACGATCACGACTCACTGCTTGAGGTCAGAGAAGGAAGCTCTAAATTGGGCCTTTGGAACCTATAAGAGATCAAAATGCTTTTGCGCGCATGGGAGAGTGGGGGGGTCTTAATTCAACACCTTTGGCTACAGTACAACGTCACGTACAGATAAACAGAATCAGGTTTTCAGTATCAAACAAATCTAATAAGTTAAAAGTTGTTTTTAAGTAACGTAAAATTCCAAGCTGAGTGGTTATTTCGAGACATAATATGCTGATATCAACTTTTGTTCAGTAAATCTAAGCTCTTCGTATCATCTTTGATGTTGACACAACGTTCTGACCGGCTCATTGTAGAGTCTTCTTCCGATGCAATACGTAATATCCGTAAGGAAAAATAGTCTATATCATCAGTCTCTTTCTCCATTGGTGCATTATTACATACTGTACTTGGAGAAGGCTGTAGAATGAATTGACCAAAGCATTGTGTCAGCATCAAAGACGGGAAGAAGAGATTCAATTGTCCGAACAAATGTCGGCATGTTAATGACTGTCCTCAAAGTTATAGACAATAATATGTTGACTTTCTAAGATGTTTTTATTTCTCCATCATTTTCGTTGAGCGGGATTTTAGTATAACTATTTGCTTAATACGACAGAAATCGGGTGGTAGAAATGCCGATTGGAGGATTTGTGTTGTCCCAGTTCTTCTAGTGGAGACAGTCCGTCTTCCTAACATGTATTCAAAATTCTAGCTTTTACTTGGGCTCAAAAACCGACTTCTGGCATCGGTAGGGAAGACACAACCATTTTAGACAGGGGAGGAGGCCACCATAATATTGAATAACCGTAATCACCAAATGTGTTGAAGGGTTCTATCTTAAAAAAAAAAAACTATGTGCATGGATTTGTGTTTGTTATAGCGCTCCTGGCCGTACCATTTTGGCTACAAACTTGAAAATTGACAGCGGTACTCCGATAGAACTCTTCTGAAATGTTTTTTTTTTTTGACTTTTGGAAAAAGAGCTTTTTGACCTTTTTGGGGCCTTATCTTGACGGGTAAAATTTATTAATAACTTCCTGATTCTCCAAAATCTATACTTCTATATATCTTTCATTTCTATATGTTTTCAAAATATCTATTTTAGATGTTTTCCAATGATGTCATAAATAGATTTTATTCTGACCATATTTATTCTCCAATGGGATTTTTTTTTACAAGACTTCAAATTTTGACGCTACAGTTGCTCAATTATTGATTGTGGTGGCGAGTCAGCGAACAGTCCTAAAGCATCTTTTGTTCCATCCAAGATAACCGAAAATAATGAGCCAAAACTACTGTAGACTAATTTTTTGTAGGGTTTGGGGTGGATACATTCAGGATCGGATTAAGGAAGAGTGGGACCGGTAGCATGTGCTATGAAGGGTCCTTAAATTAAGTGCATGCACATAGATATTAAAACATACATTTTCTCCAAGTTTTTTTTACATTTATTCATTTGCATTACATCTATGAAATACGACAAGTATGAAAAAGTATGAGTTCGTTTTCGTTTTTATCTTTGTGCAGAGGCTATGATTTCGGTTTCAAATACCTTCGTCCATATGTTTCGTATATCTATCAAATAGATATTCTATTCCTATCATTTACTGTATCAAAATAACAACCCCACTGGTAATTGGCTAAACGTTAAGAGTTGAAGTGAAAAGGAATAGATAGCCCACAAACATCTACCTTGGGGCCTTTCAGGGGCCCAGAGCATAGGCTACATTTATCACATAGTAGATATGGCACTTGATAAATTAAAAACTAGCGTTTGCATACACTCCTCTATAGCTATATTCATCTTTTTCTCTTATTCGCTGCTTATGACGAAGATGTCGTCACTCGATGTACTGCAATATGTCATTGCAGCGAGCAAACTATCACAAATGCAGCCATTATCCCGGCTATGGTTGTGCCAACTGTCTAGAATATCCGTGTCGTATCTGTCGTCTGTTGAGTCAGTCGCCATTTTGCATATTTGTGTCTCGAATCCCAATATAACTTATGTCCTTTGACTTAACTGATTCAACATTGAGAAAATCATCCACGTGTTTTGAGTTCAACGCCCACAAAGGAATAGTCGTAAGTCACTTGGTCACAATCTATAAAGATTATACGACATTGTCATAATTAAATTGTTGATTTTTGTCAAATGTTACTGCAAATGTAAACCAGATAATGAAAATGACTTCGCATTTCCCAAATTTATTTCAATATTTCATTATCTATAATATAAAAGAACTTGACTCTGTTTTCCAGTGTGCGTTTCCTCTTAAACATTGGTGCAGCTCAACCAAATTTGGCATGCATACTCAATGGCTTCAGGGGAATGTTTTTAAACATAAAATTTTGAGAAATTTTTTTCCAAGGGGTTTTTGAGAGGCTTCTTTTTACAATGTAACTATAATGTTGAACCGAACCTTTACTTTCCGCTTAATGTACATATGCTCATACATATTAGCAGAAAACTGCTCGATATTATCTCACAAAAGACATTGGTGTGAACTGATAAGACGATTTCAGGGATATCTTCTCTTTTCCATGCTAAATCATATCAGATAAGGGCATTTGAACGAAAATGTGAAATACTATGAGACCATACTTACATCATAACAATGTCAATGTTGAGGAATGAAAGAGTAGAATGATGGGCTCAGGTCATTTGGTTGGCAAAGAAGCATTTCACACAGGCATAAATTAGGGCATCAATCATTTTTGAGGATAGTTTGTAAATGTTGGGTTGTAAATTAATAGGTAAGTAATAGCCAAGGCCTTTATTATCATCTTTCATATATATATATATATATATATATATATATATATATATATATATATATATATATATATATATATATATATATATATATAGCTTTAAAGACTGATGATGAAAAGAATTTAAAAAAAAATTGTCATTTCAGTCAATTATTTACAAATACTTGTTACTGCAATCAAAGAAAAATATCATAGCGCTATGTGTTAATTTTCCTTGTTGAGATCATCAGATATATATATATATATATATATATATATATATATATATATATATATACTTCATGGTGTATTCGATTAAATAAAATATCTTATTTCACTTATTCACTTATTAACGTACGCTTGTATGTGTTTAAGATGTACACTTTTACAAATGTATAATTATATTCATCCATCAGAATTATATAAAACTTAGACACACACACGTATTGCCACACATATACAGGGTGTATTAAAATGAACACACATTTTAAAAAAAGTGTTGAGCTCCTAAAAATTCAGAAAGGAGTGTAAGTCAGTTCTTTTTTTAGGAAAAAAATGTATATATATATATATATATATATATATATATATATATATATATATATATATATATATATATATGTGTGTGTGTGTGTGTGTGTTTGTGTGTGTGTGTGTGCGCGTGTGCGTGTATGTGTCTTTCTTCACAGAAAAAAAACCTGCCCTAATATTTCAAGGGGCTTAACTCTTTGTAAAAGCGTGTGTACATTTTTGAGGCTCCCTGTATTGTTAAAAAGCACCTGTAACCACGTGTTCATACATTTGAAGTATATTATTTATCAATTCATGCTCTTGCAAAAGGAAAGAAAAAAAACTTCGATTAAAACGTGCATATGATTTCTTTTTATAATGCAATAAGGGCAAAAAAAAAAAATGTCAACTCCTCAAGACACCGCCCTTTCCTGTTATCAGCCTAAAGCAGTGAGAAAATACAACTTGTTAGCTCTAATAGTTGCACCATGTTTGCTGGTGCAGAACCAAAATAGATAAATTATTGAGTAGATGTAGAATAAAATACAAGAGAATTAAACAAGGCGGTAAGATTATTTCTTTTCTTCTCCTGGGAGACAAACAAAATATTTTAATGTTTAGTGGAGACCATCTAAAACAAACTGACAACAAAACAGAAAATGAACAAAGCAAAACATAAACTCGACATCACAGTCAATGATCGAACAACTGCAGCGTCAACATTTGAAGTTATGTAAAAAATTTCATCCAAGAATAAATATGATCAGGATAAATTCTACTTTTGAAATTGCGGGTGTTTTCCACAAAAAAACCCCAAACATCTGAAATAGAGTAAAATACAAACATCTAGAAACATTTAGATACTGGAGAAACCAGAAGTTATTGATAAACTCGTTGAAATAAGGAACTTCATTTCCTAAGATCAAAGCAAGCATTTTAGAAGGGGTTTAGTGGAAGTCAGATGCCAATTTTCAAGTCTATAGGTAAAACAGTATAGTCAGGACTACTGGAATACTCAAAAAAACACACACACATATAAAGAGGGAAAGAACCGTTTGCCACCTTTGATGGCTACGGCTATCCAATTTTACTCGGATGAGTTTGCAGATAAGGGCCAAGCTCAAAGGTCTTATGTTCAAACGCTAATTACAGTGATTTATCCATGAGTAAAGAACGAAAATAATATTTCTCAATTGCACACACACACACACTCACACACACACACACACACACACACACACACACACACACAAGGTGATTTAAAAAAAACAAAATCCAACTCGCTGAAAATATGCTCCAGCGACCCATCATTTATGATAGAACTTTTTGCGGCCGTAGCTCTGGTCATTTTTGAGTTTTGCCAACACAAACAAACGGACATGTGATGGATTATAGTAAGGATAGCCACAACCAATCACATAAAATTACTGAATTGAATTATCAACATGAATCACAATGAAGGGCTCATCGTAATGGTAGGAACAATAGAGACTTGTTGACAAATTTCCAATTTCAATCAGTTCATATCTATCTCTATCTGTTAATATCTTTCCTCTTGTGAGATCCTCATTACCTTGAAATTCAACATTCGTAAATATGGCTTTTACGTGGGTTCAAACACCGAACGCTTGCACCTATTGAAAGTATGCAACTATCCCATTCACCCAATATATATATATATATATATATATATATATATATATATATATATATATATATATATATATATATATATATATATATATATATATTCTGCCCCTACCATAATTCTAATAATATATAGGCGAGTCTGAGCGGCAATTTAACTACATGAAGATATGTGGATTAACAAACTTGAAACTCTCTCCCTTAACAGACTCAATACTGAACTCAACCAACCTAACCACACATATCTTTATCATTATATCCTAATTCCCCTACACTAACCAACTCATCATCTTCATACCTGCACCTTAGACTACTCTATTACCTAGACCCTCCTAATATACATATACTCTTATTCCCCACGACATATAATTAATGTTATAAGCTTACAATACCATATCCATGCCTAAAGCCCTTTATTTATACCTAATATTGGAAACTTTACACTGTCACACAGGCCTCTACCTATAGACATCTATGTATGGTCTATTCCACTTATACTACTCAAAGCCATCTGACTTTTCAGGACATCTACAATGGCTATTAAGAATACAGAAGATTCACTTCCCAATTGATACTAAATCTCACTACTTTGATTATTTCAAGAGATAGCCTCAACTCCAACTTATCAAGTACCAAATAGTTTTATACTAAATTATTATCCAGCTCCCTAATACCCATGACGACCGAACCTTGAGAATAGCGACACCCTCTGACTCGCACAACCAATAAAATACCCATAACTGCTGTGACTACTTCTAACAGAATATCCAACCAAACCACCAAAGTTTTCATCACAGACATAATACAATCTGGACTCACCACCATGGCCTCCTAGGAATCCTTATTCTGGATTACCATTTTTGCTTTCAAAGTAAAACATGTGATACTAAATTTGCTTTCTACGGAAACATTTTAATCACTAAAAGGTACACACATGCTACTAAAGATGGGACCCCGATCCTGAATTATGTATAGCATATACTTTTACTCCTCAGTCTGTTTCATTCCCTGTGTTCACTTATATATATATATATATATATATATATATATATATATATATATATATATATATATATATATATATATATACCGTGTCCTCAAAAAGCACAGTGCTAATCAAAACCACCTCAATCAGAAATAATGCAATCAATGCTGAAATTCAAATTTTAAAAAGATGATTTTAAAATAATTTTGTAATAATAACAAAGAATGATTTATAAATTAAGTTTTAGGATTATGAATTTATTGAAATGAAAGCAGCTTTTTAAAAAGTTCTGGGGGTAAGTTTTTTCTCTCCTTCTCTCGTATATCTCGCGATCCGGGGCAGAGCTGCTTTAACACTGCGGCAAGCATGGCTGCTACGCTTCATGTCTGAGTCAGCTTAAACACATTGCTGTTTCAAACTTCTCACTGAATTCTTTTTGAGTGGTTTCTCTGTTCATTTGACGCACCATCTGTAGCTTCGTAGGCTCCTTGAGTTTCTAAATTGAGCAAATCATTGTCGCTTATCTCTTCTGAGTGTGATTCTATCAATTCTCAGACATTTTCTTTATCTAATTCATTAAAACCAAGGTTTTTTTTCTGATTGCTATGATTCCTTTGGGAATATATTCCATTTGCTGAGGGAAATCAACAACTTTAGCGCTGTGTGACAAGATACACCTCAAATAATTTTCTCTTGTTGTTTTCAGTGAATTCAACCCCTGACTCACGAATGTTTCGATTGCATCCTTAACATTGTATTTTCCCCAAAATTCTGTAAGAGAAATTGAGTTCTCTCTTTTTGATACTTCAATTGCCTGTTTTAAAGTTTTCCTGTGGTAGAGAGCCTCAAATGTTGCAATTAAGCCTTGATTCATAGACTGTAAGAGGGACGTAGTATTTGGTGGTGGGTGGGTAGAAAAACACTTTTACTTCTTCCCTGAAGTCCCTGAAAGTAGTATGTCCAGGCGCGTTGTCCAGAACTAGCAGCTCAAAGTCAAGATTATTTTTTGCAATAATCTTCAACTGCAAATAATATTTTGTAAAACAATCCGTAAAAAGAGCTTCTGTAATCTATCCTGTTTTTAATTCGAACGGCAAATCACAAGTTTGATATTTTCATTCAAGTCATTAAGTGTCTTTGGGTTCTGTATACGACTCATGAGGACGAGTTTTATTTTAAAATCTCCATCAGCATTGCCTCTTGGAAAAAAGTATCTGACGATCTTTAGAGATCTTATAACCAGGCTATGATTTTTCTCGGCTAGCCGAAGAAAGTCTTGAAAGGCATTCTTTTCCAGAATAAACCAGTTTTGTTGGTGTTGAAAATTTGCTTGTCGCTATAGTCACCTTCGTTAAAAATTTCCTTTAAAATTTCAGAAAACTTTTTGCTGCTTCTTCAGTTGCAATAGCTGCTCCACCTGCTATTCAAACATTATGCAAGTCGATTCATTTCTTTAAAACGATCTGTTTCTCTTTCTCTCAATGAAGAGAAGAGACTTAAAGCTATATAGCTTTGAAAATAACACTTTAAAAGTGGAAATTAATCTGTCTAGTTCTATCATTAAATAACCCCTATTCCTTGTAGATTGCATAGTTTCAAAGTAAAGAGTAACCTTTTTCTTTTTCTAAGTAAGCATCTGCTTGGGATAAAATCGTCTGTATCGTTGACTCAGTCATGTTATAGTAACGCACAATTTTTGATATATCATATTTTTATGTCTAGTTTTTCATGCAAAGTAATCACATTTTTACACTTTTCCACCGAGCCATTTTTTGTTCACTGCTTTGTTCTCTCATTGTTTTGAGAGTTATGTTCTGCAATGAAGAAAAGAAACTGCTTACAACTTTGAAACGGTGAACACGTGGTAGAACGCAAACGGGAATTTGACTCCTTTCAACTGAGGCAAAATCGCCTCTAAAAATTATTAATAGCATTTTATTATACGTAGTTATAACAGAAATTAACTAGCAGCAGTCGAATTTTTTCTCAGTACAATCAGCATTGGTTAGATGAAAAGCTTGTTGTTGTTAGGGTGTCGATTTCAAAAAGGATTAAAATAGAACATTTATTTTATCACGTACCAAATTTTTTTGAATTAGCTTAAAATTACTGCGTTAATCGAATTCCTCCTCCTCCTCCTCCTCCTCCTCCTCATCATCATCATCATCATCAACCTTTTTAGTGTCTGCTGTTGGACATATACCTCCCCTAAGATTTGCCAGACCTCTCTACCATGGGTTTCACAGAGTCAATACTTTCTGAACTTGTCTAGTTCGTCACGCTTTCTCACATTTTGCCGGCAACGTTTTCGCGAATGATCTCTGGGGATCCACGTAGTGAGTCAGGACGTTCAGCGGTTGCCAGGCATTCTTGCATCATGGCTAGCCCACTTGAGTTTCCTTAAATTGTATTGGACTAAAATTCTAATTTTGGTATCAAAAACTTTTCAGCAAGTTAATTGAACCACGCTATTCGGAGCCAATTAAACCGTGTTTATATAATCTGTGTGTGTGCTGCATTGCATTTTGTTTATGTTGAACCAGACTGAACCCCGATTTAAAAAAAGATCCGCAGTCCGATGGTAAGACACTCATCTATCGCGCCCGCATCATAATCTAACGAGGTTGCAAAAATTATGTATACGTCTTTGCTCTGACTAAAATGTCAAATTTGAACAAAGGCCAATTATTAAGTAATTAGATTTATCGAGAACAGCTGATCCAAACAACTTCAAACTCAGCACTGCAATGTCGTGTGTGCTGATGAATATATTTGGCAAACGCCATCTTCTTATATTGGACAGTTCTTGAGTAATCCAGTTGTATGCACATACATTCGGACAGATTTGTCACGTAAATTGCTCTGATATATGCAAGTTTTAGGGATTTCTTTTTAACTTTATATTCTATATAACGCAATATACGTCATAAGCTAGGTAACTTTTCTGACAATATTTTCCTGACACTGCAAATATTTTTTCTGGAAACAAATAGATTATCATTATCATATTTTTTCTGCTTCCCATTCAAAAAAAGCACTGAATGAATTTATCAGTTGTGAAAAAAATTTAGATCTTGTAAGGTTTTAGGGTGGGAATTCTATTTACAATCTAAGTATAATGCTGAATTGGTCGCCTTTTCTGTCGTTTGTGCGGAAATACGATGTACCTGAATTATCTTCTGTTCGCTAAGAATCATTTTTTTTATTAATTCTATTTTTATTTTCGTAGCATCGTTTTCAAATTAAAAGATGCGTTTTTAATTTTGAAAAAATCTTGCTTTTTCGGTCAAGGTTTTAAAAATTACGGTCACACACACGCATATAAATACTCACTGTATATATTTAAAATCAAATTAAAACTATAAACTTATTTTTTAACAAAAATAGATAAGTAGTTTAAATTGATTAAGAACTATCTACTTGGAAAAAATGATCTTCTGTCCCTTAGAACCGGAATAAAAAATAGCCACAAAATCAGATGGACAGCAATTACTAACAGAAATCACTAAATCTAACAAAGTAAACATTATCTTATTTGTTAACACCTACAACCCTTTGAAACCCTGATTTTTAAAAAAAGAAATACACCAAGACATTCACATCTCAAAAAGAGACACACTTAAACAACATTCAACAAAGTGTCTCAGGAATCGAAAGTAAACGCCAACCTTCAAATTAAAAAAAAAGTAACCGATAAAAGTTACAGACACTGAAAAATACAACCACAGTAAAATTAATGAAATGCAATCGACATAATTGTGTTTATGTATACACTCAATAGAAAGAGATTGATAAACTTTCAAATGTGGTACAACATCAAAGTCGAGCATTTCTTGTAACATTACAAGATTGCAACAAGGATGTATGGGTGAAACATCTATTTTTTAGAAATAGGATCATATTAAATAGACAACAAATTAGGGACCCTCGCACAAATGCTATAAAAAGTCAACAAAGCAGAAGAAAGGAAACCAATTTCATTAAGACTTTAAAACCTTCATTTAGTTTCAATTGGTGAATTTGGAGTTCAAACATTCACTTTCATTTTCTTAGAGTAAATGACTTAATTTTATTGATCCTAAAGTCGAGATTGCAACTACATTCTGTCTTTCATCCTCCTTCAACTTTTTCCCTATCTTAATCACATTATATTAAAGAAACTAACAACGTAAAATTGATCACAGCTAACAGATTAATTGAATATATATATATAAATAACTTTTTCAAGCAACAGTTATAAATAATTCTCACAATTAATCAACAGACCTCCAGATTCAAACTTATTTACTCTCTCTCTCTCTCTCTCTCTCTCTCTCTCTCTATATATATATATATATATATATATATATATATATATGTGTATATATATATATATATATATATATATATATATATATATATATATATATATATATATATATATATATATATATATATATATATATGTAAAAGCACAAATCTGCTTTAAATTGCGATTTGTTAATCTGGAGTTTAAATATTGACACTGATTTTTTTTAGGAGAATCCAAAACCTCTATTGCAGTAGCGAATTCCTTTCCCTGAAAAGATGGGCTAGCACTCTCTCTTCCACTATGACAGTCCCCTATTTCTTCTCAAGACAAACTCATAAACAAGCATCCTATGACATCCGTAAAATTTGAACAGAATCAAGATTGATGACCTGACTAAATGACCTGATACTACCGCACTTGATATTCTTAAATTCCACGAACGGATTTACTTCTCCGTCTGAAGACACATTTTTAAACCGGTTAAGACTCATCAAAATACTTATGCCTAAAAACTAAAACAAAAAAGTTTGGTTTTCCTTTTTGCATTTTTTTCTCAAGTAGTTTACAAATATTCCTTTCCTGTCCGATTTTCACCGATTTTTGTATATCCGCGTCCGACTTCGATAAAAATGATGTGGCCAACCTTTTTTTTTTGTTTACAAAAAATAACGACTTTAATTTTGTAATAAGTTACCTAAATTAAAAAAAAATATTGTCATTTTGTATCGAGGCAACTGATTCTTGCAAGCTGATTTACACATGATTTTAAATCTATACAAGAATTTGCAAAGAGATCACTATGATGAAATCGAAATCCAATTGTCTACCCAGAAGTTACAAAAAAACATTTCAAAGAATCTGAAAATCTTGAAAAAATTAGGATTATAATTGCACAATGTATTAACATCATCGTAAAACTTTATAAACTACTGAAAAAGAATAGTTTAACATGGAATAAGCGAAAATATCAAAGCAGTGACAAAATTAAACAATCTCATTTTACAAAGTTTACCTACATGTCGGTTCATGCCACTATGAATAGATATTTTGTGCCACGCCATTATTATTTTTTCGTCTTTTTACAGAAAACTTGAATATAGAATAGACGAAAATATATCAACGCAGTAACAAAATTTCACTTTCATAAAAAAAGTTGTTCAATCTAGCATTGCATTAATATATTTCCGAATATATATTGTAAGAATCCTCTTCAGTGGTTTTGAACTTTTCCCCAATACAACCACTAAAGAATAACAAGATTTATTTCCACGGATATTCTCTATTTTCTCAAGTACATCGAAAATAAATAAAAAACAGGTTTTGTTAGTCACTTGATAGAAACAGTTGTCTCTTGGTTGCATGCCGAGTTACTTCTTTCGCATTTTGTTTGGTTGGTGATCACTAAAAAAAGTCCCACTTTTCAAGAAATAAAATATATAAATACACCAGAAAATGGTTAACAAAAAAAGAGTATATATCAGTGGAACAATTCATCATGATTTATTCTTTCGGGTTGACTAGTTTCGACGGCGTTGTCATCATCAGTAGAGTAAACTAAGAGAGAAGTTTTGCTGTTAATTTTTGTGGTGACTTTCTGGTGTGTGGCTGTTGTACGGTCTATTATTTATCGCTTTCTTCACGATGGCCGACATGGAGAGGATCGAAAGGTTATTTTATATAGTGTCTCTTGTAGATTAAGTATTATCAATGTAATTTTAAGTGGTTGGTATGCATGCTTATGTGTTTGAGTGGGAGTGCGTCCATGTGTATGTGGGTGTAAGTGTTTAACCCCCCCCAGCTCATTTTCGATTGAAATAATTTGAATATATATATATATATATATATATATATATATATATATATACACACACACACACACACACACACACACACACATATATATATATATATATATATATATATATATATATATATATATAAATATATATATATATATATATATATATATATATATATAAAATCATAGATTAATTTATGAATAATGAATAAAATAATGTAACTACAATTCATATACACGCACAAGCACACACACGCACATATATATGACACGTATGAAAATTATTATCAGAGATAAAATATTGAATAGTAACATAAATGAACACACATAAACACATACATATAACATACGTACACACATGCATATATGCTCAGCACATACTCGTGCGTGTGCACACACACACACACATAAACACACATATACAAATACATATTGATATACATTATTATTATGAATTTGTAACTGATTTATTCATACGTGCCTCTGTTTATATGGGGAGAATAAAAAAAAGAAAAACAAATTAGTATTAGATAGGGCAGTGACCATTCCAAAAGTACATGTTTGGGAGGAACCGGACTTTATGGTGTGTGGAGCAGCCTATCATAATTTTCATGTAAAATAACTTTCCGTCAACGATACGAAAGTAAGGCTTCGGAATATTTCGGTTACCTTTCTCTGGTGTTGCCAATCTAGATATTTCATATCTTAATTTAGATAATTTCAAAGAGCAGAAGTTGGAGAAGATAATTCATTGAAACTATGAAGAAATCTCTACAATCTATAATTTTCATTTATCTTTTATTAGATTTCTCAAGATCCGCTGACCACGAGAACTTCAAACTCGACACTTCTCTGCCTTGTGTACTAACAAAGAAATTTGACGAACAATCTCCTGGTGTTTACTTATCACAGTGCATACACACATGTACACACGCACGCACAGACAAATTTTTTTAATTGTATTTAGATATCACTAAAATACTTACGATTTTAAACGTACCTAAATGTAATGTTTAGCTTCTTCTTTGATCACTCCTTTTCTATTTTTTTAATTGATCAGCCCCAACACGGTATGCCACCAAAAGACATTGGTCATGCGACGATTCCTATTGAGTTACTTATCAGACCTGTTCATTCGTTAGTAATTCGGGATTTGTACGATAGTCAATGTTATTCCTTACAATTTTGTAGAGTCCATTTCACTTTGCAACAAACACTTGCTCTGTAATCTTCGAATGACGTCACGTAAGACCCCCTCTCAGAATGTAAAGACAAAACATTTCTCGCAGTTATTAATAGAACTTTTTCTAAATAAGAGACTAAAAAAACAAATCCAAAAAGCAAAAGAACTCTGGCATCCAGATATTCTAAAGCTTTATTTAATGTTCAGTAAAAATCTGAAACTGCTGCGTTCCCTCTATTTTTTTATTGTCAGTGGGTACAAAAATCTTATGCTATACATATTTTCCTGTTACAAAAGTATGTACGCATTCTCCATCTTTAAAAAACTCAATGAGCAATCTACAGAATTTGAAATCTCTTATGCATGCATTAATTTACTTATGTTCTGGTTGCAAAACGTGAGTGCCTAGCCCAGGGAGAATTATGACACTGATGTTAGTATATTATTTGTACTTTTGTCTGAATAAATGTGTGAAATGTCCTTTTTACTTGAATTCAAGTAAAATGGTGACCCTAAAATACATTCCATATCTGAGATTCATTATGCAGTTCGTAGTGCAACCAAGAACCAAATCTGAAAGGCAAGATACACATTCAATAACCTTCAACCCATTTGGAACTCCAAAGCGTGGTCCAACCGAAAGGAGATTGGAATCTTCAGCAACAACGTGAAGTTAGTTATTCTGTATGGAGAATAACTGACATCATCACCAACAAGTTCCGGACTTTTATCAACCAACGCCGACGACACATAAAGGATATCCAGTTGTCTCAGAAGCATCCCAAACGCAAATCTGTTGGAGAGAACCAATGAAAACCTCATCAACCAGAACGTGAAGAAACAATAATGTGAATGGATTGAAATACACCATACGTAGACCAGCTGACAACCACACAAAGCTGACACCGGACTTCTGAGAAAGAGGAAGCGTTGGTGAAGAAAGCAACTGGAAGCGAGACGAAAAAGGGGGAGGACATGACGTAATCAATACGAAAGAAAAAAGTCGGGTGTAAGTTTTGTGTTTTTCTTAATCGGGTATCGGCTTTAGGATGAAAGAAAAGAAGGAATATACACTGACGAGAGTAAAAAAGGAAAAAGGTAGCAAGGCAACGTGTGATATATTCAACAGCGTGTCTTGACAATACAAGGTGATAGTTGTATATGAGGTTGCATGAGAGAAGAGCAAAGTAATCATGATTTATGTGAACGCATGATTACATAACTTTAACTATGAAAATTAAAAAAAAACAACCAGTTAGCCACAGGAATCGATGTCAGGGGAAAAGTAAGCACAAGTAGCAGAGAGGGTGTGGGTCTCAAAACATCCTTGCCTTTCGAAACGGTTGGAGGTGATCAATATCTCGATTGAATCGAGAGCTCTCAAATACAACGACATTCCTACAATGGAGAAGATTGCTAGCCTTAAAACTTTAAGTATATTAGTTCATTATGTGTTACATAGAAACCATTATATCACAATGCCCGCAAAGCTGGAAAAAAGAAAAAGCAGAAAAAAACAAAGGAAATGGATGATAAAGGGAAAAATAACGAAGGAGTGTTAGGTGATTGGAAAAGAGTGTGAAGAAATAAGTTGAGAGAGAGGAAGAGGAAGAGAGAGAGAGAGAGAGAGAGAAAGAGAGAGAGAGAGAGATAGAATTCATAATAATAGAGAGTGAAGAAGTTCACGAATAGAGAAAAGAGAAATGCAAGGGATTAATTCTAGTTTAGGCAAATATCTACCGGATATGTCGACTCTCCAAAATTAGATAGCATTGTATCGATCAGTCTGTCAAGTGTGTAGGGTCTCCTATAATCATAGGAGCACTTGGAACAATCTAAAACAACCAAAATTTAGAAGATTCAAAACACAACATTTTTTAAGTTAGAGAGATTAAAAAAACTAGTTGCCACTTGATTCCCAGCAATGACTGCCAGAAGCCACTGATGTGAACATTCAATAATCATAATTGGGCACCTATCAAAAGGTAAAAAATAGTAGGTATTTCCTTGGATTGTGTGGAAATTGACACCCTACAAGAAAGAAAAAAAACCGCCATAAAGTGGAATGAAATACTCTCGTCCGAATCTGTGTGCCATTAGCGAAAATAAAGATTGACAGAAAATCTGGTGTCAATTGTTTTCTGGATACATCATAGAACCGGAGATATTCTGAAAACAAAGTGAAATTAAAATTGTAATAACGTGAACAAAAAATAACACATAACAATTTGCATGAGACAATTTTCACAGGGATAACACCTATATTAATTTTTTATTTTTCCCCAAATTAACCATTCATTGGATTTTGATAAAACTTTTGGTACTTATCTGATGAAGGATGAATCTTATTTTTTAAAAAGAAATTTTTAGTTCGAACTTGCACGAAACATTTTCCATGTGATGATAATAATGATAATAATAATGATAATAATAATGATAATAATAATAATAATAATAATAATAATAATAATAATAATAATAATAATAATAATAATAATAATAATAATAACTGTGCTGGATGGATTTAGAAATAACTGAGAGGTGGTACCAGCATCTGGCGGAAAGCGTAATGGAAAGTGAAAAGGTCAAAATCTTGTGGGATTTCAACATCCAGACGCATAGAATCATTGAGCATTGAAGGCCAGATATTGTGGCAGTGAGAAAGGATGCCAATGAATGCCTCATTGTGGATGTTGTCATTCCAGGCGACCACAATATAGAAAACAAGGAATATGAAAAGATTGATAAGTATTCGGAGTTAAGGGTGGAACTGCAAAAATTGCGGCAAAAACCAGCAACTGTTGTTCCGGTTGTCATTGGGGCGTTTGGTTCCATTTCCCAAATATTTAGGAAATATGTTGGCAAACTCAGCATTCAGTGCTATCTATGAACGCTTCTTGACACAGCTAAAATCTTGAGGAAAGTTCTCTCTATTCGAAGTCAAAAAGACCAGATCGAGGATAATTAAGCCGATCTTCAGTGCTTTTAACTACTACTTCTACTACTACTACTGATAATGATAATAACGATAATAATGATAATATGCATTTATAGACAACACCTTTTCTGGGGGACCTCAAACTCAAGTCGACACTGGACAAAAGCGCTTGGAAACTTACGAATCATTGCAGTAAAAAATGCAATGATTGTTAGAGAGGAAGAAAAATACCCAGGTCCATGGCAGAATAAATTCTGTTTTCGCTTTTGAAAAACATATATGGTGGTTTGGTATAAAAGCCTTTCTTAAGAACAAAAAAAACCCCCAACCAAACAACCCCCACCCAAAAAAAACCCCAGAAAAATAACGTGAATTATTGCTTTTCTAACCAAAATTTTTATTTTATTTGCTGAGCTATATTTCATTTGAAAAAATATCAACATTCAAATTTTTTCATCTAGATTTTCAAAAAGTTTCGGTACATTCAATTTAAAAGAAATCTTGTTTCATTCTTTGACTAACTGTGAAAGAAAGAGATTTCCGTCATTAAAACGTACCAATTCTGAATAACGAACAAAACAAATGCTGCTTCCAGGAATTTTAAAATATGTTTTTTTTGCTGTTTTCTTCCTACTTCTAAATTGGACGCCATTTTTGTGTAAATGATTAGATGTGAACACAAGTACTCAAGTAAAATAATTTTGTGCAAAAAATAATTAAATTCAAATTACGTTAGATTTTTTATTTCAATGATCCACAACAATTGATTTAGACTCACGAAAGTTGTTAATTTCCATGACTCCTGCTTATGACATAGCTTTCGTCAACAGCGATGATGGATTTACGACACCCAGTGTTGAAAAATGTATCTTTCATTGAATGAGGATTTCTGTGCAGATTCGTTGAGTAATGATGAAACTAACCATTGAGAGTTTAATGATCCACATCGCTTTAGTTTTTAGTAGAGTTTTTATTTACAAAACTTCAATTGAAAAAAATCTGGAACTTGTCAAGAGAACGGCATCAAAATGATTTATTTGACAGTCGAAAAGTAAACATTGATTTTAATGGTCAATTCATTGTTGTGATTAATGAAAATACGTTTTACTTCTTTAGACACTTTTTTGGACTTTTAGCAAAAACTAGAAAAAACGTAAGAAGAGATTTAAAAAAAATTTAATCACGTTTTAAATAGAGTGCCGAAGATTTCAAAAGTTACCCGATAATACCTAGAGCTTAACAAACTAGTCTTGAAGACCAGTACTTGCGTAATTTCACACTCACTGTATCTCTCACTACGTAGTCCAGTGCCAGACTATATATATATATATATATATATATATATATACATACATACATATATATATATATATATATATATATATATATATATATATATATATATATATATATATATATATATATATATATATATATATATATATATATATATATATATATATATATATATATAACACTATGAGAAAGGGGTCATCTTTGGACGTACATGAACCTATGACGATTTTTAAGCAGCATTCAAAAGCTCCAAAAATCACATTAAGGCCTCAAAAACATGCGTCGAACCAGAAAAATTAGTACTTTAGACCTTGATTTAATATTATAATCACATCATGATAACACAATTTTAATTTTATATTGGAATTAAATTATGGTAATAAAATCATAATTTGATATAAGATTTATATTTCGAGGAAGTGTTTTGGGAATCAATTGTCTACGTAAAGGAGAGAAAGAATGATGCTAAGTGGGATAATGAAGAATGTGGAGTACAGAGAGAGAGAGAGAGAGAGAGAGAGAGAGAGAGAGAGAGAGAGAGAGAGAGAGTGAGGGAGAGGAGGAGAGAGAAGGGAAGTGAAAATTATTTGTTGATTATTCAGCCGCTCACCTTGAGGACAAAGAGGGAAGTATGGAAATATGGGCAGCAGCTGAGACCAATTGAGCGCTGGATTTGGAGACGGCATCAATGGACAGAAGGGAAGAACGTAAAAAGAAATAAAGAAAAAAGGGCAAAAATAAAAAAAATGTAGTTAAAGAAAGAAAAACAACAACAAAAAACGAGAAGAGTGAGAGTTGTTATCGGCGCGAAAGTCACTTCTTTGCCTCGATGTCAACAAGGCGACACGTGATTAAGATCGCAAAGAAAACACAGATGTAGACCGATGGCGTTTTTATATTCATGAATCTGATGAAACATATCGGCAGACATAAACGCAGGAAATGCAGGAGAGACAGGAAAATGAAAAGAGCGAGAAGGAGAGACTTGGGATAGGAAGCTCTATGGTGTAGAAGGAATCGAGAGTTATGGAGTAGGGCATTATGGAGTTGAAGGTAAGACCACGAGAGGGAGACTGAATAAGAGGAGAGCAAACATAGAGACGTTTGATGACCTTGGTAAAAAAAAATGACAGGTCTGGTTAGTCAATCATTAGAAACCATCACGTGACCAACGTCTTTTAGTAGCATACTGCGTTAGTGTGCTCAGTAGGAAAAATGGATAAAAGTAGTGATCAATGAATAAATTTCTTCTCTCGTCTTTTGTTGGGCAGTGATCACAAAAGAAGTCTGAATTTTCAAAAAAAAAAAAAAGAAAAGAAGCATGAACTCTGCCCGACACAAGGAATAAATATTAAATTTCTCGGCTGTCTATCACCATCGGTGTAGTCTCAATGCCAGTCAGCCAGGCAGGCAGGCAAACCAACTTAAAATCTGAAGAAACCTTTGTTCACAGTTTTGATGACTTTTGGTAGACGCTTTCTAAAAGACGGAAGGGATGCAATGGATTGGGAAATGGATTTTCAAAGCGAGGATAGAGGAGAAAATTCGAAAAAAAGAGAGACAGGATGAAAAAGGAAAAAAGAAGAGAACTATAAGAGGGAGGGAGAGAGAGAGAGAGAGAGAGAGAGAGAGAGAGAGAGAGAAGATAATTTTATGTAAAACAACTTCATATCATATTCTCTCTCAGCGTAACGTTAGTTGTGCATCGAGCAGTTGCTGTACGAATTCCAGCTATGCTCAGATAAAACCTGTTTTCAATAGCATTTTTCCTGCAGACATACTTCACTTCAAATTCTAACTTTTCGGTACGATTGGAATTCGCTTCACCCCCCCCTCTCTCTCTCTCTCTCTCTCTCTCTCTCTCTATATATATATATATATATATATACATATATATATATATATATATATATATATATATATATATATATATATATATATGTATATATATGTATTATTTCGTTGCATGTCTCACGCTCAATTTCTCATTTTTAGATGCCCTAGCATCTCTAACACCGATTGCTGTCACTGACTGACTAGCCTACACACGATGATATGTGTTAAGTCCTTTGCTTCACACAAGAAAAGAACAAGTGCATTTATGGTCAGACTATCAATTTTCTCATCTATATCGTGATGGATTGATATGAAACTTGGTGCAGACCTTCGGGTGAACTATTCTCTCCTCCTCCTCCTACAACTACCACTAACGCTACTACGTTTAACGTATGGTTCTTGATTTCTGCTGATGCACTTCATGTACATTCGAAGTTTTGGGCACAAATGGAATTCGATTCGTATATCTAAAAATCTACGTAACGAAGTTCTATGGTATGTTTTACATACTCGTTGACTTCATGTTGGTTGCCTTGCACCAGTAGCATCGATTTCTGTCACTGTCTGAATGACTTACAGTCTGACATACTGAAATGTGAGCTACGTCCCTTGCTAAATCAAATGATATAGACTGCTAGCCTCGAACATATTCTCGCTGGTTGCAATCATTGTCTTACAAGTGGAGACCAGGTATTATAATCCAGCAATGCGACAGAAAATTAAGAAAGCCTAAAATGTTCAACTGAGGCACCCTGGGTTGGTGGTGATAATGCTTTGGCTTCAAAACTGTGCCTGGCCCCGGGGTCATCGATCATCTGATGAGGATTTGCTGGAGGCATCGTAGCTATCTTTGCAACAGTAGTTGTATGAAGTCCGTACCACATCTCGATTTGCGCGCACTGGACGAATCCCCCAAACGTATGATTAGCAGATCTAACATTCATTTATCATTATTGCTGTTGATATCAGCTTCGTGTACGAAGATTTGGAAAGGCATTCCATTTCTGGTGGTGTTCAGCTGATGCTTGATGAAGTCAATACGGGTAAGGCATTACGTGATGGTCACTATTGGAGACTGAGTGACTGCAAGTCTCCTCAAGTCTCCAGTCCTCTCCATACACTCACAACAGTGCAGTAGTCCACAGATTTTGCACCAGTTGCCAAATGGTTATCGCTAAAGGTTGAATAACAGTAAATCTCCTCAGGCCCCCTGCCCTCTTCTCATATCATCCACTCATATCACTGCAGCGCTGTGGTTTGAACTGTCTCCACCATGCCCTTTTCTTGGCTGTTAGGCCATAATTAACAACCAGGGCTCGTAGATCTCATACTTCCAATAATAATAATAATAATAATAATAATAATAATAATAATAATAATTATTATTATTATTATTATTATTATTACTATTATCATTATTACTATTATTCCAGGGTATCACTGCCTTTATGCATGATGGTCTTATCTTTCATCCCAAACTGTAGATCAACTAAGCCCCAGTATTTCAAGATGTCCCCTAATTATATTTGATGTCTTCAAAAATACTGGGTTTTGCATTTCGCTGATGCTAATGCCCTTAGCGCTCAGTTTCAGAAGATATTTTTGTAGATTTGCATTCACTATTTCCAATCCTCCAAAGACGATTCATACAATTTTGATTGATTTTTCACAGTTTCTGTAGTTCTGTCTTCAAGTCTTGGTATTTTTCTACCTTTTCCGTTTCTCTCCGTTCAATATTAATGACTACTGAGCATGAGATAAACTCATGATAGCTTGATTATCTTTTTCACCAATAATAACAATAAATGGCTTTCTTGTTATTTTTCTGTTAGTAATGGTATGGAAGTCATGAAGTAATTTCAAACTTTCCGTTCTCTTATGCATTTTCAGGTTAATGCTCCCACTATTTTCTGTCCTTTCAAAGCATTCTACTTAGCATAAATTCTATACACTGTGGCTGCTACTGAGTTTTGTCTGTGAAAGTACAATGTTTGTGCTACTTTGAAACAGCCAGATGCAATGTATTCTACTATATCCTGATATTCATTACAGGCTCTGCACTTGTCTAACGATTGTTTTAAGAATTTGATGTGCATGCCAATTGTTTAAAAATACCTGATCCTGTGCTACTGTAACAGGTGTTTCTGTTACAGGTTCAAGATGTGCAGTATTACGCCACTGAGATGCCTAAAGATCCGTTTCATCAACTATTTTAGCCCATTTGTTCCTCTACCTTGCCTATCTTTCTCCTCGGATCTTCTTTTTTCAGCTTTTGACACATCGTATTTGACGGGATCATCCTCCATTTTCATTATTGGCTCTTGACTTTCATTGACATATTCTGCTAAGGATATTTTTTCTAATACCACTAAATCCCTAATTTCCAAGTGTCCTCTTCCTCCTTTTTTTCTTGAGATGTTCTGTCTGTCAGTATTGATTCTTGGGTGTAGCACTTCGTAAATTGTCATCTTTTCCCTGGTTTTCGTACATACTTGCCGAAACCCTTCCTTAGTCCAATCAATTATCCACACCCTTGATCTTATTATTGGTGCTTCAAGGGTGTTGATCGCAGTTATTTGGTTTCTACCGTGAATTTTAGATTTCAAGATATATCGTATATTGTAGTACTCAGATATGGTCTTTTCGGGAACCACAATACTCAAGTCCCCACTGGACAAAAGAGCTCGAAAACCTGTGGCATCATTGTAGTAAAATATAATGTCTGTTAAAGAAGAGAATCAACGTTAGGTCTTTATTCAAAGAGAATGCAACTTGTCAATAGATCTATTCATTTTATAAAGGTTAGGAACTGCAGCTACAAAATGTATCTATTTACCGAGCTCATAAAAACATGAGAGTCTCGAAAAAAATAATTTTTTATTTCCTTTTTTAAAACCTGCTAATGCTTGAATGTTCCGGGTGTCAAAGGGTAATTGATTCCAAAGTCTGGATGCTCTATAGCTTAAACTCCACCCAAAAACCTATTAAATAACCACAGCACAAAGTGAAGTCAAGTAAGGATCCAGGCTTTTCTTTTTTATTTTCTTTTAAACATAAAAAAGAATTATTCACCCGACGATGTTTTTATATCAACTACTCAAGTGCGACAACTCCGAAACAACAACAGCAGTAACGGCCTAATGGCCCCCGACAAAAGGACGCATTGACCCTTTCAGTTCATTCATTCTTTTTCTCTTGAATAAAATTAGCCGATGATTCTGCAAAAAATTGTGGCTCATTAATCAGGTATTAATGGTGCGATGATATGACTTGCAGTTTTTCAACTTGACTTTGCTTTTTGGAAACAGTCAACCAAAACTGTCAACATCAGCAGAGTCAACATCAACATAGGTCTCTAAAGTTTTCATGTGGGTCTTGCTGAACATCAGCCTAGTCAACATCAACATAGGTCTCTAAAGTTTTTATGTTGTTCTTGCTGGCTGGAATGGACAGTTGGCTATGTAGTTCGTGAGAAGTTTGATTTGCTATGTATGCTTCACTGCCCAACAAAAAGCGGGAGAAATAACTCATGCATTATTTACACTTTTTTTCTCCTACTTTTGAATTGATCACCCCTTGTATGCTGCCAAAAGACGTTGATCACGAGACAGTTTCTATTGAGTGACTAACCAGACCAGCCTTTTCATTTCTTTGACGAAGTGTCTCTTCAGTAATTCACGATGGAAATGCCGCTCGCCCTGACATACGTTGCCACTCCCCTCCCTACAATGCTCTTTGTATAATCCGAATCGTAAGAGCCCATTTCCGTTCTTATGCAACCAGACTCTTATTTATTTCCATACGGATAATACGACTACGCCTAATTAAAAAAAAGAAAAGAAATGAAAACGAAAAAGAAGAGATGTCAGTAATTTTCGTTTGAAATTTGATTGAAATATTTCAAAGCGAAAATGACACTCTTGGCGCTTATAAAAGTGCTGTTTATGGAGGCCCACCAGTTTTGGAATTGTTTGTTCAAGATTGATTAAAACCAAACATTCCAAACCTTATCATCTCCTTAAGAGCTCTTATCAAGTCTCAGGAACCTCTGTAAAACAAGGGCACAGCACGAACAAAATGCACACGCACACACACACACACGTATATATATGTATAATTGGTAATAATCGTGTATGTAATTATTAGTAATATTCATATATATATATATATATATATATATATATATATATATATATATGTATATATATATATATATATATATATATATATATATATATATATGTGTGTGTGTGTGTGTGTGTATGTATACAAATATTAGTGATAATTATATGTACATTTGATTATTAGCAATAATCATACATATATATGTATACATTATTATTATTTTTTGAGGGTTAAGCTATTTATGGATGAACAGTGCTCAATATCGACAATAGAGCATATGTGCACATAGAAAATTCAGCACTTCATGGTGAAACTGAGGTTAATGCCAGTGGGTGCAATTGTCAAGCAGTCTGTAGACGGTTTGACGATTGCACTGGATTTCCTATGCCCCCACACACAAACACAATGACACAGACACATAGATACAGATATACGCAGACAGACATACACATACACATACACACACACTCACTCATATATATATATATATATATATGTGTGTGTGTGTGTGTGTGTGTGAGAGTGTATTTGTGTATGAACGTATGCATCGGTGTACTTTTCATTATCTATTTATCTATCTGTCTGGCTAGCTAGCTTAGATAGCTATCATTCGAAATCCTAGATTTTAAGTAGGTACTACAAGACGGAAGCAAAATGACAAAAAACTCATTCATTTTACATAACAAATATTTATTTTCCAACATACTCTTTCCTTGTCAATTCACTTGGCTCAACGTTCCTTCATAGATCACATAGATTGTAGATTACAGACTGAACAGAAAACTATCTCGACGGTTTGGATTGTCGGTGTTAAAAAGAAACCTCCATAATTTTGCCTGTAATTAACGACTCGACTGTCTCCAACTCATGCTATGTGAAAATCTTGAACCTTAAAACGAGTGAAGCGAAGAAAGTCATGTTTTTGTTAAATAAGACTATTTATACAACTTAAAAGGTAATTAAATTCATTTGGGGAGTGAATTAAATAAATTGCTTGTTAATTCTGATAAAACGTTTTTTTTTCTAAAATTAAGTTAAAGCGCTCAAATTTAACCTTTGGCTTGAGCCTGTCTGCTGATAAATTATGAATTCACCGCTTTAGATTAGCAGGGCACAGACAAACAATTTTCCCCAGCGTATGCGCTTTAAAACATATTGACTATGCTATTAGAATTGGATAAACTTAGGACTAGTTCATGTTTGTTTAAGATTAGTGAGGGTTTGTTGAGGATTTAAAAACGTTAAATCGTTTTTATGTTTACATATGTTCGCTGTGCTTTTACGTCAAGTCAATGCAAAACTTGTCGGCATCGTCGTTTGTACAATATCTCGGAGTCTTTCAAGTTATTCAGCTTTTTATTGCTTGTGCGATCAGTCCAGGATTGTCAGATGGGGCCACAAGGGGAAATAACTCAAATTTCATCTCGGAGGTTTACCAAACACGGGCATTGGAATATCATCAAATTTGGAAATCGAGCTAATCTGGAGGCTGGTATTGAACCCCTGCCTCTAGACTCCGTCGATTTCTGATTACTATGCTATTCCAATGTCTGTTTTGGGTGAGTCTCTAGTTAAAGTACTGGTTACTTCCCCTCGTATCCCAATGTTAAAAAGTCAAAACAAAAACAAAGAACGAATTAGTCATTTACAAACCTTGGGAAAATTCTGAACCTAAAAAAGAGTGTCATTTTAACTCAAGATAGTCAAGACTGGTGATTAATTACGAAAATCTAATTAGAAAAAAATCACAGGTCTGGTTTGTCACTCAATAGAAATCTCAACGTGCTCAATGTTTTTTGGCAGCATACCATGATAGGGGTGATCAATTGAAAAACTGAAAAAAGGCGATCAATGAATGAATCACTTCTTTCCCCTTTTTTGGTTGTGATCATCTAAAAGATCGAATTCTTAAATATCAACCGTGAACGTCGTCGGCCACAATCTAGCATAAACCTATATTGTAAAATGACCCGAACTAAACAACACCTATTCAGGGTGAATTGATTTTTCAGCTCATTGGCTGCATTAGTACGGTCTGTACGTACGATGCAACCATACATAGCCAGCAAGCTAGCCAGTCAGCTAACCAGCAAGACTGACTTGAAAACCGAAGAAAACTATGTTTGCAGCGTTGGCAACATTTTTGGTTGACGATTTCTCATAGCTAGATCCAATGTTTCAATTTAAACGCAATTTATTGGGTGAAATGTTATTCTCTGTATTTGGTGAGATTCAAAAAAAAAAATTCTTCGAATCGCTGGAACCTGGACAATCTGTTACTGCTTAATTGCTTTATAAAGCACAGAGCTAGATGTTGGAAGAATGGATGTGGGAAGATTGTGCTGCACCAATATTCCACATGCAGAGGGTCTGCATAGGGAATCAGCATTCAAATCTTTGCTTTCTTACCTAGGTCCAAACACTGGCCTCTGGCACTGGAGAGAGTTAAGCTACCATCTCAGCCACCAAGCAGGCTTTATTTACAGTATTCAATACTTGGTATAACTTCGGAAGAAGGCTGTAAAAAAGTGCCCGAGTGGAAATCGAACTCAATGCACTAGTAATAGTCCGCTAGTCTAGATTCATAACCATCGTGGCATACTAAACACTTTGTTAAATAGCTGGTAATGGGACAGAGCATTGGGAGAAGTGAATTAAGGCAATTTTTCAAAATGAACATGAAGAGTCTAATCCAGAATTTGACGAGTCTTTTCTCCACGTTGATAATCGTTCCTAAGTCTCCATTGGTATACATTAACAATAAATATGCATGAATGCTTCTTGGTCGTTTCGTAGAATGCCGTATTGCCGACACGCTGTTTCGCCTCTCAGTCGATTCGTAGACAACTTTTTTGATGAGATGATTTCTCACCGACTTAGCATTTCGTCAAGTGCCGTTTCGTTGAATATTTTTTTTTTGTACCATTTAGAGGTTAAAAAAGAAGAGCAAAGTAGTGAAATTCTACATTTGCAACAACAGCATTATGAACAGCATTTTGATTACAGCATTATTAAAAGAAATTTTGCAAATGATCAGATGAAAAACGGCAGACACCGATACCTTAAATTATAATGTATGTTTTATCATCCCGTTCTTCCAATGTTGCTATTTAAGACGTAAAATAAAATCATCTTAATGAAATTTCACTATTTCTTTTTTTAATCTGTAAATGGTAGAGAAAAGTATTCGACGAAACAACAGTCGGCGAAAAGCCAAGGCGACACAACATCACTTCGACAGCTTGGCGAAGGCGCTGTTGGCTGAGTCTGTGTTTGCGTCAGCGAAACGGCTTTCAAGGAAACGATCGGACACGGCACAAAATACTGTATGCTAATTGGGTATTCGATTGAGAAATGACACAAACAGTAAATGGTATCACAATTTCATTGGGCAATTTTCTAATTCGTTAAGCCGGATACGAGAGTACCATTTATTCCTGCCAGTCTCAGCCATTCCCAGCTTCACATTAATGAAATATTTCGATGGAAAAATTTATCCTTGCCACATCCCAACACTACTAGTTCTAAAAAGCCCAAAACCAAAACAAACTTCCTGCCAAAGATTGGTAGTTGCTTTTATCAAGTGAAGGTGGATAATCATTGTCAAGTGACTGGGAGAAGCAGAGAATTCTCGGGATAAAAAAAAATTATTGGGCGCTGTTCCGCTAATTAACAATAAAGAAGTTTTGACAAGCTTTGAAAACTACAATGATACTGTAACTAACAATGAGAAATTGATAGCTGAAATGTTGAAAACTTATAATGAGGAATGCAGACTTGGAGAATTCAACGTAGAAGACAAAAGGGGGAGAGGTAGGCAGCAGGTAACCTACTTGACGGGTTAGAGCATATGAATAACAGAAAGAATACCGGAAGACGACGAGGGAAAGGAAACTGTGAAAGTCATGATCGCTAACATCCTTAAAAAGACATGGCACCAAAAGTGAAATCAATTGATGAGTGTAATCAACAGAAAATGGAGTCGGAGTTAGATCTCTTAGGTTAATTTTATTTTTCAAATTCTTCAATTGGTCACCCCCAACACACCATGCTGCCAAAAGATGTCGGTGACGAGATGCTTTCTTTTTTATTCTTTAGGCCGGATATAAAAGTTGGAATTAGGTCTTTAAAATATTTGCTTTTAATTTTTCTTCATTCTGCAGCGAAAATTAAAACCAGATTTTTATCACTTCCTTAGATACTTATTTGTACATATGTACATTTTCATTTTTTTTGCCAGCACCAACGCCATTGCTACAATCACTTTCCCTCTTTAAAAAATTCTCCTCCTCTTCTTCCATCTTCGTCTCCTTCCACCTTCATCTTTCAAATAAAAAGGTGCGACTATATGATCCCTTTGATCGTTAAAATACAACAACAACAACAAAATCAGTCATATGAACATTGCTTTCATCCAATTTCAACCCTGGAAGTTTGGCGATAAACTTTTACATGTTGACATTCTCGCTTTCATCTTTGTAAGTTGACTTCCAGATTTTGTCTGTTAAAACATGACGTGTCATTCAGAAAAAAATATTTTCTTCTGAAAATCGACCAAAAAATGAGAGAATTTCAGTTTATGGATGAAAAGTGTTATGCGTGTATTTTCAATTCAATAATAACACAATTATAAGAAAAAGAAGTTACATGCACGCTCTCTCTCTCTTTCACACACACACGCATATATATATACACGTATATATACACGTATATATATATATATATATATATATATATATATATATATATATATATATATATATAATAAAATGAGTAAAGATTTTTCAATGGTTCATTCTGTTTCATTACAGATTGTACATTCTGTTTCACCGTGGAAGTTTGGAAAAAAGATCGTATTTTTTGTTTGTCTATCACATTTAACATTATATATATATATATATATATATATATATATATATATATATATATATATATATATATATATATATATATATAAATAATGAAATATACAAAAGTCTGATGTATTAAGAAGGTCTTAGTTGAAAAAGTACCTAATACCATCGGTAGAGTGGTTACAAAATGAGTAAAGTAAGTTTCTCTTATCATCTGTACAACATAATATAACAAAATATAAGCCATTGAAGAATATTAACGTCTTCCAATCAAAAATTAGAGAAATTGTATGAGTTTTTGGGCCATGTTGAAGCAAAAGTTCAACTCATTTTAATTGTAAACAATTGTTCTAAAATATTTCTCATTTCAAATATATGTATTATTTATTTCATCATTCAAATTCAAAAATGTCATTACCTATTTTTCCTTGAAATATCCGTACTGCAGCGTTGACATAATCGACTGATGCCTTTCGATCAAACACGCGTGAAGCTCAAAACCAACCAACGCAGATAGATGCAGTTTTTCTTATACACAGTTCATTGCTGCATAAAATGCCAGTCAAAGCAAACCAAATTGTTTCTATTTCTTTGTAGACAGATCTCGTATATTGCCCCACAGAACAACCATAAACAATCAATACATTTGAGATTTATGCATAGTATGATTGTCAAAAGTGTACTGACATGCAGAGAGAGAGAGAGAGAGAGAGAGAGAGAGAGAGAAAGAGAGAGAGAGAGGTAAACAGAATATAATATGATTCTGTGTGAAGCAGTTCCTTCTCTCTGGAATTTGCATCTTTTTATCTTAACCTTTTGGTTTCGTAAAACTAAATATTATTCCCTTGGTTTTCTTTCAGTGTTGAATTTTTTTTCACTTTTATTTAAGTAGAATCTCTTTGAAAAATATCCCAGGCAAAAGAAAACTGAGAGTTTTTTTGCAGTTGACAGTTTAGACGAGGAGAGAAATATTAAGGACACACACACACATACACACACATATATATATGAGAGAAATATTAAGGATATCTATCTATCTAGCTCAGCGGTAGGGTATCTGAGTCTGAAGCGAAGGTTTCAATCCTGCCTCGTGGCATGGGATATTGGATTGTCTATAGCCACACTGAAGTGTTGTAATACAACGAAACAGTTGTCTGTGGATAGCACACTTATATATATATATATATATATATATATATATATATATCCTTGATATGTGAACTACAAAAACTCTCATATATATATATATATATATATATATATATATATATATATATATATATATATATATATATATATATCCTCGATATGTGAACTACAGAAACTCTCATATATATATATATATATATATATATATATTAGAATATAAAATACGGGTAACATTTTGCTATATTATGGTAACAAACAAAAACACACACTATGGATCTTTAGGTAATTTAAAAGTAACTGAGGTAAATTTACGGCGATAAGAGGATATAATATACAACTGATTCTTAGCCACCGAAAGTTGCATTGACATCAGCTGTGAATATCAAATGAATGCAATTAAATACTGAATTACTAAATATTTTGTAATTAAAGCCCTTTGTATATTTCTTATAGTTCATTTGTAATTTGCTAGTGAAAGTAATCTACGATATCCAGTGATTTTTTTGTTTTTTAAAATCAGGCTGTCCGTCCAGCGTCTCCCGCTGTTTTGTCCCCCTCCCCCTAATTGACTAACTGGCAATACTTGGGGCTTGAATCCTAATTCATTTGATTTCTGAAGCGGTTGCTTGTGGGTATGTCACCAGTCAAGAAAATTTACGTCAAGCAATTGAGTCCCGGTAGTGTTTCATGATTTTATATACTGGCTAGGAATAGTTTGTCTGACAAATCCATACATGCACAAACAACGACCATGGTACTTATGTTTACATTCTGTGTTAAACGGTTTATCTCTCTAGAAATTGTCTCTCTTTTTCATAACTTTGTTATACTAAATATTTTTCATATAGTTCTTTCTCTGTCATAGTAATGATTTGAAAAAAAAATTTACTTTTGCGGAAGAACACTGAAAGTTGTTCTGTAGTTGATAGCTTGGACAAGGACAGTAAGATTAAGAAGGTGTAGAGAACTAAAATATATTTGAGAAACTAAACCAAAACTGCCAACATAGGTTTCTTCAGTTTTTAAGTTGGTCAGCGTAGGTATCATGCGTACAGTCCACACCAATGAAAGTAGAGAGCTGAAAATTTTAACATTTACTCATTATTATGTTGAGAAATTAAAAGGAAATGTTTTTGAATCTTCCCATATGCTTTTATAGTTTGTGTCTGGCAGCATTCACACTTCTTTCTCTAAATTCAGACTTCCTAGTGATCGCTGTCAAACAAAAGTGAGAAAAGTAATTTATTCATTGATCAGCACTTTCCCCAATGTTCTAATTGATCACTCCTGAAACGGCCATGATGGTCTCTATTGACCAACCAGACTTGTATGATCTTCTTGTTTTTATCTGTGTTTATGCATGGGCGTGTGTGTCTCTATAAGTGCATAAAAAGATCCATGTTTGTCGAAAGTCTTCATTTAAAACATGTCCATCAGTCAAACGTATGTCTATTGTTATCCATTTCAAAGGACTTGGTCAGCAAATAATACCTTTCCCCGAGCAAATTGAAAAGTAAACCGGGATTATTAAAAAATACGGTAATCAAATTGACAAATACGAAAACGTATTTGTAAAATACAGAAACTAAATGGAAAAATTCAGCAAGCAAAGCAAAAATCACAAAATCAAATTGAAAATTTCACAAACAAACTGAAAAATACAGCAACTAAATTGAAAAAAAAAAAATGCTAATCAAATTGAAAAACACGACGACTAAACTGAAAAATATGTTATGCTAATTGAAAAATACTCCAATCAAATTGAAAAGATGAGAGAATCGAATTATGGCGTTGACTTTTCTCACTTTGTGTATAGACTGTTAAATACAGGAATAGCGGGAAAGCATCAAACCTCTGAAGAGATATGGTTTGCGTCATTTGACTTTCAACAATTCTCTCATGAAATTCTTGCCGGAAGACTTATGACAGATTAGATTGTATACGTAATCACTCAATCATGTCCCCTTTCTGTCATATTTCAGAAGGTCATTCCTCGCTCCTAAGATTGTCTGTCTCAAAAAGTACATTCCAAATGATATACATATGATATCTAACATTTTATATTTTCTACATCAGCACATACGCATGTATCTAATTTTTTCCCACTTTTTTCTAGATGAGGCCACACATCTCAATAAGACACTTCTCGGTCGGTCTGTTTGATGGCAGGTTCCAGTTACGTTAAACAACAGAAATTTGAAGGAAGAGATGTCATGAAAGAAAGTGCAAGTTTGGCATTTTAGTATTTAAAGAAAGTAAAAATGACTCAAAACGCCAAATATGACTATTTACGATTTTCAATGAAAATAATAAACTTTGTATATTTCCATTTCTCAATATTTCAAAGCTGGAGAATCAGTTTACTTAAAGGAAGACTACTTGCTCTTCTTCTTCCTCCTCCTGCTAATAGTACCACAGTTGGTGGACGCATCGTTGAACTTATGGTTTTTCAAAGAAGGAAAGTAATTTAACTGTACTAGAAGTGCCAAACGATTAATATTCCAACAGTTTGAATCTGTCAATCTGTGGTCCTGAAACTCTATACTCCTGTCCTTAATTCTCCTCAAGGGTTAGCAATTACCTCCTTGATGAGAACCCTTAGTATAAACGGATTTCGAACTCATTTCGACAATTTCATTTTCTGTGCTGTTAACCATTACACCATTATGCTCTCCTGTCGCGCTATTGCTTTTTCAAATAACAACAGAAACAATGATGCCAATAAGTAGAGGGAATGAAGAATTATGGTTAAGTGAAAATAAACAAAAGAGGAATGGAAAGAGCGTGAAAGAATAGGAGAAAACGAAATAGGAAAGGAGATAAACAGTCTGTGTAATAATGGGAACGACTCAAAAATGACAAAATAAAAATCAGATGTTGATCGCCTGACATCACACACCAGCAGGACTCTTAACTTTGACCCTTAGACGATTTTAACACAAGCAGAACAATCAGTTGATGACAAGCGTCTTTCTTGTGTAAATATATATAACTTTTCAAGACTCAAGTTAAATCTTTCAGTAGAAAGGGGGAAAACAACAAAAACAAAAAAAAGAACAGTCGTTCAAAATGCGAACACAATAAGTATTTTGAAAAGGCCAAATGCTTTCTTGCTTGTCTTAGTCATGCAAACAAAACGTCGACACATTTTTGGAATCTTCTCCAATCTAACTACAACTGAAGAAATCCCTGTCAACTGTGCGCGTTTGTATGAGTGCAAGTGTGTGCACCGCGATTACTCGAAAACTGGTCATTGTACGAAGTTGACATTAGTCTAATATATTAGTCAGCACACAATGCATCAAGTTTGAAATTATCTTGGATCAAGGACCATAATGTCCAGCCCCGTCCCCCCGTGCACCTTCGGAACTGACCCAGTGCAGATCAAACATCAACACATTTTGGGAATCTTCTCCAATGTTCATCAGATTTAAAATATGTAAAACCATTGAAAAGGACGATTTTTCTGGACTAGTGATTCTTAACTGGAGGCGCTCGGAGAGTCAATGGGGCACTGGAAGGCAAGGGGCAGAAAAAGGGGAATTAGAAAACAAGGAGTGTTAAAAATGTCAAGGACAAAGAAAACAAATTGATACCCTCTACGCATGAAGTTGTAGAAAAGATGATCTTACACGAGAGACGATTCAATTATTTCTTTTAATTCTTTCAACTAATTAAAATACATTTTTGTTATTACAATTTAATTTTAGATGTTAACATTTTTAACCGACTCAACGGGAGAGGGGTGCACAGATGAAATATTTGGAAGGGGCAGTAATCCTAACAAAGTTTGGGAAACACTGATTTCGACAAATATTGGTTGTGTTGCGTTTGAACCATTCACCAATCTTGAAAATCGTAAAAACTGACGAGATAAAATCTTTTAATGGCCATCAATTCAAGACATTGGTGCTGGGTTCGATGCTTTTATTTCAACGGTGCCGATGATCAGTGTTCGATCCGAGGGTAAAATAGAATCATGTATTTTGGTTTTCAAGGCAGGCTGGCCGACATTCCCACTTAGAAGATAGGTACACCGCAATTATCTTTCTCCCATTTCACCAATTTGGCCTATCTCAGGGTAAATAATGAGGAGACCCTGAACAGGAATTTCCCTGTTTTGAATAGAGGGTTTTTAAATGGCAACACAATCAATTGTTGGGAGAGATCTAATTACAATTTTAGAAATCTTTGAGTTTCGTTTGTGTATGTATGCGCACGCACGTGTGTCTTTGTCTGTGTGCACTGCAATTACTCGACAATCGGCCAACATACAAAGTATACATTCGCCAGATTTATGACTAGGCAGTGGAATGTCGAATTTAAGTTTTTTTTTCGATCCGTTGTACTCGAGAAATCTAGTAAAAATAAATAATTACGAAGTATATATCTTCCTTCATAGTTGATATAAATTAACCCCCATGACTTTTGGCTTGTAGAATTATCTTAATTTAATCTAAAATATCGAAATTACCGACACTGAAGATGTGTAACCGAAATGTTTCGAAGCCGTTGCTTTGTATGCCGAACATGACAATTACGGTAGGCTGCTCAGCACGACCCATGGAGTTCGGCTCCTCCCAACTATGCAAATTTCGAACAGGAATTGTTCTAGTTCTTTTAAAAGGTTAATGCTTTCTATGACCAACGCTGTTATCCTTATTATTGATATTTACCGGAGTAAAATTAGTACAACAATTGTACGAACGGGACTGAAAAGGCGTGGGAAAAATGTGTTGACCTTCCTACCTTGGAATTCAACATATGAAGACTTGGCTCGAACACCGAACTCCGGCATCACTAGTAGGAAGAGCGCAACTATTTCAGCCCCAAGGCGGACCTACTATCATTTTTATTTGATTAATCATTTATCCTCTGATTGAAATAGCGGCAAGCTATAGTCAGTCTACAATCATCTGAAAACTCGGTAATTAAAAATTAGGGACATAGGGGAACTATCTTCACACCCTTTTGCGCAAGAATGAAGTTTACAGGCTTCAAAGCAAATCAAGTGTCCGGCATTGGACAAGGCATATATGAAACAAACTCAAGTTGTACATCAGAGGTCAAGTGCAGCCGCTTAGCCAAATAATTATGCATTTGGTTATATAAAAATTTGGTACAATTACTGGCAAAAGCATTCCAAACGAATTTGGATATTTATCCATTGTGAATTTCAAATATGTCGCCCAAGGCAGCCGGCTCAAAATGGTCTGCCAGCAATAAATGCTTTTGGATCAATTGTCTTATCAGCAATGGATATGATATGATATTGATGACGTACATATATGAATTTATTTACCATACATTATCTTTGGGAATGTAAGTTATTGAAAATTCAAGATTACCGCCATTACTGGTATGAAATTTAGTAGATGCGACGCACTTGCGTGAACTATAGTGAACTGACTTGGATGTTAGAGATATTGAATCATACATTTTTCGTGTTGCAGAATTCGGAATCGGAAAATTAGAATCTTTTTATTTCACAATTCAAGAAGACCACCAAGAGTTGAGTCTGATGCTGGTGTCAACACCACAACTATCTTCACTGTGGAGATGGGGCTGATGATATAGATTGTAGTGATAATGATGGTGATGCTATTGGTGGTGGTACTGATCATCACTTCACACACCACAAACGCAACAATTTTCACCATAATCATCCCTACAACTATCATAACAACCACTTTCATTATAACCAGCATCATTATCATCATCACTACCACCACCATCACCACCACCAACAACACTACAAACACCACAATCACCATGATCAGTATCATCAGCTCCATCTACACTGTGAGTGTAGTTATAGTATTGACACCAGCATCTGATCCCACATTTAATGGTCATTTTAAATTGTGAGATAGAAAGAACATTCTATCCAATTCTAATGCTCCGAATTCGAATTCAGTATCATGAAAAGTGTATGATCTGACACTGAGATCATCCATATCAGACTAGTTAATGTAACTTTATTTGCAATAATAATTTCCATACGTCATAGCAACCATATTGGATTTCCTATGACTTGCATGTAACATTCAAATGGCACTCCCTCAAACGATACATTGTAAATAAATTCTACTAATTATGCCATCAATATCATATTATATCCATTGCATATAGGAGAATTGATCTGAAAACAGTTGTCATTAGCAGCCATTTTGAAAGGGCTGCCTTGGATGACGTATTGAAATTCACAATGGCCCAATATCAAAATTTGTTTGGAAATTTTCTTGGTTATCAGTGCATTAAGTTTAATGCATTAATTACAAAACGCACAATTATTTTGAAATGATAAGCCTGACCACCACATATAAAAGTATATTGTTTTTTTTCGTATAAATGAATTTATTTATGGAATGAGATAAGTCTTGTAAGTTGGTAAGAGTCGCCTTTCCATCACTTGGTGTAGATTTCAAATCACGGTAGGGAAATGTTAAATCTGTAGCTCTCAGTTTCTGGTGTCTCCCTTCTTTTGTATTTTGTGAAAAACTTTTGGACCAGACTTAAAAGATGGTGTGACTGTTCCAGATGTTTTTGGAAGATGTCCACCAGAACAATTGTTGAAATGTGTGAATATCAATATCAGCTTCACTTGTCGAGTTTTCAACAAAAAAACTTTCTTGTCCATTTCTCTCCTCCTCTCTGTCCTGAAAGATTATTCATACATTTATTTTATATTTTTCACCATTGTGGCTTCTTCAGAAATAATTTGGATTTTCATATCCAAATAACACACATACACACATTTATATATAAGTCTAGAAGGCTCTGCAGCTTGAAAAGCTGAACATTAAAAAACTTTTTAAAAAGATTTTTTTGCGTCACTTCAGTCACCTATTTCCCAATATCTGTCAATGCAATTTATGTAATTTTCCTTAGTGTTTTCCCCCTGTTTCTTACATACTTTGTTATCATGGTTCAGTATATAAACTGTCTCTTGTTAGGATCAGCAGTTGTTTACCATGAAACAGTTATATTAACATGGCACCCCAGCAGAGTCGATCAAACGCCAATTCCCTTTCTTAATATATGATTTATATAATACTTGTAGTATGTCATTTTATATGAGGTCTTGTGTTCATTTTATACTAATATTTTATATTACATATCTACTTTTTGAAACTGGGCTTACTCACGTAGGTCACCCTAAAACGTTTTTAACGATGAGAGATCAGTAAGTATAACATATGACTTGATAGTATATGACTTGCTGTTCGTGTCCTTTCCATTGAATATTTCCTTATATGAATATTAAATCAGATATGTCGGTTTTAATCTCAGACTGCATGCAAACTAAATTATGATATCATCTTTAAGAATACTAATTACACAGAAAAAATATCTTCGAGTCGATTCTCTATCAACATATTCAACCGAAGAGTTTTTTATTTTTTCAAAATTTTTTCCACTACACTTAAAGTTAATTTTCCCACGTCGTATTACATCAAGCTTCCATCAAATGTTTTTTTTAACGATTTTAATTATCAAATAAAGTATTCTTATATGCATGATTGAAACGAAACCACTTCCTAGCCTCAATGGGCGATCCCGTTGATAAGATTGAACAAGTTGTTACATGGCATTCTCTGTTCGATCTCCCATCCCGCCCATCTATCTATCAGTCAGACATTTGGACCAGAGCCAAATGTTTTCCATTTTCCCTGGGTACACTCAATGCAATGATCTTTCACACTGACAAAGATTGGATCCTTCTCTTTTAGTTACGTAATACCCCTAATATCAATACAAATTAATTCATTTCAATAATCACAATTTATTTATTCCATTTTTATACTCTTGTGAAAATATTCTTTAATATTCGTTATTATTTCACCATAGTCAAGCTGATAAGTTTAAAACGGATTGGAATATGAAATCATGGCTTTATTACATTGTCTAAAAATCTTACTTATTTCACAACTTTGATTAACTATTCTTACAATTAAAGAAACAATTTTCGGTGTAAAACCTATAAATATCAGAGTTATTCTAGCAATTCTCAAATATTCCGATGATATTGTCCTGAAAAATATACAAGGTACTTGTTCTAAAAGGCTTTCTCATTACATGGAACAGGAAACTATCTCATTTATAAAACTATTTGCAGATAGACAATTCATCCTCGAATATATATATATATATATATATATATATATATATATATATATATATATATATATATATATATATATATATATATATATATATATATATATATATATATATATATATATATATATATATATATATATATCAATCATAATCATTTGTAGTAATCTTATTGTTTAATCGAAGACATCAGAGAAGGAATGTTTTTTCATTTCTTCAGTTAAACTTTCTTGTTTATGGAGAAGATGAAGTTTGTCTAGATCAGATGAATGTGGAAATTGTCCAAATATGTGTAATCAATCAATCTCTTGTAAGTAAACAAAAGAAACAAACATTTCTTGTCTCTGGTATTTTATCAATGAAAGATTACTGACTAAATACACGATATATATTGTTCATATATATAAGTGTATGTATATACATGTGTGTATTTGTGTTTGCGTGAATATGCAATAATATGTACACATACTCACACGTATGAATACAATTATATCTTAGTTTTCATTTTTGTATACACTCGTAGCTATATATGCATATACATACACACACACACATACATACACACATACATACATATATATATACACACACACACAAACACACACACACACACACACACACACACACACACATATATATATATATATATATATATATATATATATATATATATATATATATATATATATATATATAGTTAGATACTGCCCACATATAAAAACATATATGTTATTCCACATCATAACTCATACACACGCGTTGCTCCACTTTCACACGCGTGGATTTGTACACGCACATTCACACACACACACATATGTACATGCACTTACACATACACGTGCATGCATTGTTGTGCACAGCTACACATCCCCAAATACGTGCACATGTATACACACCTACATGAATGTGCAAACACACATGCTCATATTCACACCATTGACCACATTTCCCAAAACAAGTGTATATACACACACATACGCACACATGCACAAAAGAGCTCAATTTTCCGTATACACACACATACACATGCATACACTCACACACAAACACACATACGGACACACACACACACTTACATACGCCCATGAGGAACTATTTAAATAAGTTTGATTATGGGGTGAATGGAATCCATCTTTAACACGTGTTTATTATCTCGTCTCATTTAATCCATGGATTGTTTCCAGCTGGTAAGTCGAGTGCAAATAAAAAATAACCGTCAAACAAAACTGCCATCAAAACCGTCAACTTTGGTTTTTCAAGTTTTTAAGTTAGTCTCTATGTATCACCTGTAAATGCTGCACTAGTGGAGCTAGAGGGGTAAAAATTTCAATATCTATTCTCTATCGTGTCTAGAAAGAAATCTCTTTTGTATTTTGAAGCCTATCCCAACCATGGAGGTTCAATTTGCAAAAGAAATTTATGCTAAAGTGATCCCTTGTGTCTAACAGCATTCATGTTTTTTGTTGTTGTTGAAAATTCAGACTTTTTTAGTGATCACTGCGCAACAAAAGAGAGGAGTAACTTATTCATTGATCACACCGTTTTCCAATAGTTCAGAAGATCACACCCAACACAGCATGCAGCCAAAAGATGTCGGTGACTAACCAGATCCGTCATCAATTTCTATTTGTCTTTCTTATATTTTCCCTTCCACACTAAGCACCCAGACATAGTAGCTCACGAAGCTGTTAAGACCGTCTACTGAGACGAAGAGAGACATAGATAAACTATCAATGAAACAAAAATAGCATTGAAGCCCAAAGGATAGTCAACTTGATTTCAGCATATTGCCGTAAACCGTTTCGTTCAAAAGTTTACCCATCTAAATCACATAAAAACCGCCAAGGAGAATGTAAGGTACAACGAGGGGAAGGAAATCCTGATTGTAAATTGTAAAGTTTCACATATTCACCCTCTCCATGATAAGAACGGTGAATAAATCGATAGAAATAAGAGAAATAATGAAATAAAAACAGAAGTTGTCATTTCTCTGAATATTAACTCGTTCTTACTTGTTTGTTGTTTAAACTTCGAGTGAGACAAAGTGTAGAACTATACAATCACCTTCCCTACATTGCTGAATTTTAATCTCAGAAGAAAATTAATGGATATGATTGAGAAAAGGACACTTAAGAAGAGAAATGAAATGTCTTATCTTTGCAGAACAGATGAATAAAATGATGATTGAATAATACTGGAGCAGCTAGTGCTGACTTGAAGGTAAATCAGTGGGAATTTACGTTCAAAGTTACCGTATACTTTCACAAGTATTTGAATCGGCAATTGAAGTATGCCAAGACATTAATGCCTCCTATACACATTCAAAAGATGAAATTCTGAATCAACTAACATTCCTCACTAAAGACTAATATTGTCAAACTCTAGCCCCATCTGAAGCGTTGTTTTCCTAATCATAACCAAGTGATTGGTCGGTGGACCTCTTATCGATGAGCCAAATTGGCAAGTATTACATATGCACTCTTTTAATGCACCCTGTTAACAGAAATGTGCAAGGTGTTAGATTGATATCGAAGACAAAATAGTAACCCATATATTCTTTCAGGTGTCATTCCTCGGTTGACTGGAAAGTCAAAACATTATAGTAGAAGTTTTTTGCCTTTGCATGAAGACCAAACATCATCATCATCGTCATCATCATCATCAGAGAGAGAGAGAGGGAGAGAGAGCGAGGGAGAAAGCGAGGGAGAGAGAGGGGAGTATATATTTGCTTGTAAGCTACGTCATCTTTATTCCCTTCACGCTCAATTAACTTTGCTTGCATTCGACTCAATCAGGGCGGGAGACAGGCAGGCATCTCAATTTGGCCTTTTGGTTTCCTCTAACTCTACCAAGAGGAGGAGATTATGAGAGCTTCCAACACAGTTGTGATCTCTCCGAATTGCTATTCTAGACTGATGCAACTAAAAAATTTTCAAAGTCATTCCGAAAAAATCTTTGCATTGATTAGCTGCTTAAGGGCCGTGTGACCACTTCCAGTAGACAGCTTCGTTTTTCCCATGCAAGAAAATCCATTGATCAATTTAAAGTGTCTATGACTTGAAAATGTTAGAGCATGAAATTTCCGAACATTACCTCAGACGTTAAAATGATGATAAGGACGTTAGCCTCTTCACAGACGTCAGCCAAAGTTTGTGTCCTGGGTTTTTCGTCCCTGGGCCCAGAGATTTGAGATATCGGTATGCAAATTCAGTGTCTACATATCACTACGTTTAGATTAAATTGATCGGAACGAAAAAGTTGATGAATCTTAATTACTATAAGCACCTCTACCTCATCATTCTGTTGTATCATACATATCTACGAAATGTTTGAGCTGTTGGCGTATTCATTCTTGTAAATAAATGCATTTGTAAAATAAAAGTTTTTTTTACCTTGATTTGAAATCAAAACCAAGTGATCGGTAAGCAACTCTCTCTCCGACTGAGTCAAACAGATAACTCTTATACTTCCACGTCAATGTATGCTACTTATACAAAATGTATTATTTCTTACAAATAATCAAATATATTATACTAAAAAATATAGATCTTTGATGATTTTTCATTTGTATCATATACCATACAACTTTCCCGTAATCTACAGTCAGAATAGAAGTAGGTTTAGAATTCGACTATACAGCAACCGGGCTTATTTGCAGACGTCTTTGGAGCTTCTGTGCTTTCAGTTGCAAAAAATTGCTGCCTGATAAAATGCATAGTAGGAAAATTGCCCGAAAGATGGGTCCAGCTGTAGACATTATAGATTTTTGTAGAAATGGGAGAGTCAGGAGAAAAAATATCCCCAGGGTGCGGTTTGTCATCTTTGTGAAAATACAACCTTTCTTTTCTTTTTAAATGTCTATTACTTAGATTGGTTCCCTTTCTTTCTTAAAGGAAGAAATAGTATCATATTTTAGATTGCTTTTTCTCTATGCAAATTACACAGCAGAACGGCTTTATGAGCAAAGACAACTATAAAAGCAGAAGAAGCCGCCATTATATCAAGAGTAACAGACAATAGTCTCTCGATGGAAACTGTCAGACAACCAACATCTTTTGGTGTCAGGTTGTGTTTGGGGTGATCAACAACAAAAATTAGAAAAGAGGGTGATTAACGAATTATTTACTTCTCTCGCATTTTGTTGGGTAGTGATCACTAATAAAACTAGAATAGAAAAAAAAAAACGAAACAAAACAAAACAAATAAAAACAATCGGATGCAAATAAGAGGTCATATCAACAAAAATTTACATTGCAAACTGACCCCCCGAAAAGTTTTTGGTGGGGTTTTTCGAAAACACAAAATACATTTTTCCAGGCATAATGAGTAAACACTTAAATGTTCAGCCTTATAGCCCCATGAATGTGACCACTACGCATGATAATCCTTACATACATACTTATATACGTACATAGCCAGTCAGGACAACTTGAAAACCGAAAGAAACTAATGTTGACAGGTTTGGTGTCAGTCTTGCTGAAGGTTTCCTTATAACAAAACTGACGATAGTCAGGCATTTATGTAACTCAGTGGTAGAGCATAAATCCTACTATAGCTTAATAGTAGGTCATGATTGGCAACCAGTTTAGGAGACGAACAACTCTGATTCAAAAGATAGGAGTGAAGTATCCTCAAGCCCCAACTCCTACAGCATCAGCGGGGGCTACGGGGGCTATCCTGGGATCTCCATGATCAGTGGTTCTTAGATTCCAGTAACTGATTACGCTCGCTAGCAGAAGTTCGAGACATTGCTTACACGATACTTTTAAAAGCATTTAGCAACAATTATTTCTATAATAAAACGTTTCGTTTTCTATTGATCAAAAAGAATAATAATGTAAAGCAGTAAAGTGATTAAAAAAACACTTTGAAAATGTACTCTAGCTGATTTTTTATTTACTCCCAAGTCATTATCATAAAATCTGATCCGCTCATGACTAAATTTCCTTATTTTTATCTTATTCTCTGATGTATTTCACACAAAAATAGGGTTCAACCACACACAAATTGAAAAAAAAAAACTCAACGTATTTTTTATCATCAATATGTTTTGAAATCCCAAAATTCAAGATGGCTGCCATTCGCCCTCGTGACAATAATTTATCTCAATAATCGAGCACTATTGAATTGAAATCAGGTAGGTGTGCTGCTTAGGACCCAGGAGAATGCAGTGTCAAACCTGGAGTTATCCCGATGTGCAGATCTCAAGAAAGCTGCAATTAATCGGCAGATGAAAAACTCATGTGCCGTCCAAATGAAAAGTCATTCATGATCTGTATCTAATGTAGGATAAATTATGCTGGGCAACAATTTTAGAGGAAAATATGTTATAAAACTGTAATAAAATGATTCAAGGGTGCTGTTTCCAAATCTGCTTTATGAGATTCACCATTCTTTGATATTATGAGTGCGAATTCAAAACGAGAGTCAAAATTGCATTTCTCAAATTGTATGCCAGTGATTCTAAATGTGACAGCGCAACTTAGTAATTGCACAGCATATCCCCATGAAATCTTTAGCATCTCCCCAGCATGTGATTTTTTAGAAGTTCTTGACAGAAAGGCCAATAATGACAGTTTGAGGCCTGCATTCACGCTCACCTGTAGAACTTTGGACAAGATAGGGTACAAAAATGTTCCCATTTTTGGCTGAAACTTTTCATGCACAACAGATACAAAACTCAAAGATACACTGTTGGAAAGCCCAGGAAAAATCTTCAAAACGATAACTGAATCCACAATCCATTAAAATACATAATGCTAAATACTGGACTCCCTGTTTCTTGTTGTAGCTTTTTGTGCGCAACTGATACAAACTGACAAGACGCACTGGCAGAAAGCTGATGAAATTTCCTTTCTTACAATATGTTGGGAAGATGAGAAAACTTTCTCTACAACGTTTTTCATATGTTTATATCTCACTCAAGAATTAAATCCATAACCCATTGACAGTGGAATTTAAAATACATATACGCTTAAATTCCCTTGTACAAAGCCGAATACATAGTTCATCATCGTCTTTTAACGTCCGTCGTTGGACATAGACCTTCTCCAGGATTGGCCATAATTCTCTATCATGAACGTTGCGGAGTCAGTACTTTCCGAATTTGTCTAGCTCGTCTCTCCGTCTAATATTCTGCCGACCTTTGTTCATCCATGTCGTGACTTGCGATGTCAATCGATTGTCCGCCATTCGTGCAACATAGTCATCTCACTGCCATTTGAGCTTTTTAATGGATTCTATGATGTCCCTGACTCCTGTCTTTTCTTGGATGTACTGTGCTGTCTTGTGATCTCTCCATGTGAGGCCCAGCATAATTCTTTCATATGCACATTGCATGACTCTCAATTTGCGGACCTGTCTCTTGGTTAGGTTCCATATTTCAGCTCCATAGGTGACTATTGGGAGGATGCATTGGTTATACACCATTCTTTTTAGGATTAATGGGATCTTCTCATTTTTGAAGGTTGAGCTCGCTCTGCCAAAAGCTTGCCACCCTAGTGTGATTCTTCGCTTGATTTCTTCTTCTTTTGAGGTTCTCATGGAGATTCGTTGTCCTAGGTAGATATGGTGGTCTACTTTCTCCAGTTGTATGACTTCGATTTTGATCTCAGTGTTTTTATCCCCGATGTGGTTGTTGCACATGATCTTCGTCTTGCTGAAGTTCATGTGTAGGCCAACTTTCTTGCTCTCTCCGTTTAGTTCATCTATCATTAGTTGGAGGTCTTGCAGGTTCTCTGCAAAAGAGCTATGTCGTCTGAAAATCTTAGATTGTTCAGATACTCGCCGTCTATTCTAATTCCTTTCTTTTCCCAGTCTAGCCTTCTGAAGATCATCTCGAGCCAGGCTGTGAAGAGTTTAGGTGAGCTGGTATCACCTTGTCTTACTCCTTTCTGGAACTGAAAGAGGTCCGAGTCTTTATGTAGCCTAATAAAGGAGCTGTTGTGCTTGTATATACGTTTCAACACTTCGACATATACTGAATGTACACCTTGTAGAGTGATGGCCTCCATGACTTTTGGGATTTCTACGCCTTTTTGAAGTCGATAAATGCTACAGCGAGTGGTAGTTTATATTCTGCTGCTTTTTCTTTCAGTTGATTTATCGAATGCAGATGGTCCATGGTCGAGTAGCTATTTCTAAAGCTAGCTTGCTCTCGTGGTTGGTTTTCATCAAGTGTTTTTGTGATTCGGTTGGTGATGATTTTTGTGAAAAGTTTGAATACACAGTTGAATAGGCTTATAGGCCTGTAGTTGTTGAGGTCTCTCAGGTTTCCTTTTTTTTTATATAAAAGCATCATGATATAGTTACATGTCTGTAACTTTTAAAATTTTCTGTGTGTATTTCGACCTAGAAATAAATCAATTATCCATCGACTATAAAGTACATCGATATAGAAAAGTTCCTTGTAAAATGCTTTAGCTTCATGTTTTTGGCTGTAACTTTTTTTGGCATAAAAACACCAAAATACTCTTAAGAGGACAGAAAATCCGTTGAGATTTTTTTGTTCCCATTCGTGAGAGTTCAAGTTACATTTTCACTGTACTGCTTGGATGAATCATTAAAAACACTGGCGTTTGAATTCAACACTACTTATATAACCCCTACCCTTGCCCCCACCGTACATCGTTATTTATCCCTTAGAGCAACCAGAACTGTCAGCATCAACATAATCAACATAAACATAGATTTCTTCTGTTTTTAAGTTGGTCAGGCTGGCCTACTGTCTGGCTATCTATTTATGTATCATGCGTACAGGCTAGATCAAGGGAGCTAGACAGTTGAAAATATAAACTTTCACTCCTTATTATGTATAGAAAAAACATTTTCTTTTTTGGAAACGCAAGTCTTGAATGGTTTTTTAGTGGGGGTAATGTAATTCTATGCTAAATTGGTCCGTTAGTTTGTGTCTGGCAGGGTTTTCTTTTGAAGAATCGGACTTTTTTCAGTGATCTCCCCCCACAAAAGGCGACAGAAGTAATCTATTTGTTGATCACTTCTTCTCCCAATGTTTTAATTGATCACCTTCAACACAGCATACTGCCAAACGATGTTGGTCATGGGATTATATCGTACGCAGTTGAGACAATCATGCTAAAAATCACACAATTGGATCACAAGACAGCACAATTTGTAAAAGACTTCCGCTACAGTTGGTTTGGGATAATCTATTTGTTTTCCTCTGATGTGTCTGTTGTGATCTGTTGTGAATCTAATATACCATCTCATACACTTCGCACCCGGTGCTGTGTGTTTTGGGGATTGTCTCCCCCTGACCTCATCTTTAACTCGTACTCCCATCTCTATGGACATGCTGATGGACTACCAAATTCGCTGTTCTTTCTTGATTATTTGATTGGCTTTGGAGGAAAGCACAAATCTAACTCTCCCTGAAGCACCCACGCCATGATAGACAGAAAAATGAGCGGATGGAACGACTCTACCAATACATTGTGAGCATATTTACCTGGGTTGCTAATTTCGATGTGATTTTTAAAATTTTTATGATTCTGGGAGTCACTCTTGAATTCAAAATATAAAAAAAAACAAACAAAACACATCTCTGTTGACAACGCTAGACTTTGAAATATCGAAAAAATTAAAAAAATCTAAATATTGTTAACGCTGGTCTCACAAATTGCCTGCCCTGATATTTACAATATCACACACATGTAAATGCACGTGCACATACACATGCACACAAGGCACATTACAAGTGGGGAAAGGGCCAGGATTGATTATAGGGGTTGATGGCTCCCTAACTTCAGATCACGGAAAAAAGAAATGAAAGTAAAACAAAAAAATAAGAAGAGAAACATGTGACATGAATGATGCTAATTGCAGAATTTCCGAGATTTTATCTGGAAACCATATTTGGTTTGGTTATCCCTTGGCCCTCTCTCCCAAATTTCTCTCGTGGTATAGGCCTTCACACACACACACATACACACGCACGCACGTATATATATATATACACACATACACACACACACACACACTTGAAACTCGAGCAGATAAGTTTCACAAAGCTTTCTCCTCTATAATACCACATCCAAAGAGCACTTGACAAGGAATTAACTTAATACCAATGAGCTTCTGAGACAGGCACGTAAAGCGCTGTATTAGGGTCATAAATTCTTATAATACTTCTATCTTGAATTTCAGTAGTCAAAGCCTAACGAGCTGGATTACCAAGTTACTCGGTAATTCTTGTGGAAACATTCTCGGATTTATTTGAATTTCTATCAGTTGATATTTTAAAGAAAAATGAAATTATAAAATCCAGATAATCACGCTATCCATCATAACTTAGCATGTGTTGCTATCAGACAATCGATATTGGGGGATCCGATGAGGTATTGCTATACGACGTGCGCCCTGAACCATTTTTTCATATGATTTAATAACATAGTTTGATATCAGACCATCAATAGCAGGAGATCCAATGAGGATTGAGCTCACTAGCAACGACGTACAAGTTGTATTTGCTGATCATTGCTATACAATGATTGACCTGGCCCGTTTTTTTCATATTATTTAGTCGTTTGGTATAAAGATCGAACCGGCTAACAACGGCCAGCATGAACAGCTTGCTGATCATTAAAAAAGAAAACAATCCCTAAAAAATGGATCAATAGGAATTTTCATGAGATTTTCCTTCCCCCCCAAAATGCTGAATTAGTTCCAATGGAAGCATAGTTAGTTTCAAATGAAAGTAGGAGGTAATCTTATCAGCAAAATTGTTACCTTTGAGTAAGGAAGATCATTGTTACGGACATAAAAAGCAAGAAAATCACACTTTTCATTATATAAGTAGATAATTTTTCTTGAAACAGGTGGCTGTCAGCAGGAACAATAATTCCAAGACAAATCACTACTAAAAATACCTCTGATTTATCTTATAAAATCCATTGTCGTGTTGGGCAACTCTCTTAGAGGTTATCCCGAACTCCGAAAAGTGGAATATGAAACATTTAAAAGCCAATATGAAGTCACAAGTGGAAAATTCCACGCCTAACCTCACAGTAGTATGATTCAAAGACGAAAGACCAGGCCATTTTCGATCGCATTTAATTTATTCAGATTACAATGAATCATCTTTGTGAAATTCTTTGGAAACGTAAAATCATATTTCCGTCAGAAACAGTGGAAAGCAAAACAAGTCCAAATCAAAAAATCACCAGACTTACATGCATTGATTTAACTGTCGTAGTCACTAAAAGTGCCGAAGAGTTCTATCCCTATATTTATTTGTATATTTTTGTATTCTATCGCTCCTGGATATATCATTTCGTGTAGAGAGTGGAAAACTGACATCAGTACCCCCAAATACCCCTCCTAAAAATGTTTGTTTTGATATTTGTGGAGTTATTTTTGCAGGATTATTGATGACGTTTAGATTCTCTTGAATCTTGGTGTTTCTCGATGGCTTTTCACATTATTCAGATATTTCCAGTGGAAAATTTATTCTTACTATGATTATTTTTCGATTTTTAAATTTTTTCATTTTTTACATGACTTCAAATTTTGACGCTACGGTTTTTGAATTATTGTCTAGGATGGCGAGTCACGGCAATTTTGCTTATCTGCTCTTATCCTGTCAAAAACATTGTTTAAGTGTTCCCCAGAACGAAACACTTTAGGTTCCAGACATTTCGGATTAGCGATACTCAACCTGTAGTAGTTTCAGTTTTTGGTATATTTTGTGTGCAGAAATAAATCTCACAAGGAGATAAAGTTTGTGTCCCAGGTTATCTAGAATCTCAATCATAGCTTCAAACTGAAAGCAACATACATCTCATTCAACACCCAGTCATGTGATAATGAATTCATTGCTATACAAAAAGTATACACAGGGGAAAAAAACGTTTTCACCAGCAGTCATATTACACCATCAATTATTTTTTTATGTATGCACACTGAAATCAAAACGCTCGCGTCTTATAAACACGTTTTGTGTAATGAAACAAAGATTGTTCCTTGTAATTCTATCAGTGTACATGCAGGAAAACACATGCGAAATATGGGGAGGAGGGGTGGTAAATGCATGGTATCAGACAGAGACAAATAGGGGAAAGAGGTAACAAGAGAGAGAGAGAGAGAGAGAGAGAGAGAGAGAGAGAGAGAGAGAGAGAGAGAGAGAGATGGTTGATGGAAATATAAATTGGTTTAGTCATTTAATAGAAACCGTCGAGTGATCAACATGCTGTGTTGGGGTGATCAATTAAAAATTGGGAAAAGAATCTGTGAATAATTTATTTCTACCACCTTTTGTTGGGTAAAGATTTTTGAATTTTCGAGAAACAATCGTGAATCCTACCGGAGATAGACTAAGGGATCAAACAAGCAAGAAAATTGAAAATAGATAAAGATAGCCAGCCAGCCAGATATAGTTAAAGACTGAAGAAATTGATTTGTTTTGACAAGAGTTTTGATTGTCAGTTTCTTGGGAAAAATGTATATAGAGAAAAAAGACAAGAATACGAGCGAAGGAAAGAGAGGATAGAAGATTGAAAAGAGTCCCAAGAGGGAGGGGCAGGTAGGAGAACGGGTGCAGAAGAAAGTGGGTGGGTAAAATTAGCAATAGCGAAAGTCGACAGAGACGTTATTTAGAGATAATAGAGGGAGAAGAAATATCGGAGAGAAAAAGAAAAGGCTAATCAAAGAAAGAAAGAAAGAAAGAAAGAAAGAAAGGCATCTGGTTAAACACTCAATAGAGACCATCACGCGAACAACATCTTTTATGTAGTGTTGGGGTGATCATCTATTTAATCACTGTCCCACCACAGCAATATTTGACACAAGGTCGGGCTTAACGTGGGAAGAAATAAGAGCAACCCTTTCAAAAATGGCTCCAGCCGACGTGGCTACGGTTGAAAAGCGTATCGTAATGGCTAGACAACCTCCGCCACGAAAGCGTCCACCAGGGGACCTGCTCCTTTAGCTGCAATGAAGCAGTGCTGCCCTGTGGAAACAGAGACCTCGCAGGTGGGCCGAGTAATAATGCGAGAGCCCAAGGACGAGTCCAAAGGCTCCCCGATGCGCGTAGCAAGCGCAGCCCCAGTGAAACCTCATTGGCTAACGCTTGCACCGGCGCACTCGGTCTTTGATGACAACCCACACACAATCTCCGGCCCATACGACGGGCAAGTGTCAGTAGCTGCACCTCGGGCTATGCCGTGAAACAGATACTACACTTTGATCCCGAAGTATAGGCCAGAAAAAAATATCAGGGTAATCAGATTTTAGACGGTGCTTTGTGGTGTATTTATGCAAATTTGTGAGCTGGAGCGCGCTCGCACACACACACACACACACACACACACACACACACACACACACACACACACATAGACGAGCAAAGAGAGAAGAATCTACAGTCCGCCTGGCTGGTTGGGCGGGTGGTACATTTGTGGGGTTACGATGATCCGATAGACAACAGACCAATAGAAAACCTAAGTTGCTGCTGGGATTTTCAGAAATTTCACACACGATGCTGGAGGTCGGTGTTTGAATTCGAAGAAATGCGAGGACTTTGAATGTTGATTCTGTAGGCAAGTTGAAGTCTCCCTGCATATATTACTGCCTATCTTTTCTTGCTTAGTAACTCTCAATGGAGGAGTAAGATGAATGGAAATAAAAATAGAGAAGCGAATACGGGACAATGAGAGAAAAAAAGAAAGACGGTACAAATTATAATACATTATATACTTTGGTGGGCACTGCTGACGAAACGCTAAAAAATTTAGCGGAAACAAAGATAACAACCAAACAATTATCTGAATGTAACTTTGATCCGTTTCTTTTGCTCTAAACCCCTAAAAATAGATTGAAATTTCAATATGTTGTAGCTCAGACTTAGAGCTCGCAATCAAATATATGTTGAATGGAAACAATTGTTCAATTTCATTTAATTTCCATAAAAGTATAGCATGCCAATATCAGATGATTATCAAGTGTAACCTAAATAATTAAGCAAACAATGAAATACATATGTAAAAGACTTAAGAAGAAAAAAATAAAGAAAAGAAATAAAGATACAAAAAGGAATAAATGAGTATAGGTCTCGTTAGTCACTTGATTGAAACCATCGCATGACCAACGTCATTTAGTAGTCGACTACACCAGTTTCTATACTTAGCATAGTCTAACACAAAATCAAGTGGGTAATTAGCAGGTAGAATGATTGTTTTAAGGAATACTTCTAAGTGGAAAATGCCCACCTGCTTTGGAAATCACCATTCGAAAAATTGGATTTCACCTTGGCTCGAACTCTGAAATAAATAAGAATTATTTGATGTTTTCCTGACACAAATTTGTTCCGTACTTCTCAGTTGGGTAAAATGATGAAATGTTTTTTTCAGTGTTTCGTTCATTTGAAATTTCGAAATTGTACCCTTCATCATTATTTGTTCTGTTCACGTTGCAAATCTTGTATCGCATGTCACAGAAACACCATTGCAGATGCCTGACTTGGCTGTAGAGGTATGCTGATCTTTCAGAGAAGTAACCCGACAGAATGGCTGCTTGTGCATATTGATGTAAAGGTCCAAGTCACATTTTTGAAATCAGTACCCAAACAAACTTGAGAGGTCTGCATCCCCTGCACTAAGAGTATCGTAACAGTACTATTGCCAGTACAGATTGGTGCTAAGTTTCTGAATCTCCCTTTTTCATCTCTCATTATCAATTCATATTTATGAATTGTTTCAAAATGCTCGCTACGGTTATATTGCGTAGCAAGTACTGGGAAATTTTTTATAATGATTAGTATTTGAGCTACACATGATAGAACAGAAATGTGTGTAGTGCGTTTGGCGTTTTTTCTTTTCCAAGACAACGGACGACGATCACATTTCGAAAATGCATTCTCTGATCCGTGGTAGTCGTCGCCTGACTGTCCGTGGAATTTTCGAATAGAAAAGATTCTATGGAAGAGAGATAGATAGATAGATAGATAGATAGATAGAGAGAGAGAGAGAGAGAGAGAGAGAGAGAGAGAGAGAGAGAGAGAGAGAGAGAGAGAGAGAGAGAGAGAGAGAGAGAACAAAGTAGTAGAATTAAGATTGAAGGAACTGATTGAAGAAGTGATGATGTCGATCAGTCTAGGCAGGATAGAGATGAGAATGGGGAGAGGTGCTGCGTATACCAACTCCTCAATATCCACTGACAGAGACATTACTATATACTTAGTTCCCAAAACATAGATTTACCGTATACTTAGTTCCCAAAACCCATTTCCATCACTGAAGCAACAGGACTTGTAACTTAATTCTTCGGCTGAGGGCGTTCGCCACCCGGAATTACAGATTGCAGATTGAGATAATTGGCCAATAGAATCAGTTTTCTTCAAACCTACAGCGAAGAAACTTCTTTTGTTTCAACCCCACCTACTTAATACCCGCTTTCCACCTAGATCCCCAAATCTCGAGCATTTTCGATTATATTAGATGGCTTTTATTAGTTACCGTCAACCAAAACTGTCACTAGAACTGTCAAAATAGGTTTACACAGTTTTTAGGTTGGTCTGGTTAGCTGCCTGATTATATATGTATGTACATATCACGCATACAGAATGCGCCAATGGAGCTAGAGGGCTGAAAATTCAAACATTTACTCCTTTTTATATCTACAAAAAAAGTTTTGTTTTTAATCCCCCACTAACTAGGTTGTTAGTGGTGGATGGGTCAATTTGCAATCTAAGTTTATGCTAAATTGATCCCATAGTTAATGTCCGGCAGAATTAATGCTTGCTTTTTTGTATTTTTGTAAATACAGACTTTTGTTTAGTGATCTAACAAAAGGTGGGAGAAATAACTTATTCATTGATCAACCCATTTTCCTATTTTCCAATTGATCACACCTAACATGACATGTTGGCGAAAAACGTAAATCACGTGACAGTTTCTATTAAGTGACTAACTAGACCGCTTTTAAACTTTTATTAGTCTTTAAAAAAGGAAATTTGATTTCTAAGTTTAATCAACAAATCTTAGTTTAAGAAAACATTTTCACACCGGTCTGCCTTGTTTATAGATGGAAGAGTGTAAAATAAAAACATTTGTAAATGAATAAGAAAACGCATAAATATATATTTTCTAAAAAACAAATAATAATAGAAAAACAGAAGAGGTATAAAAAGGGAAGCAATTTTAACACTTTATCTACTAACGGTACATCCATTATATTCAAGACTTCCGTATTCTGGCAGAACTTCAAAATCCAATTTTCTCTCCTATAAAAAATTGTGTTCACCTGAAAGTTTCATAATCATTCAAGGTTAGTTGTTTTTATATGACCTCCGAGGAAAAAAACAAAATTTGTCATAACTGTCAATAATTGAACAATCGTAACATTAAAGGTTGAAGTAATGTAAAACATCACATCAGAGAATAAATATGGTTAGAATGAATTCTACTCATGACATCACCGGCGTTTTCCACTGGATAACATCTAAATGGCGGGTGAAACATCGAGAATATATAGATTCTGAAGAATTAATGTTATAAATAAACCCGTTAAAGTGGGCCTCCTACCCCAAGGTCAAAAAAGCGTTTTTTTTTTCCAAAAAAAAAAAAATCATTTTAAGGTAGGGTCTTGGGGAGTACTTATGTCAAATTTCAAGTCTCTACACAAAACAGTATGGACAGGAGCGCTGGAACACACAAACAAACAAATAAATAAACAGACAAAATAAAAAAAGGATAGAACCCTAGGTCATCTTCGATGGTTACTGTTGTTTAACCCTTTGCCATCCCCGATTGCTACGGTCGTTCAATGTAAAGTCATTCAATAGAAACCCTCACTAGACCAACGTCTTATGGCAGCACGCTGTGTAGAGCATACAGAAAGGGCTGAAAGTTACTTCTATCGTCTCTTGTTTGGCAGTGATCACCAAAAATTTTGAACTTTCTAAATAATAAGCGTCAGTGTTGCTGGAAACAAACGAAGTGAACCCACAAATAAAATCCGATTAGGAGGGGGAATAATTAGAGAAAAGACATAATCAGGAGTAAATGTTTAAATTTTCAGCCTTCTATCACCATTGGTGCTTCTTATACGCGTGTTACAAAAATTGCCAGTCAGCCAGCCAGACCAACTTAAGACCAGAAAAAATCTATGTTGACAATTTTGGTGACAGTTTTGATTGACGATTTCTGAAAATATAATCAGGAAGCACAAAGGCTTAACGAGCCTCTTTAAGATGACGTCACAACAAGAAATAAATAATTACATTCCAAATACACAACACCACCACCTGATCAAAGTGAGCAGCTGCAAGACTGCCCCATTCAAGCGAGTCAACCGGATATGATATTTGGGAACAAAGCAAGAGGGGAACAGCCGGATCGTAGACGTAATTGTGTTTGGGGATAACTACGGGAAATCGTTAGAAAACTCAAAAGATCTTATTCGGTAACGGAGAAAATCATAGCCGATGGACGTTAGCGCTTTTCCTTCATATACTTGAAGCCCATAACACCAGAATCGTGATTAGATTGATTAAAAATTCGAGGAGGAATTGAGACCGTCCAAACCACAGCGTTGCTAGGGTTCTGTGAGTTTACTGAGAAATGCGCAAGGAATTCGAGGAGTCTTGCTGTTACTCAATCTCCAATGATAAATATCATACTTGAAATATGTTCTGATCATGGATATGTATGAAAGAGAAACAATCAGAAAGCTGGTGAAAAGTTGAATAAGTATCTGAACTTTTCCTGGGAGCGGGACAAACGAATCCCAGGAAGAACTGAAGCTATCTAGACGACAGCACTACAGAAGTCGGCCATAGAACTGAAAACCTATTTTGTAGGGGATATTCCAAGAAACAAAGAGAGATTTTCCCAACTCATTGAAAGGAGTGTGTGTGTGTGCAAAATCATAGACCTCTACAATGAACGATAAAGGCTGGTCAAAATCCAGATAGATGTCAGAACTCATAAATAATCTGAACACAGTAAGAGTGATTCAACTGGGTTGTAGTGCGTAGTGGTGAATAATAATAATAATAATAATAATAATAATAATAATAATAATAATAATAATAATAATAATACCTGTCACTCAAACTCCAGCGGTTACCACCAGGCAACTGGTGTGAGATTCCAAATAATAATAATAAAACCACCCCATGGACGGACAGAATTTTGATGCCAATGTCAGGTAATACATTGTAAAAGAAGGCACTACCAAAAACTGCAAAAGATACAACGAGTAAGCTACATGGGTCTAACGAAAGCAGGACCAATACAAACAAGTACAGAACCAAATATGGTCGGATATCAACGTCACTGAGACCGCTGACGCCATTAACAAGACCAAAAACATGAAGGCTCTGGTAATAGTCAAAATCACTGATAGATGGACTAAGAACCTATCCAGTATGCACCAAAAACTCTCATCGGGCTAAACTGACATCATCAAGAACTCGAAAAAGACTGTAAATGGCTTATTTGAGGATTAGGGTACTTGCTCCAAAAATCATAAGAGACACATAACCCAAGAACTACAGGTCCAGAATTCGCCCTAACGATGTAAAGGATCATAACCTTCATCATCACTGAAAGGGCCTTCGGCTACCTTGGAAAATCAAAACAAAAACACGACACCAGCAGAATGGTATGGGAATGAGAAATGGAGCCACGGATGCAAGGATGAATTGCTAGTCAACAAAGCAACACTGCAAGAAGTCAAGTCGAAGCAAAAGTATGAGTCGACCATAAGAATGCATTTGAGTGCGTGTCACATACTTGGATTGAGAAGAGACTCAATATTTACAAAGTGTGTCCAACAACGACATAGTTCATCACAGAGAGCATGAAGACATCAGAATAAGTATCATCCATTTTTCCAGCCTTGCACAACCGCCATTTTGCAATTAACCTAACAGAAACTTGGGTTATAAATCACAAAACGGCAAACTAAACCACGTTCTACATAGACGACCTGAAGACGTTTGCTAAAAGCAACAACCAACAAAATGATCCACTCACAATCGTCAAAACCTTCAACGATCACATCAAAAGAGAGTTCGAGATCGATGAGTGTGCAAAAGTAACCTTCAAAACTATAGATACAAACCCTGACGTCAACAGCAGGAACTTGAACAAAATGAAACATGCAAGTATGGGACGACACATAATACATAACCATGGAAGAGAAGATCCGAATTTAGTATTTCAGAAGAGTGCATATAATACTGAAAACTAAGCGTAATGTGACGAACTACCTCACAATACCTGTAGTAAATTAATGCTTCAACATCCAGAGACTTGACACGAAAACCAAAAAGATGCTTACCAAGGAGAGGATACATCGGCCGAAAGCACGTGTCGACAGACTGTATTTATCAAGAACATGAAGAGGACAAGGTGCATATTTAAGAAAATAGATGACATTACTTCACCCCTCACCTCATCAAGAAAGAAGCTTCACTTTCAAAGAAAAGCTTGACGCTTCTGAAACTCCACCAACAGAAAACTATATGACTACCATCTACGCCAAAAGACTGAAACAGAAGGCAAGGCCGCATGGACAGCTATGGTTAAAAAAAATCTTGGGAGACCGGAAGTATCCAGATGAAAAAAGAGACAGGTGAGGGTCAACAGAAGACATACTTGTGGCCGTGAAGCACCAGACTGAAAGCAGAAATAGAGGGCCTGCTGATCGTTCCACAAGGCCAAATCCTTGTGACCCAATGCTATAGCTATCTCATGATCAAGTATGGAACAGCTCCGCAGAAAGTACAGAGGAAACCGTCGACCATTCTAGTAGACAACAGAATGATATATCTGAACCTTGCTTGAAGACTGAAAAAGTGTGGAATATAAAGGTGAAGAGAGTATCGCCCATTTGATGAATTATTGTCTCTTCCTCTTTATTTATCCCTATTCGTATCAATCGATGTCATTCTGTTTATATCTATCTTTCTATCTCATCCTAGTCACATCTATCTATTCATATCAGTCTGAGCATATGTATGTAAGAATATAAAACGTTTGCATGTTTATATATATATATATATATATATATATATATGTGTGTGTGTGTGTGTGTGTGTGTATGTACACACACATGTATATATACATTTAATGGCACATCTACATTCATATGTGTGTAAATACACACGCGTGTGAATTCAGAAGTATATGCATAGAGCTTTATGCATGGCAGACATTCGCATGTGTTTGTCTTCTCGTCACCATATGTGCAACTAGATCTGTTTATATGGTGGTGTTTTTTTTCAGATATCCTGATACGGCTAATTTCCCAGTCTTCTCGGGATGTACATTGATCCCCAATGCTGATAGTTTTTAAAATCTCGCTATCAGATTAACAGATCCTGTATTTATTGCGTCTCCCAGGCACCCATCATCCTCACCTGCCCTTCCAACTGTTCTTTGACAACCATATGTCCCTTCGACATCACCTCGTTTTAGGGGGGCGGGGTTATAAATACAGTCAGAGCTCTTCTTCAGATCTTTCGATTCGAGAAATACGGCAGTTAGAAACATAAAACAATAAAAGAAAAAGAGTTGATATTAACATTTCGACAGGACCGCGATGATCAAGCCGGAAATAAATTCTCCAATGGTTAACTTTTCAAACAGGAAAAAAGAAATTGCTAAAAAACTTTCAGAATATTTCATCCAGGAAATCACCTTGTTTTACAGTAGATTACTAATATTCAATTATATTGATTCAAAGTTTTTTTACAGGATTGTTATGATGATGCTGGAAAAATTCTCTAATGATAGCTTATTAAAAAAAAAAGAAAAAAAAGAGGCTTCCAGTGGCTTTCTAATATTCATTTTTGGTCCAGTGGATAAATCAAATGCCTGCTGTTCTCTTGATCACAAGTTCGAATCATGGAAGGATTACATTAATTGTGAGGTACAAGGATGCCAAGTGGTTAACAGTACCGCGGATGGAATCGGCGATCTGAATTCAAACCCTGGCTGAGATCATTTGCGTTCACTTCGTAGTTAAGTCCCTGGGAAAAGCCCTTCTCCACCCCCTACCAATATGTTATTGGCCAGCTTGGCAGGGTAAGATCCATCACCCGCAATGTCTTACTTGAGGAAGGTCTACATCCGACAACAGATTTTGATAGGCGGGAATTGAAAAATATGTTCCAACTGCTCAACACTTAGTGATCTTGTATTTTCTCGTGTCATCAGACACTGTGCAAGCCCAAATAGTTTTGCTAGTGACCTGTGTCCCCCAGCACTGAAATGACCTATTCTGCGCAGGCTTCCCCTTTCCCACAAGGAATGGGAGACATCGTCGATGTGATAAATGCTGGTAAATAACCTGTATCGGTCATATTTTCAGCGGACGCCCCCACTAATAGATGATACTAATATTAACTAACAAAAATAAAACTGACCAGTTAACATCGCACGTAACTCTTAAATATATAAACTGCTTGTAATTGGTTATGGAATAAATAGTATGAAAATAGTGGAAATCTTTTGTGAATGTGATTTAAAAAAAAAAATGAAAAAAATCACCAAATGGCCCAAAGGATATAATTCCAATCGTTAATTATCTCCCTTGATATTGAATTTCTGTTTTCTTTGTATGAATTAAGGAGTTAAATATACTTCGTAGGGTAATACATTGCGTTCGTAAAGACTGTTAGTAAAAAGTCATTCAGAAAAAAGTACTTTCCACTGTTAATTGCAGTAATTGCTTTGGCGCCTTAAACATTTTCTTAACACATAAACCGACTCTCAATTCATGTGTATTCAACCCAGGGGAATTTTGAACTCTCAGTTGATTGTATATCAGTCATTAAAGTATTAATTAGCAACTTAAATTTCTCGTCATAATAATCATGAAATTTTCATTCTTAATTCATAGCTTTGATAATAATGGGTCTATTTTTGTCTTGTGTAGGCGACCATGTTGAGTTTTTGTAGTATTCAAAAATTTGTAATAATTATATTGTTTTAGATATCTTGACTCTAAGATACATGAAACGCTTGAAATCGCTGAAAAACTCTTCCATGAATAGACTTAACAAAAATGGAACTCTTTCATGAATTGAATTGAAGAATTGAGAGAAAAAATATCAAAAAGTGTAGATTTTTAGATGCTTAATTTTTGTCAACAACTACAACAAATTACTTCTTCGAAGGCTGTGTCCCTCCCTTCAACAGAAGAAAAAAAAAACAAACTATTCTGTCGAGACTGTTTGATAAAAAATATTTCAGAAATAATGTAGGCTTCCGAAAATTGGTTGAAAGAGAATTATTTGATTTAATGACTGGATTTAAAAAAAAAAAACCTTGAAATTTATTGAAGATTCCACTAATTACAGCAGAAGTATCTGCAGTTTTTCAAATCTGAAACAGAAGTTTTACATCTAAATTTTGGTTATTTTGGTTGCATTTTGATGTTATATATTGATTTTATGCTTACGAATAAGCTTTTCTAACTTGTAGGAATGATGAAAAATATATTCAGCCAAAAATCGACACTTTATATTTTTCATATTGACTTGCAATGAATACGGTGTATGTACGTTACCGAAATAATAGTAAAGAAAAATAACTTTGAAACATTGCAATACTTCACTGAATAATTTATCAAAATTTGTTTTTCCTTCCTTTTCACTGAAATTTGGGCCTTTTTCATTCCAACAAAGCCAAGAAAAAATCCAAGAACCATTTTTATCAATTTTAATCATATTTCCAAAATAGGCTGTCGATGTCTGCTGAATCATTTCTCTGATTATTCACAAAAATAATTTTATCATCTGTATTTGTTAATTAAGAATTGTGATTCAAGGTGGGAAATTAAATAATTTCCAGAAAAAAAAAAAGATCTGACGCATGGCCACGTCTATTATTTGGTTGGTTTTAATTCCTTTCTCCACGATTACCAGGTCTGTTATTCACACTTGGATGGGATAGTCAGTTTGGATGTAAGTGATTTATGGCTTCCATTTTCCAGGGCTGTCTTTGCTGATACCACTTAACTGCATGGTCGAATCCCATTCGTTTGCTCAGTTCCCAATGTATAACTGTAACTAGTATGTCGTGTCTGTTTTTCTACTCTCTCCGGGATAGCTGATTACATTAACTAGTTATGTCATTTAAAAAAAACAAACCATCATCATCATCATCATCATTATTATTATTATTATTATTATTATTATTATTATTATTATTATTATTATTATTATTTCAGTATACAATCCGGAAGTATTGAAAGCTAAGGACACAATTGTTCCCATCATCACTGTTGAAGAGATAGGAATCCGAGTATAACAATAAACAACAGGTACAGTGGATCTGGAAACAGAAGACGCGGAGAATCGGTGCTGAGACCTTGGAAATCCTGTCTGCCATCTGAGTCCCTGAAGGACACAAAAATAAGAATGCTGCATTAATGATTATATGATAATAGTCTTATATATATATATATATATATATATATATATATATATATATATATATATATACACACACACACACACACACACATATATATATATATATATATATATATATATATATATATATATATTTGCGTGTATGTATGTATGTATGTATGCGTGTGTTTGTATATACAAATATATGAATGTGTATACATATTCATATATATATATATTCATGTATATATGAATATATACATTCATGTGTATATATATACGCATTCATGCACATACATTCATACACACACACACACTCACACACACACACTCACACACACACACACACACACATATATATATACATATATAAACGTATACGTACAACGACATATATATACACACATTTGTTGCAGTCACCCTTGCCACCATTATACATATATATATAAGTCAAACAATGTTATAAATAAATATTAACACATGAATTAATCCAAATACTTACTAACTTACTTACATATTTCCCGCCCGGAACTCTTCATTATCTTTAGGCGTGTTACTCCCGACAAACTTTCATGTGGTATTTTGATATTTCTCAATTGTTTTTCTAGCTGCCAAATATTATTTTACCTCGGAACACGGAGTGCTCTATAGCAGAGGTCAGGTTCTTCCATTAATGAAGTCCACACACGCTCACATGCATTCACACTCACTCACAAATGCACATTCATGCACACACACACACATACACATAGAGGCGCACATACCTTCAGGAACTTACACAATCATATCACTTCCTTATTATTTAATACCAGTAAAACACGTTGCTTTGCCAACGGTGTACCTAGAGGTAGAAAACTTATGCATTGTAGTATTAGAAAAAAATATGGGAGTTGCCCGAATTGACCATTCCGGGCACTTAACTAGATTTTCCGCTCACAAGCGCTCGAAACTGAGTTCAATTCCGCCTCATTTTACTTACTCGCCCTTTCTTATTTTCCTGACGGTCGAATTCAGCTGTTCAAATCAAGAACCACATCTTCCATTCCTACCTTTTAACAATCCCCTAACTCATTCCCTCTTTCTTCTCTCTCCCTCTTCACAGTGTTTGTGTTGCGATTCCATTTTCCAATTTTTTTTGTCGTCAGGGTGAAGTCGTTTGGGCTTATGGCCATCCAAACGGCTGCACCCCAGGTCAAAATGATAGTCTATAAGATAACTCCACAGGATTACCATAGGATAGGTGTCGTTGACCTCTGAGGTTTCTGCAGATCAATTTAAGATCAAGACTACTACAGTTAGCCGAACGACAAAAACAGACATCTTTTTGTGCTACACCACAAGGATCGAACGCGCTGTCATTGTAGACATCTTTTTTGCGCAATTATTATTCCGATTGAGTTAATGTGTTTTCAATTTGCATTAATACTCTTGGGAAAGGCATGAGTTTTGGAAGAAAGTTTTTTCCAAGACATTAAAATAATGTAAGAATTTTATTTCATCTAATGTCCTTTATCTGTTCATCTGCGTTTACGTTTCTGTGATCTTTTAAAAATGTAAAACTCTTTTCTCAATTGCTCTGAAGCAACAATTTTGATAGAATCAACATCCCTTGACTAACTGAAGATTATCGGTATCAGTTTAAAGTAATTGATACAAAGTATAGTGAACTCATGTGAAAGTATTCATTCTAGGTATTTAGAAATCCGGACAATTTATTTATAAAATCATACAGTAATACCCGATACACACGATTTCGATTATCATGTTTCCTTTAACACGCTAACAGTATTTTATCATAAGATTTAATATGGCAGTCAAACCATATAAAAAAAAGATTGGAGTTATTTTCCCTGGCTAGCTGGGATTTAAAAATCTTTCAAAAAACAACTCATTATCGTATTCCAATAAGATTTCTAAGTTCTTATTCCTTTATGAATCAATTAATTCATAAAAGGAATGTATTGAAAGAAAAAGTTGTTGAAATATCTTTTAACTCAATCAATAGCCTCTCCCTTTATTTCATTATATGAAATCTCCATAAAATATCATTTGTTCTCCTATGTTATCATATTATTTGAAGATCTCCCTCTGGGCAGCGCCGGCTATCCTTGCTAATATATATATATATATATATATATATATATATATACACACACACAGATGGATACAATCATCTGACCATTATGTAATTTAAAAAAATCAGTCCGCCAAAGAGCTCCACTGATTTTATACTATTCATTGAAGAGGTCCAGTGGCTGTCGATTTATGAATTTAAGAATTAAAGAAGGTTAGTTCAAGTTGAACAAGCATTATAGAGAAAAAAAAAGCAACAAAAAAACCCAAGCTAAAAAACCCCCCCAAAACGAAACAAAACAAAAAGAAACACTCGAGGAAGGCCTTAGAGTACAACTACCGGAAAATCGTTACAAGAAAGCAACGTAATACAAGAGAATTGCTTTGAATAAGTAAATAGTATAGGTACATCATTTTGTCTAATAACATATTTGAGTAACATGGATTTTCATTACAGTCAAATACTGTGGAAGACATTTATCATAATCACAGATAATGTTATCAAACGATTATCCTTATCAAAACCAGTCTATCTCAAACACTTTATTCAAAATGTCAATTTTGTTTATAATTCTTTATGATGTGAAACGGCTCATAACTATTAATTCAAAATTCTTTGCAAGATGACTGTAAATTAAGAATGCTGAACGTGAATTGTTCCATTTTTATATCCTTTGCTTAATGCTATCAGCTGGTTATTCTGATCTAAAAGACCCTGTCCCAAAAGAGATCACAGTATGCGTCCTTCACTTTAGATACATCTTTTGGCCTCTGATTCGAATTTCTGCTTAATTCATGTTCGTAGGAAGTCTTTCAGGGTGATACTAGAACAGCTTTAAAAAAATATTAGGCTTAATCCAACGACTTTAGTTAGAGCAATGTTTGTTAAAGTATTTCAGGGTCATTCACCCTCAAGTCTTTATTACAAAATCTCATTCATTCATGACTAAATTTCCTTATGTTTTTAATCATTTTCATTTTATTCTCATTTGTGTGAAATTTTATACATAATTCATTTTTTATCTTGAGCAAAAAGACATAACTTGACTCATTTCTTGACTGTTTATTTTATTCATGTTTTGAACATCTTAAAAGGATGTAAAGAAAACGAGGATTGACAAAGTATTAACACAAAAAACTATTCGACCTTTCAAATTTACATAAATGCAGCAAACAATTGTCTTAGAACATATAATTAGATTTTTTTTAGAAATTGTTTTCTTATTGTATATGTTTATCATAAATATCATTTTTTACGATTAGGAAAACTATAAACACGCCCATCATAGTCAATAGCTGAACAACCGTAGCGTAAAAATTTGAAATCATTCAAAAATTACCATCGAAGGATAAATATAATCAGAATGAATTTCTTTATAATATCAATGACAATTTCCAATGGGAAATATTAAAAATAGTAAAGAAAAACATTCTGGAGAATCTAGATGTTGATTATAAACCCATCAAGATAACACCCAGTAAAAGGTCACATAGGCTTAAAAAAAGATATTCTAGAACTGGTCTAGAGGAGTACTGATACCAATTTTCAAGTCAGTGGGCAAAACTGTATGCCCAGGAACGCTGGAACGCACAAACGCACACACACAAAAATACATGAATACACAAACAAACACATAAATAAACACACATACACGTATAAAAAAAAAGGATTGAAACCTTCGCCACCTTTAGTGGCTACTGTTGTACAATATCCGAGTAAATCAAGTCTTTCACATTGCATGTTTCATTCACCTTCCATTTACCTCTGTAGATTCACTACCCCCTCCCCATAATTTCGTTCACCCTCGGGGGAATATTTCATCAGTTTTACAAACACTGAGCTAGAGGATCAAACTATTGAAAAAAAGAACTGGAACATTTTAGGACTTTTCAATAGTCTTGTTTTGTTTCCCAAAAGTGGTAAAAAAAACAAACAAACAAAAAAACAGCCCAGGAAACTGGATAGAAACCATTTCGCTGGCAGTACTTATAAGTATCACGTGTTCTGTTGGATAATTTGAGACTTACGTGTCCCTGGCGGTATTGACAAAAAATGCTGTTTACTCATACCTATTCAATTTAGTCTTTACATGACCATCAAATTTGAATTAATTAGGTTTACAAAAATCAAATAAATCAAAAACTTCGGACTGAAATGGTTTTGAATACGGCTTGGCTCATTTTTTGCCGGGCAATATACGACACTGAGATCCGAAGCTAAAGTACTGTTGAGTCAGAAATATTGACGTAGTGGAAACAAACACCATATTCGATAGCATATAGGTCCATCCCCTTTTTCCAGCAGGAAGTATTAAGGAAAATAAACGCATTTCCCTGTATTCTCCCCATTCATCAACAAAAGAATTCCCACTCCTAAAGTTCAGCCCTAGGTGGAGCCGCGTAACCAAGGTTTGCCTTTATCTTTTGAGACATTTTTGGGGAAATTGGAGGGTATATGCAGTCAACTACGGTACATCAATTCAAAACAAATAATATTTGGCAGCTATAAAAACAATCGGAGAATATCAGAATACAATAAAAACACGATGAATCAGGAGTAAATGTGATTAAGTCAAGTAACTTCAATATCTCAGAATAGTGTTGACTTGAAAACATAACAGCACAATGTGCAACTACATCCAATTAGTGCACCACACTTGAATCTCATATACATACTGCAAGTATATAAATTGACAAACTCCTCCTATTGAGTTTCGACTTCATTTTCGTATGTAACAACAATAACGGATGACAATGACTAGACCAAAAACCACTAACGTCTTGCACGAATAACAATGACACAGCGACGTGCGTCAAAACCGATGATGAAATAGCTCCCACTTCTAAAGCCAAACTCAGGTCTACTTATTCTGCTGCTGTTTGCAAATCCGATTTACAGGACATATTAATAAAGGAGTTGAAATAGGAAACGTAGTTTTGGAATAACATTGTATGGAGTAATGGATTCTGTTTTGCTCACATTTTAGATTTGATGAAACGTAGAAGCAAAGCTTCTTCACGTTGATGTTTTTTCCCCGATTTTTTAAGTTTGTTTTGTTATTTTCTGAATCTATGGTGTCCAGTCGTACTGATAAAATCCATGATAACCATCAAACGTTGCTTTACAAACTGAATATTGGTTTTGGGCGACGACGCTTAATGTCCCGTGTCACCCTGTCTGTCGCCCCCCACCTTGAAATATCACTGTTGTTTCTGTTTACTGTTGGTTGGAGACCACCTCTCTACGTTTTGGGACTGTCGCCCGTGTAAGACGAGAATTACGAAATGCAAAAACTGACGCACCCGATTCGCTCGGGCTTGACTAAATATTTCATGTATTTTAATCATTTGAACAAGACTATAAAATATTGTAAAGTTGCGTGGGTGGGTTTCATTCCTTGATAGAGTTACACATGTAATTATATCATGGCATAAGCTGCATTCTTTATGAATATTATGTAATTCCCACCATAGGGACCTCGTTCCCATCTTTCCACCTCGATGGGCATGGCATGAAAACCTCCGGTTTAAATAGTGAGATCGGCCGTGTACACCTCGCACGTCACCTTGAAAATACAGTGCGCAGGTCTTTGGGCTATTCACGTGAAAAGCCCCTCTAGCATAGGACCTCAAATGACATAAATAGCCTTCCTAGATCTATGTTCGCAGAGCCAAGCTATCATCATCATCATCATCATCATCATCATCATCATCATCATCATGACTAATACTAGGATATTCCCGGTAAAAAATGACGGGCTTATTTGAGTATGGTTCGGCATTAAGGGGCTTTAAGTTTTTTTATTGGTTAATTATCTTTTGATAATTCAAGCATCCTAAGTTCAAGTTTTTTTTTCCAAGTCTCAATTCGACTCAAGCTGTTTAAATGAATGACCAGACAAGTCTTAAGAATTTGTGCGACATAATCTATGAGGTAATTGTTATGACATAATAGGAAGGTGAATTAATCAATTAGATATGTGATTGCAAACAAACGGAATAAAATTGCCTAAGTGCCTATTATAGATTTTTTCAATATTCTTTTTAATATCGATTTTTAGTCGATCTTTATCGCAACTTTCTCTGATTGTCTACGACAGCAAGTAAACAGTGTTGATTGGAAATGGAGGATAAGCTCTCAGTGACACTTGACCTCATGTCCCTTTTGCCTAGTTAACCTATCCCCCATTCTTTGCACACTGTCTCTCTCTCTCTCTCTCTCTCTCTCTCTCGATGACATATTTGTAATTATTTTTACTCTTATAATATTAGCAGCAGAAGTATTATCTTCAATTATTCATTTTGATCAAACATTCTCCACCATTTTGATTATTTTCATTTTGGGTTATCGCTGAAGACTAGGTGACAGTAAGTCTCCTTAGGTCTCCTGCCCATCTCCCGTATCGTCGTGAGCGCTCTGGTTTGTAATGTCTCCACTATGCTTTTTTCTTGAAGGTTCGGCCATTGCAATCAACTGGGTCTCCTAGGTCTCATATTTCCAGCACTCTCCTCAGTATTTGTGCAGCCCCCAATTCTGATCTGAATAGTCTCAATCCTTCCTTTTATCCTCAGTTCTTCCAATCTCGTTTTCATTGTTTCTGGTATAGTTCCGAGTGTACCTACTATTATTGGTACTAACCTGACTTTCATGTTTCACACCTAGAGTTCCCTTTCAAGGTCCTGGTATTTCTCTAGTTTTTCACTGTTTTTCGTATTCGTTCTATGTCGTGGGGATAGAGTGCCTCCCTGAAAAAATACCCCTTTTATGTTTACATCCACTACGTTTTCTTCTGTGGCTGTCGATTGTACTTTTCAGGTTTCCTTAGGGTTGGCCATGAATCTCATCACTGGTTCGCTGATCTTGAGGCATTCGAGTATCTAGCTATCTGGGATCATGTCGTATGCTTTTTTTTTCATAGTCAATCCATCCCATTGCTCCATTTTTTTCTCCCTTTCCTCACTTCTTTTAGGATCATCTGGTCAATGTAGAACAAGTCATTCGCTCCTTTGGTTCCTCTCCCACATTCATTCTGTATCTTCTTGTGATAGTCCTCTTCTTCGCAGGATTTTCTTCATTTGTGGTAGGTACGTTATTGGTCTATTAATGTTTACCCGGTTCCCTTTCTCAGTGTCCTTTTGGATGAGGGTCTTTGGTCATCCATTCTGGGACCTTGCCTTCATGTTGGTAACTTTGTAGTTGGTGGATGATTCTGTCGTAGAATGTGGTGAATTTATGGAACCAATATCCGTAGATCCCATCAGGTACTGGTGCTTTCCAGTTGGCTATTTTTGAAGGTCTGTTCCAATGCGGTATCATTGAATACAACTTGTTCAACGTCATCTATGTATTTGAGTTCTCTTTTGATGTTATCTAACCAAATTGGAACTTTGTTATGTCTTCTTTGGTGTCTCTATATGTCGTTCCAGAAGTTCTCTTTCTATGTGGCATCCGGTTTTATGTTTTGTCTTCTTTTTCTGTTCAGGTCCTAGCAAAATTTTTTTGGTTTTTGTGGAAAGTTTTGTTCTGTGTGTATTGGGCAGGATTTTCTCTATATATCTTTAGTCTTGCTCCTTTGGATGGTCTACTTTGGTGCATTTATTCCATTGCAGCGGATAAGCTTTTTTATCAAATATTGTATTTGTCCCCTAGTCTTGCGCGTGGTCTATTCGAGTGTGATGCATTTTTCAACAAGTATTGTTATTATTATTATTATTATTATTATTATTATTATTATTATTATTATTATTATTGATATTTGCAATCTCACACCAGTTGCCTGGTGGTAACTGCTGGAGTTTGAGTGACAGCAAGTCTCCTCAAGTCTCCAGCCCTCCTCTCCTAGTACTCATAAGTCGCAGTAATACTGTGATTTACAGTTTCACACCGGTTGCTCAGTGATTATCGCTGAAGGCTGAGTGACAATTATTATTATTATTATTATTATTATTATTATTATTATTATTATTATTTGGAATCTCACACCAGTTGCCTGGTGGTAACCGCTGGAGTTTGAGTGACAGCAAGTCTCCTCAAGTCTCCAGCCCTCCTCTCCTAGTACTCATAGGTCGCAGTAATTCTGCGATTTACAGTTTCACACCGGTTGCCCAGTGGTTATCGCTGAAGGCTGAGTGACAATAAGTCTCCTCAGGTCTTCAGCTAACGTCTCCTCTCTCTTTCGTATATCATGACAGAGCTACGATTCGTTGCAGTACTTATATCTCTAGCACCTTCCTCAGTACCCGTGCAGTTCCAAGTAGTGCTGTGGTCTGTACGGTCTCTATCCTCCCCCTAATCCCGATCTCCTCCAGTCTCTCCCTCAGCGTTTTGGGGACAGTTCCTAGTGCTCCCACTATGACCGGTACTACCCTGGTTTTCATGTTCCACATTTTCTTCAACTCCCTTGCTAGGTCCTGGTATTTTTCCCTTTTTTCACCCTCCTTCTTTTTTACTCTATGGTCTGCAGGCACAGCAACGTCTATTATTTGGCAGGCCTTCCTTTTTTTGTCTACTATTACTAAGTCCGGCCTTCTTGCCTGGATGAGGTGGTCAGTTTGGATGTCAAAGTCCCACAGTAGTTTGTGGTTGTCATTCTCCAAAACTGCCTCTGGCTTGTGCTGATACCACTTTTCCCCATGGTTGAATCCCATTTGTTTACTTAGTTCCCAGTGTATCATCGTTGCTACTCTATCGTGTCTATGCTTATACTCCTTCTGGGCGAGTTGGCTACATTCACTAGTTATGTGGTTTACTGTCTCATCTCTTTCACCGCACATGCGGCATTTGCTGTTTGTCTGAGTTCTGTCGATTTTTGCTTTTATGTAGTTTGTCCTTATGCTTTTGTTTTGGGCTGCCATGATGAGCGATTCTGTTTCTCTCTTAAGGTTTCCCTTTCGTAACCACGTCCATGATTTGCTATATCTTTTATCTGTCTTTTAAACTCGCCGTACAATTTTTTCCCTTCCCACTTTTCTTTTCTAGTTTGCTGTACCGTTCCATTGCTTTCTACTTTGTTTGTTGCACTATCCCTCGCGCTCTTTATGATTTCTTCACTATTTGTTTGCACATATCTATCTAGGACTACTTTAGCTCTCTGGACACAATCTTCTATGCTGATGAGCCCCCTACCACCTTCTTTTCTCTTAACGTATAGTCTATCTGTATCATCCCTAGGGTGTAATGCTTTATGCATCGTCATAAGTTTCCTTGTTCGCCTATCCATTGATTGGAGCTCTTCCTTTGTCCATCCTAGGAATGGTCCTGTATACCTAACTACTGACACAGCCCAGGTGTTCATTCCTTTTATTAGATTTCTGCTATTTAATTTGGTTTCTAATATTTTCCTTATCCTTCTAAGGTATTCCCTCTTAATCTTCTCTTTCATCTCTTCCCGTTTTATCGTGTCACATTCAAGGACACCTAGGTACTTGTATCGGTCTTGTGCAGTCAATGCCCTAATCTTGTTGTTGTCCGGAAGTTCAATTCCCTCAGTCATTGAAAGCCTTCCTTTGTGCATCACCATGATTGCACATTTTTCTATCCCAAACTCCATTCCTATGTCCTCACTATATTCCCTTACTTCGTTGAACAGAGTCTCAAGCTCTCCCCTGTTTTTCGCAAACAATTTAATATCGTCCATGTACATTAAGTGGTTGACATTTCCTTTTGTTTTAGAGAAGTGGTATCCTTTGCTGTTTTTCAGGATTCTGTTAAGCGGTATCATTGTTAGAACAAATAATAGTGGGGACAACGAGTCTCCTTGGAAGATCCCCCTTTTTATCCCTACCTCGGCTAGTTTGTCCCCTGCGGCTGTCAAATCTACTTTCCAGTCTTTCATTGAATTACCAATGAATTTAACCACCGGTTCGCTAATTTTGAACATTCTAAGGCATTCGAGTATCCAGCTATGTGGAATCATATCGTATGCCTTTTTGTAATCTATCCATCCCATTGCGATATTCTTTCTCCTTTTCCTTACTTCTTTTAAGATCATCTGGTCTATGTAGAGTAAATCGTTTGCCCCTTTGGTTCCTATCCTACACCCTTTCTGTTCTTCTGGTAGTAGCCCCCTTCTATCCATTGACATGTATATTCTCTCTGCTATTTGCCCGGTCAGGATTTTCCACATAAGTGGTAGGCAAGTGATTGGTCTATAGTTGCTTGCTATGTTCCCCTTTCCCGGGTCTTTTTGGATGAGGGTGGTTCTGCCTTTAGTCATCCATTCTGGTGCTTTGCCTTCATTCAGACAATTTTGGAGTAGGTGAGTGAGTCTGCCGTGTAACGTGGTAAATTTTTTGAACCAATACCCATGGATCCCGTCGGGACCCGGTGCTTTCCAGTTGGCTACTTTCCTAAGAGTATGTTTCAATGTGGTTTCATTCAGTACTATTGGTTCTCCCTTGTCTATATCTTCTAGTTCTTTTCTCATGTTTCCTAACCATTGCGGTGTTACGTTATGTCTTTTTGGGTGCCCCCATATGCTATTCCAATAGTTCTTGGCCTCTGTGGCATCTGGTTTCATGTCCTGCCTTCTTTCCCCATTTAAATCTCGGTAAAACTTTTTCTCATTGTTTTGGAATGTGCGGTTTTGTGTGTATTGGGCCGTTCTTAGTCTGTATCTTTTTAGTCTTGCCTCTTTGGCTAGTCTTTTTTGGTGTAACTCTTCGACTACAGTTGCGATGCCTTTTTGCGTTACCTTGTATTTGTTATAAAGTCTTACTCGTGGTCTGTCTGTGTGTGGTGTATTTCTAAACAGTACTTCATCTCTCTGTAGTTGGGAGATCTGCCTTTGTAACCTTCTCTCCCAGTTGGGTTTCCCTTCCCTATTATTGCTCGGGTCCCTATCTTGTGTTGTAAAGCTTTGTGCTACCATTTTCGCCCCTGCATAAATTAGGTTGTTGAGTTCTAGGAGGGTGTTTGTTTCTATGTGCTGTAAGAGGCAGTTGACCTGCTCGGTCACTTCTCCGACTTTCTTTCTGTCTTTGTCTCTTAGGGAGGGGAGTGTTGTTTTCTCTCCTAGCATGATCTCTTTCAAAGCTTGTATTTTGGTGTTCTCTTCTACCGTAGGTGCCTCGTCATCACCCTCTGATACATACCTTACTGTGGGGGTCTCATGGGGAATTATTCTAGTTTTGTTATTGGTACTAATTGTGCTGGGGGGGCATTCTTCAGATGTGTCACCTGAACCTCTCTCTACATTAATGCGAATCTCTAGTAGTTCAGTCTCAGACAGCCATTTCTTCTTTTGAATTTGCTTTGCTTGGTCAGCAAGGCGTTGGTTTGATACTTCCACATCAGATTTTTCCCTCCATATTCGGAGCATACGCTCCCTATAAGATCGCACTGAAGGCTTGCTTTTAAAGTAACAGTACATAACTAGTCTATTCTCCTCCCTTGTCCATCTCTTCTTCTTGTTTTTTATAGCAGTCACTCCGTGAGGACCGCACCTTCCCTGGGTGTCGTTAGTGGTATATGAGTCTTGGCCAACAGTAGCTATGTGACGACTGTGTCCCTCCTGAAGGCCATTAAGGGTACACGAGCCGGAGTTTTGGCCAGCAGTCACAGGATGACGACCGGGTCCCTCCTGGTGGCTAACAAGGGAACACCTGCCGGTTACGACACACAAATCTTGAATTTGTGCCCCGTTTTTTGCGGTAAAATGGTTTGGTTGTACTGTCATGATAGGGGTTTTTGGTTCTTTGAGGTAGCGCCAGACCTTGGTGGGTTGGTTAAGACCGATGTGGTTCAGAAATAACCGAAGAGCCCCACCAGCTCTTTTTGGTTCTTTTAAGGTAGCACCAGACCTTGGTGGGTTCGTTGAGGGCAATGAGCTCAGTGGCATTCTCAGAGTTCCACCAGTTCTTATAACCCATGGTACGACCTTACGTGGATAGGCCATTCTGCTGCACAGATATATCTATTTGGTGGTATGACCGTCCCCTCCTAAATTCAGGCCTAAAAATTAGCACTAAGCTTCGTCTGGATAAAATTAACAACCTTGGAGATCATACGTCTCCCTTAAATCTTCTAAGTCTTGACTTAGTATAAGTCTCGCAATCTGTGTTCTTCTCCCACGGTGGATTTCCCCCTGCCAGCCTATATCTACTGAGGGGTCCTAACGGTCAGTGGTGGACAGACTCCATTCATTCATACTCGGGGGGGAGGGGGGTAGCTAGGCATTACTTTCCCATAAGACACCTCTTATCTCGGTGGGGGGGTGGAGAATTATTAATTTTAAACTATAAATTATAAATTTAATTCCACTTACCCACGTGCAGCTCCAAGAAACAACAGACCACTCTCTCAACTTTTTTTTTTTTTGTCTTTTTCATTAGGCAGAATTTGGCAGTGGGCAATTCATCGAAGTGAAAACTTATCGGAATCGCAAAGAAAACCATCTCAGAAGTAGAAATATCAATATGTCAAGAATAATCATTCTTAAAGCCTAAAGAAAAATATCTTTTGAACCTTCGAAAATCATCAAAATATCAAGAATAATCATTCTTAAAGCCTAAAGTAAAATATCTTTTGAACCTTCGAAAATCATCAAAATATCAAGAATAATCATTCTTAAAGCCTAAAGTAAAATATCTTTTGAACCTTCGAAAATCATCAAAATATCAAGAATAATCATTCTTAAAGCCTAAAGTAAAATATCTTTTGAACCTTCGAAAATCATCAAAATATCAAGAATAATCATTCTTAAAGCCTAAAGTAAAATATCTTTTGAACCTTCGAAAATCATCAAAATATCAAGAATAATCATTCTTAAAGCCTAAAGTAAAATATCTTTTGAACCTTCGAAAATCATCAAAATATCAAGAATAATCATTCTTAAAGCCTAAAGTAAAATATCTTTTGAACCTTCAAAAATCATCAAAATATCAAGAATAATCATTCTTAAAGCCTAAAGTAAAATATCTTTTGAACCTTCGAAAATCATCAAAATATCAAGAATAATCATTCTTAAAGCCTAAAGTAAAATATCTTTTGAACCTTCGAAAATCATCAAAATATCAAGAATAATCATTCTTAAAGCCTAAAGTAAAATATCTTTTGAACCTTCGAAAATCATCAAAATATCAAGAATAATCATTCTTAAAGCCTAAAGTAAAATATCTTTTGAACCTTCGAAAATCATCAAAATATCAAGAATAATCATTCTTAAAGCCTAAAGTAAAATATCTTTTGAACCTTCGAAAATCATCACAGGGCTCATTCAGGGGAGGGGCCTGCGGTCCGAATGTTACAACTACCACTTATAATTATAATTAAAATTATTAAAGTTATTAAAATTATTATTATTATCATTATTATTATTATTATTATTATTATTATCATTATTGAGACAATATACATATAAGAGTTTAGTCTGAGTTAGTTTTCAAAGTCAATCACCAGAAATCATTCAAAAAAAGAAATTTACCTCTTTGCCAAAAATTTTAAAATGCTGCTTCTACCCTCTGTCTCGCAATCTGTGATTATTTATTCTCTGAAAGAGAGAAATATGACATGAAGTCGAAGGGGGGAATGGGGTATAAGGACTGGTCAACTCTATTCCTAATCTTATTTAGCTAGTCTCATGCACTGACCCAATCACACTATATACATCCATTCACCAAAACAACACATTTTTCCTGGTCTCTTTCATGCTGCATTTACCATAAAGTCAGATTCTCTCTATGATGTAAAAACTACTCTAAACCCCTATTTACAATTTTTGTGTGTGGGGGGGGAATAAAATTATGATGAGTATTTACAAATAAAAATGAACCCCAATGACTGATATATATTTACAGAAAAAAAAACGAAAACGAAATTAGTATGTGACCCCCCACAAAAGACCTAACATGGCAGAACAGTAAGTTAACCAGACGAAAAGATGGATGTCGAGACAAAAAAAAAAAAAAAAAAAAAAACTCTCAAACATCCTCTGGAAAACTTTACCTTCTGTCATCTAGAGGGGGAGGGGATGGGAATCGAAAAAAGTGGAGGACAGAAAAAAAAAAGGGGGGCTGATGATCATTCTCTCCCTAGCTAAGAAACTGTTGGCTAACAGAAAAGGAAAATCTAATCTATCCTAACCTGGGCTGGGTTAGCACGTTCGTGTCAGGACTGCAAAATCCTTAATTAACCAATAGATTTCAAAAAAAACACTCTAATTCAGCACCTTTCACTCGACACAGTCGGGCAACTCTCACCCACCTTCCGTTGAATTCCGACCAAGGGAGCCTCCCCCTCTCGACCCTGATTTTGACTTTGAGCTGGTGCCCAAAGAACGCAATCAGTTGTTCGGGAGTGAAACGCTCTCCTTCGTGGAACCCCTTCTGACGCGTCGTCCAAATCACCATTCGCATCACGCCAAGTAAGCACATTAGCACTATATGTGCGTCCTTCTCCAACGATGGGAACACATTGCTGCAGACAACACTGGCATCCAAGGCAAAAAACCGTGCCCCGACGATGCGAACCATGTGGCCTTCAACCAGCTTGCACAGCGGCTGCACCACGCTGCAGTGGAAGAAGGCGTGCTCAATAGACTCCTCCATTCCACCACAGCGCACGCACTCTGGTGAAACTACCAGACCCGCTGCAAAAAGCCGTTTGCCGACCCAGAGAGCATTCCGTATGACTAGCCAGGTGAGGGACGCCTCGTTGTTATTGAGGCACCTCAGTCCGGGCGTCCAAGGCCAGATTGAGCGACTCTCCGCCTTCGTTAAACCGAGCCCCTCGATCATTTCGTCTCGAACGGACCCCCTCACTATTACCCGATATAATGCCCTCCTCGACAACGACCGGGTGTCGTTGAGGCATACCTTCACCCGAGAAAAAACTCGGAGAGCGTGTCGGCATTCTCGATAGAAAGAGCATTCCGCCCGGGGTCTACGGCGGGCCTCACCCCCGTCGTCGGAATGCACGTTTCTTAAGGCTGGGAAAGCCTTCCTGGCGTCTTCTTTCCAGAATTCGCCGTTCTGCTCTTCTTGCGTACACATCCGACCTAAGAAAGTCAAGCGTAGACTATGTTGCCGAGCTTTGATGTTCGGCATTCCTAGGCCGCCTTCCGCAGGTTGGAGCTGACAGATCTTGCGAGATACCATGGGGTGCCTGTGACCCCATAGGAGTCGAAACATGGCACCTTCCAACTTTTGTTGGTCGGTACACGGAAGAGGGAGCACTGAAAGTCGGTAAAGGATAAGGGGGTAGATGTGAGAGACGCACACCTCGGCCCTACCCTTGAAGGAGAGCTTCCTCCGAGTCCACAGATCAACTGCTTTCTCTACCTTTTCCAGTACACCCGACCAATTTTTCTCCAACTGGAGGTCGGGACCGAACCAGACGCCGAGTATCTTGCACGGCCCTTCCGTCCAGGCAAAGGGACCAGGGAGAGAGCGCCCTCTCCACGAGTCCAGCAACAAGCCCTCAGACTTGCCGCAGTTGGCTTTGGCCCCTGTCACCGTCTCATACCTTTGGATCTCTACGCTGATTTCCCTGATCTCGGCACTGCTCGTTACAAGCAAAGTTATGTCATCAACGTAGGCGGTATACTTGACTGGCGTGTGACCACCAGGCAAGGTTAGCCCGCGCAGGACCGGATTCGCCTTTACTTTGCGCAGGAAAGGTTCCAGCGCAAGAATGTACAGCATCGGCGAAAGTGGACAACCTTGACGAACTGATCTGGACAACTGAAAGGCTTTCGACCTCACTCCATTCACTTCCACCACCGAGCTGGGGGATGCATACAAGAGACGAATCCAGGAGCGAAAGATCTCACCGAAGCCAGACGCGGATAAGACGGACTCGAGAAAACGATGGTCGACCCTATCGAATGCTTTGGACTGATCTAACTTGATCAGCGCGGCTCCATTGTCGACTTTCTCAATGATCGTGCGCACCGTGTGCAGATTGTCTTGGATAGTCCGACCCTTTACAGAGCAAGTCTGCTCGGGGCCAATCAGACTCTCCAGCACAGTCTGCAGTCGGTTGGCGAGGACCTTGGCCAAAATCTTCAACTCTGTATTGAGCAGAGTTATGGGCCTGAAGTTATCTACCCCGTCCCCTCCATCTTTGTCCTTGCATAGCAATTTCACTACCCCTCTGGTAAAGCGGCTGGGGATTCTCCCCTGCTTTAACCAGTGGTTAAAGATCAAAGCCAGCAAGTGAACAAAAATGGGCGACAGCCTCAAATACACTTCGTAAGGTAAACCATCGATCCCCGGTGTCTTCTCCTTCTCGATGCTCTTTAACGCTTCCCGGATTTCATCCTCTGTTATGGGCCCCTCGCACCCAGCTGCTTCAGTCGCCTCAAGGCGAGGGAAGTCAGCTAAATAGGCGTCGAACTGAGCCGAATTCAGTCTAGCTTCCCTGGTGAATAGTTCCTGAAAATTGGCACGAAACACCTCACAGATACCTTCGTTTGTGGTCACAAGACGTCCGTCCGGCGATGTGACGCTGGAGATATACCGACTAGACGCACTCCTCATTTCTTCTAGCCTCAGCTCATCGGCCATATTCGTTGCCTCGGGGGACATTCTTTTTAATCTAGCTCTAACTACTAGAGCTTGATCCTTCTTGGCATGCAAGGAGGCCAACTCTGCCTTAGCTATCTTAACCTGGCTAGAGTCCCCTCCCTCCACCGCCCGCTCGATCCGATCTTCTAGTGCCTTTTGTGCCGCTAGTCTCACTAGGTTGAGTCGCCTACTGTAATCGGCAGCAAAAGACCTAATTTTGTTTTTGAGGTTCCCCCAGAATTTATTACCCAGGATAGCCCCCGTCAGTTCCCGCTGGATTAGTGATGTTAGCTGGTCCCGAAAATCCTCCATATCCACGAGGGATGTGTTGAATTTCCAGTAACCAGACTTGAAGGGCTTAGCTATACCTAAATTCATTCGGGCCCTTACTAATCTATGGTCCGAAAAGGGGACGCTATGGAAACTTGGACATTCCAAAAACTTATGGTCGACTCTTCTAGCTAAAACCCGATCGATGTAACTGGAACGTTGCACCGAACTCGGGTCGCCACTATTAGTCCAAGTCCATACTACTTGGCGGGGGTGTTCGTTTCGGAATTTATCCACCAGGTCAAGCCTGTTGATCAAATCCCGAAACGGAATCACGTCACCGTTGTTAGTTCCCCTATTTACCCCTCGGTCTATATCGGGATCAAGGACGGCATTCCAATCACCCGCTAACACTAGCCGTCTCGACGGAACTACGAACTGATCGATCTGCCGAAAGAAGTTGATTCGCTCACCCTGGCCGTTGGGCGCATAAACCCCAATCAGACGAAAAGCCTCCCCTCTTATGGTAACATCAACGACGCACAATCTGCCCGCCGGGTCTGCATACACAAGGGAACACACCGCATTCAAAGAATGGCTTATTAGCCAAGAGACACCTCTGGAGCGGTAATCAAAATATGCTGAAAAGAGACGGAAGTCTCGAGACAGCACACTCTCATTGTCGCTCGAAATAAAATGAGTCTCCTGTAAACAACAAATACTCACGTCGAGGTGCCGGAGGAGACGACAGAGTCTAGCTCTTCTCGACTCATTCCGGCAACCACGACCATTCAAACTTGCTAAATAGAGAGCCATCTTGTTAATCTATTGGCGTTGCCCTCCTGACGCGAACATTGCCGGTGATAGCACACCGACAGCGGGTCCCATAGGATCAGTGCCCATCTCAGTTCTGATGGTGCCATCCAGGGACACGCCGCCGACGTGCCTAGGGAATGTTAGTTTTGCTGCCCTATAAAGGGAGGGGTGCATGTAGACGGGGACCCTCCCTGAACAAAAGTTCTTCAGTTTCTGCAAGTCCGGATGATGCCAGACAGCCAGTGGTGTGGTCATTTGGAAGGCCCCATTGGCCTCCCGGAGCATATCCCACACCTGCCGCGAGGTGTCTCCGACCCGGACTACCGTCAGCAGCTTTTTAAGCCCTGGGAATAAGGTGGGGTCCTCCACGTCGCGTCTTCCGGGCTCGACGAACCGGAAACTGTGGAGGACTTTTAAATTCCTTAGGGCTTGCTGCTGAAGCTTCGATTTTTCTAAAATGTCCGGGTCGACACGGCAGATGTGGACCCCTCTCTTGTGTCGTACTTTTTTTTCTTTTTTGGTAGGCTCGCCGGCGTCTCCCCCGGCTGGGCTTCTCGGCCTCTTTTGTGAGGCCGATTGTGTTGGTGTTTGTGTAGGTGTTGTTGTTGTTGATATTGTTGTTGATGGTGTTGATGGGGGGGACGACGACGGCGGCGGTGATGGCGGCGGCGGCGGCGGCGGTGGCGGGGGAGGTTGTGAAAATAACAGTAGAGTGGGCGGCAATGGAGGAGTTGGAGAAGATGTAGGTTCTGGCACTGTCTGGTTTTTCTTTGGTGTGTGTCTGGGTGTGTGTCTGGGAGATGTTGTCAGTTCTGTTTTTTTGGGGGGGGATTTTTTCAAAGTTGTTATTTCAGTTTTTTGGGGGGAAGATTTTTTTAAAACTGTCAATTGTGTTTCTTTGGGGGGTGATTTTTTTATTGAAGGACTGTGTATTGTTCGGGGAGAGGGTGGAGGGGTAACCCTCTCTGCTGGCTGCCTGGACTTAAGTTTTATGAGTAATGCCGCCGCCATTTCTTTTTTTTCACGACTCGGACTAGCATAACCCCCCACTCTAGCCCGTTCCGCATAAGACTGCGGGGTCTCTCCTTGGGGACTGTCGGTGTCGGTTCGCTTTAGGATATGTGGCAACAGGGGTGCTTCTATTTGGGCCTTCTTCCCACTACGACCTACTACCTGCCACTCCCCCTCCGTCTTCTCTTTTTGTGCCACCACCTTTGGTGACGGAGTCGACGGTTTAGGTGAGGGGAGACTTTTACCTCTCCCGGCATCTGACTGGATTCCTCCAGTCATGGCAGTAGGCGAGACTACGGGAGCCTCCTTTTGGGCGGTCACAGAAACTGAGTGGGAAGGGTCTTGCGTCAGGCTGGACGGTTTCTTTTTGCAGATAGCGGCGAGGTGACCGGCCTCCCCGCATATCCAGCAGACTGGCCTCCTACCTTTTACGATAAGAGGCAGTCGCCTCCGACCACCTATGTCCAAATAGTTGGGAATGGCCAGGAACGCCTTCCTGTCGATCATCAGATCAAAACGCCACTCCCCACGCATCGCCTCGGAGTCAACCGAGACAATTTCTCCGTATTTCAGGAGAAAAGCCCCGATATGTTCCCCGAGTACGAAGCTGGGCACCTCATGTGCAATTACCCGGGTCCTTCTCCGGCCGAGATACTCAACACGAATGTAATGCTCCTTTGTTTGGAGCTCTCGGCGCAGGAGATCTGAACAGTCCTGTTCAGTGGGTAATAGCACGTCCCACATCGCAAAGCCATCGCCTTTAACAACTTGTTTGGCTTTGATTCCTAAGCTAGCCAGTGCTTTCAACACTATGTCTTTGTTTGATCGGACAATTCGGTTTGACTTCTTGTCGACCAAAAAGACGGACACCATTTTCTTTTCAATGTCTTTCAATTCGACCAAGTCCACCAGTAAGCCGTCCTCTTTTACAAGGTGACTGTATGTCTGGCAACGCTTGACGAATTCCGCCACATTGACTGTATTTATTACGGGAGGGGATGACCAAACGTTAGGAGAGTCCCCACTTGTCTTTTCTTGTTGTTGTTGTTGTCCCGCCGGAATCGGCGAGTCTGTATTTTCCCCCCTCCCTTCATGGACGGGGGATTTTTTCATGTCTGAATTCTTTTCACTTGTACTGTTTGTCTGTGTTGTAGACATTTTTTCTTGTTTTTTTTTGTTTTTTTTCCCTATTTTAGGGGGTGTGGATGTGCCCCCGCCCTCCCCCTTATCGGGGGAAGCAAACAAGGCCCTCCTGGCCTCGTCGGCCATGAAGGGAAAGAAAAAAATACAAAATCGAGACAAACAACAAAAAAATCGGAACAAAAAAAAATCGAGTCAAATCGAAAAAACAACAAGGGCTTATCTTTTCGAACTAGAGTTTCAAGGGGGTCCTACTAGTCCGTTATCTTGTTCGGTGTGGTCGCAGGAAACTTGTCTTTTTTTTTTTTCAAAAAAAGTAACAGCAAAACTGTCGAGCGATCTGTGCTCTTCGCCCACGGTGGATTTCCCCCTGCCAGCCTATATCTACTGAGGGGTCCTAACGGTCAGTGGTGGACAGACTCCATTCATTCATACTCGGGGGGGAGGGGGGTAGCTAGGCATTACTTTCCCATAAGACACCTCTTATCTCGGTGGGGGGTATTATTATTATTATCATCATCATCATTATTATTATTATTATTATTATTATTATAATTATTATTATTATTTGGAATCTCACACCAGTTGCCCGGTGGTAACCGCTGGAGTTTGAGTGACAGCAAGTCTCCTCAAGTCTCCAGCCCTCCTCCCCCAGTACTCATAGGTCGCAGTAATTCTACGATTTACAGTTTCACACCGGTTGTCCAGTGGTTATCGCTGAAGGCTGAGTGACAATAAGTCTCCTCAGGTCTTCAGCTAACGTCTCCTCTCTTTCGCATATCATGACAGAGCTACAATTCGTTGCAGTACTTATATCTCTAGCACCTTCCTCAGTATCCGTGCAGTTCCCAGTAGTGCTGTGGTCTGTACGGTCTCTATCCTTCCCCTAATCCCGATCTCCTCCAGTCTCTCCCTCAGCGTTTGGGGGACAGTTCTTAGTGCTCCCACTATGACCGGTACTACCCTGGTTTTCATGTTCCACATTTTCTTTAACTCCCTTGCTAGGTCCTGGTATTTTTCCCTTTTTTCTCCCTCCTTCTTTTTTACTCTATGGTCTGCAGGTACAGCAACGTCTACTATTTGGCAGGCCTTCCTTTTTTTGTCTACTATTACTAAGTCCGGCCTTCTTGCCTGGATGAGGTGGTCAGTTTGGATGTCAAAGTCCCACAGTAGTTTGTGGCTGTCTCTCTCCAAAACTGCCTCTGGCTTGTGCTGGTACCACTTTTCCCCATGGTTGAATCCCATTTGTTTACTTAGTTCCCAGTGTATCATCGTTGCTACTCTATCGTGTCTATGCTTATACTCCTTCTGGGCGAGTTGACTACATTCACTAGTTATGTGGTTTACTGTCTCATCTCTTTCACCGCACATGCGGCATTTGCTGTTTGTCTGTGTTCTTATTATTTGACCAGGATTTTCTTTTATTCTACGTTTTTAACTATTTTTTTGTGTAGTAGCAGTGAATAGACAGCACGAATCGTAAATGAGCACATCAAACTAAAAATGCTGCATCTAATTAAAAAAGATGTCATTGCTGCTAAAAATTGTACCATCGACTTTAATACTGTACGCCAGTGGCTACGTGTATACATAATCTCGGATAAGGTCTTGATATGAGAAACTGTCAACCAAAACTGTTAAAAAAATGGGGCTGCTGCGGGAATCGAACCTGACACCGATAGAAGATGGCTACTTCAACGTTGCGATGCTGCTCCCATTTAGCTAAACAGCTGCCGATTCGGCCTCTGCATTACCAGCAGCAGTTTAGCTCAATGGTAAGAGCATCGCTACCTTGAAATGGCTACCCTATCGGTGTCAGATTCGATTCCTGCAGCAGTGTCATTCCCTTTAATTGTTTATCCTATTTACACAGTCTAAATTGAGTGATATGATTATCATATGATTATCATGTAATGGCGAGAAATCATTTCAAATAAATTCCTATGTAATAAAACGTAATTTATACTTCGTTCTATCGGACCAAATACGTCCAATTTTTTGATACATGAATGAGTATGTTATCTCTCGTCATATCTTTTGCTGGACAAAACAAAGTGCTTCTTTGAACTATTTCAAATACATTTAGTAACGAATTTAGTAAGATGAAGATAACCCCTATTAACCTGAAAATGAACTAAAGCTTTACCAGATAATCTTCCCCTGGAAGAAAGACAAAAGTAAAGACGTAAATTTAATTGTTATTGCTTTAGATAAATACGATCAATTGTTCACCGAAGAAAATAATATATATTGCAAATATCCTATCAAAACTTCCGGCTTACGATCAGGCATGCTTCACATATATGCATACACATGTACAGTATATATATATATATATATATATATATATATATATATATATATATATATATATATATATATATATATATATATATATATATATATATATATATATATATACATGTATATATATATATACATGTATATATATATATATATATATATATATATATATATATATATATATATATATATGGTAAAAGACAGAAAACTTAGAAAAAAACAAAAAAACAATACGGTATTTCAGTGCAAATCTGAAGCATATCTCCAGAGAAATGGATTGATTTGACTCTGGTTTCGGTTTATCGAAAAACAGTGTTCTCAGCCGAAACGGAGTCAGTGCATTGTTTTCTTTATGTTTCTTCTTATTTTTGGCCATTGTGTTAATTAAGTGGTAGCAGAAGTCAAATGGGTAGGAGTGGCTCGTAAGCGTATTTTTTTTTCACTATACACAGATATACGACACGTAGGTGTTCTGTTGGATCGTTTTCTGATTTTTACAACAATTACTTTGTATATTTTTTTTATATTGGGGATAATTTTTAATTCAGTTTAATTATAATCACTATACAATGATTATTTCTATTTTTATTCATATTTGTAATGTTGGTGTATCGGGCTTAATTTTGATCGTAATGATTTGAACTTCTAATTTTCATTTTTGTTGACTCTATCATTATTATTGGTTATTTTTTATGGTCTACTGGTTTAGGGCACATTACTATCGTTTACAATTAATAAAAACAAACAAACATCATCTCTGAATAGTTCCGCTTCGGTTTTTTTAATTTTAATTTCTTAGATGTCATCCTCAAGCTGGGCAATGACACATACTGACCATATTCAGAAGATGACAACGGTCTCACTCATAATAACATTAAATCAAATTACCCAATATCATTACGCTAGAATTAAAAATTATTCGTCCCACAAAAACATTTGATGAGAAAGAAACGACATAATAACACCTCACAAAAAGTGGCTTTGGGTACGAATTAAAATCATTAGAAAACTCAGATAACAGCACCAATAACATCAACACCAAAGGCAAGTAAAAATATGGAAACAGAAAAATCAATTGGTTCGACTCAACTTACTGCAGACTGATTATTATCAATATTGGAAAAAATTACTCCAAATAATAGACAATCTTTTCCACTGAGAGGATCGACTTAAAAATATTAATTACAGTTATACAAAATTAGAATTAGTATGATAAATTCACATAATGTAAATGTAACTGTAGAAACAAAAGCACATACTCCGTAAACAATGAATGCACAACCGAGAGCTACATATACCTAGCAACAATCACTACAACTGAACAACCACATAACAAAATACTACATTGGTATCTCAAAAGATCAATGGAAATATAGATACTGCAACCACAACAGATATTCATCAATTTTAAAACCAAAATTTCAAACTGAACTCTAAATATTTCTAGCAACTGAAAGAAAACAACTTACACCTTCTGTGAAATGAGCAATCATTGATGACCCAAGCCTCCAAATTATTTTAAAGCCAAGTACTAATTGTGCTTAGAAGATAAACGGGGAATACCAAAATTAAAGACAGAAAGAACATTATTATCTAGAGAAACGAAATGACTTCAAAATGCTGACGTGAAGGAAAATCTAATCTGTAACTTGAGTAACACTAGATTTAACTGGTTGAATAATATGATATAAATAATTAAATCCCATTACAAATAACAATAACAATAATAATAATAATAATAATAATAATAATAATAATAATAATAATAATAATAATAATAATAATAATAATAATAATAATAATATTATTAATAAACCACACTTACTACAATCTACTTGAATTCACACCATAAATTCAATTCATTCACAAGGTTCAAATATACTACAAATAAATACATCGTACACAGTAAGAGAGTCAATACAGACTACGCAAATATTAAACCCAAGGATTCTGTCAACTGTGATAATTTTAAATTACCCCAATAAAACTAGTAAATGCTACTCTTGACATAATAGATATAAATTACTAGGAATGCTTCAGATACTTTTTTTATCAGTGTGTTGTTAATCTGTCAGCTTTTTGTGTTGTGCTTTGCTTCAGGAAGTGCATCTTGCAACTTTTATCTGCCCCTCCCCAGTGTTAGGGCTTACTTTTTCATGACCTCAGTTGTTTATGCTTAATTATCTTCATATTCTTGGAAGGTTTGCCTCTATATATCTGAGATAATTATAAGGATATGATTTGGCTGTGCTTGAAGTCGCTGAAGGTATAATGATATTAATGGTGATACTACTACTACTACTACTACTACTAATGATAACGAGAAGAATAAGATAGCTATGGTGGTTGATTTCTGTGTACTTGTATATTTGGTTTTAAACTATGTTTTTAATAGAAATTTTGAGCAGTGCCGACATTTTGCAGCGACTTCATTTCTTTATTTAGTAAATCTTTTCTTTCAGTGAAGTTGAGAATCACTAATTTCTCATTTGGGCATAGGTGCTATGGGATTACAATATTCTGGAATACGTATGTTTGTTCTGATATTTTCCATTTTACTCTGGATATGAAATTGTCATCTTTTAGGCCCCAGTAATGTGTAGAGATGATGTATGGCATTCGTATTTTTTGTTTGAAAAGGATGATGTATGGTTGGCTAATTTCAATTTGAAAGTTATTTTTGATATTACTATATAATATTTCGCCACTAAAGGTTTCACTTGGGTTGATATTCCAGTTTGATATATAATATTCGATTTCAGACATTTGTTTGGCAAAGGGAACTCCTCATTTGTGCAATTGTAGTCTGGTTTATTTATATTTTATCAATTAGTATTATTTCTGATTACTTTATTGTTATGCTTTTTCATTATTCTTTGGGTACAAACAACTATGACTGATTTTAAGTTTGTCCTTGTTAAATATTTTACAGAGTTGGTTGCTCCGGGAAAATTGTTTTTCTATTAGTTGGACGAAAAAGAATTATTAGAAATAGAATGAGACAAAAGTTTACCACCCGAAAAGTAGACCACCCGATACTGTTTAAAAAAAGAATCCGAATAATTCAAATCATTCGCCAAAAAAACCCCCTTAAGATGGCAAAAGCATAGACATGTTTGAGAAGCAAATCAATTATTTCTATATATATATATATATATATATATATATATATATATATATATATATATATATATATATATATATATATATATATATATATATATATATATTTCTTTCTGTCGGATCATATATATATATATATATATATATACACATACTCACGCACACACATACACACATGTATCTACATGCATTTACCATTAAAGACTTTACGATGTTCCTACAATATACATATATATATATATATATATATATATATATATATATATATATATATATATATATACATATATATATAATGTGCAAATATGACTGTTCAAATTATTGCGGCATGTTGTAATTAATCAAGATACGTTTGATCGCGAAAATACGACCTGTCAAGTTTTTATGATAAATGTTCTTCTTGTGAAAGGACCAGCCCTATTTTCCACCCTTCCGAGTCACAAGAGAGAGAGAGAGAGAGAGAGAGAGAGAGAGAGAGAGAGAGAGAGAGAGAGGCAGATATAACGATCCAACAAAAAAGATCTAAGACAAGTAGATTCGCTTCAGAAGTGAAATGTCTCGCTGTGAAAGTTTGAACATATTTGGATGCAAACGTTCCACCTAGGAAAGTAAAAAATAGATAAATTGCATTTTGTTACAAATGTAGATAAAGTGCATTTTTGCTAACATTTATCAAAAACCAAACTTGAATCATTCAAATCTTTGACCTTATACGTATTTCTCTTGAGAAAATGGTTTACATTCATCTATGTAAAGAATAATAACTAGAAAACATTTTTCGTCATAAATAAAGCTTGCAAATATCCGTTTGTTGTCTGTTTAGTTATCTCTGTTCCTTACCAATTTCAATCACACTTCATGTATGTATGTATGTATGTATGTATGTATGTATGTATGTATGTGTCTATCTATCTATCTATCTATCTATCTATCTATCTATCTATCTATCTATCTATCTATCTTAGCCTCAGTCTATCACTCTATTAGTTTATTATATTTTCGTCTGTCACCTTTTAGAGATTGAAACATCAGAAAGTAATCCTGATATATCGCTCAAAAGATTTAAAAGACACGTCACAACATTGTCTTAAAGTATGACGCCTTTGAATGTTGTTGAAGTTTACATTCATCATAACCTCGAAGCTCATGTTGTGCAGACAGAAGGAATTTGCTTTTTCGCTAAAACTATTCAACTAACTCTTGACCGCGTTTTTTAGAACTTGGGACATAAAATTCTATTTGATGTTATAATACATACATACATACATACATACATACATATATATATATATATATACATATATATATATATATATATATGTGTGTGTGTGTGTGTGTGTGTGTGTGTGTATGTGTGTGTTGTTTCTATTTAATATGTATCCGCTGATCAAATTTCAAATAATTTAAATTTTGTACGAGGACCCTTTTCAGTTGTAAATAAAATCGAGAAAAGTAGAGAAAGGTTAAGCTTTTTGACTAGACAAATTTACCATTCTTTTATTTCTTTTAATGTAAATATCAGCAATGGAGTTGGTCTGTACGTCTTTGAAATATTTGAAAAAGTTTGTCAGCTGTCAATCTTATCGCAATATTTATCTTCTCATTGCATATCTGACATTTAGAAAGCTTTTCAGATGAAGCACTATTATCAGTTTTTCGTCTTGCTCTTCCCTCATCTTCATCTCAGATGCTTTCTATTCCAACTCAAAGCCCTGCGTTTTACAATGGTTAGTAAGCAACACTGATTGGAAATAAAGGAAATATCTCCTGTTAGACACAGACTAGATTTCCTTTTTCTTTGGGAAGCCTTTTATAACGCAATTGCTGCCTCACCGATTAAACCACGGAGCTCTCCGGCTGAAGTCATTTTGTTCCCACCATATAGCCATTCCTAACCTTATCTACAAGTAGTAATATTATATATTTCAAATAATTTTTTCGATTAGAATTTCTATTAGCTTAATATCTTTTTTTTATAGCAACTCCCAGATCGTCATCTGACAGTTTATAAGTCATAAATTAGAAGATGGACATTGAAAAACTGCCATGTATACCATAATACCCAGTGAGGGGAGTTATATCATGAAAGAATAGATAAATAGAGCAACAAAAATAAAATCAAGTTCTTATTGATTCATCATCATCATCATCATCATCATCTACATCATCATCATCATCATCTACATCATCATCATCATTCTGTTAGCACCTGTCGTTGGACATAGACCTTCCCCAAGATTCGCCAGACCTCTCTATCATGGGCATCGCAGATCAGTACTTTCTTAATTTATCTGGCTCGTCATGCCAACTTATTTTCTGTTGGCTAGAGCCTCGCACCTGATATCTGGGGATCTACGTTGTGAGTCGTGGTGTCCAGCGGTTGTCTGCCATTCTTGCAACTTGTCTAGCCCATTGCCATTTAAATAGTCTAACAGTTTCTATAATGTCTCAGACTCCTGTCTTTTCTGTAATATACTGTGCAGTCTTATGATCTCTCCATGTGAGGTTGAGTATGATTATCTCATGTGTACGTTGCTTAGTTCTCATTTTGAGGGTCAATCTTTTAGGTTAGGTCCCATCTTTCAGCTCCATAGGTGACAATCAGTTGGATACATTAGTTGTATACCATCCTTTTTATAGAACTAGTGAGATTTTCTAGTCCTTAAAAGTTGAGCTTGCTCTACCGAAAGCTTGCCAACCTAGTGTGATTCTTCGCTTGATTTCTTCTTCTTTTGATGACTTCGTGGGGATTCGCTGTCCTCCATAGATGTTGTGGTCTACTCTCTCTAGCTCTACATTTTCTATTTCGATCGTCGAGTCTTTGTTCCCAACATGTTTGTTGTACATGACCTTTGTTTCGCTGAAGTTCATGTGGAGACTAACTCGTGCGTATATAATTGAAAAGTATACTGTGTACATATGGAAATAGTGAAACGAAAAATAAAAATCTACAAATATAACCAAATGATTTTGTTTAGGCTTTTTTGTCCTTCGGATCAGGAATATGTAGGTTCTAATTATAAACAATATTGGAAAGGAATTTTGAGACTGAAATGATAAAGTAAAAGCAGAGAACCGAACGAGGAGCCGCGATTCCTTTGTTCGAGATTGTATTCAGTCATTGTAGTATAAGCTATTTGTTATCACATAGCAGCAATTCAGCTTTTGACAATCAACTTAGAAATTGTCAGACAAACAATAGCAACAGAAGCTGACTCTGAGAAATTTGAGGGGTTGTTTATAAAACAATCTAGCGTTCCTTTAAAATAAGCTATCTACATGCAGTGAAGTCTCAAATGAATAAAACTGCTATCAACATATGATTCGGGTTATTCCTTTTCATTGCGATTAGCTGCGACACGACTTCTTCACAGGTCCTTTGATGCTGAGACCCCACTAACCCACGAGAGAATAAGAATCAATCACCACTTCACCACCACCATCATCTGGTCCCTCATAACATAACATATCCTGTTATTTCGACCCCATGAATAAGTACGTTATAATCATAAACAATATTTGAAAGGAATTTCGAAACTGGAATAATGAAATAAACAAATCTTGGATGATGCAAATCTGACTTATGTGATGGCTGAGAAGGTTATGAGAGGAATCATGTGACCTGGTGCCATAAAACTACTAATGATGTCATTTTGTAAAATCTACGTCTGCGTGTTACTAAAATCAGATAGGTATAATACGAAACAAATAAAAGTCAGAGGGAGTCTTCCGTCGAACTTCTCCATGAGGTGCATGTCGGTGAGGGCTTCACCCGCCTTCCCTCTCCGCTGGGGGCGTTGCCACCTCAGAAACCAGAGAGCCGTGACTATCCTGGTCGAGAATGTGTTCACTCAGTAGTAGTAAGCTACTTGTAAACACATAGCATAAATTCAGCTTGTGGCAACCATTTGACAAGTTCATATAAACATAACTTACCAAAGTAAAATGAAGGACGGCTTTTTCCTTGGAAATGATCAATCCCTGGCAGTGCACTTTTAAACGCCAACTGAATTGAACTGCTACCAATATGCTATATGCTGCAAGAAGACTTTCTTTTAAAGTTCCTTTGTATTCTAAGACTTCAGTGGCCAACGACTGGAGGAGTCAAACAACATAACACCACCAGAGAATAGATGAAGAAAGTACAGACATCATCTTACTGCTTCATCATCATTATCTGACCACTGATCAGATAATGCATGCAACCAATGTCCCTTAGCACCACACAGTGATCATCAGAATCATCATCAACATGGCCTGCCCATTGTCATTTGAGTCAAGCAAACTATGTCCGTGATAGAGGTAATCAATAAAAGAAAAAGGAAATTTAGAGAAGGGGATTATAGAAAATATAAAAAAATCAGGTCTGATTCGTCAATCAAAACCATCATGCAACGACATGTTTTGGTAAAATGCCATGTTAGGGGCGATCAATTAAAAGAGGGAAAAATGAAAGATGGGAAATATAGAAAATATACAAAAATAATTTAGTATCAAAGAAGAGATTCAAACGTTGATATCATAGGGTTGCATCTCTTAATTCTAACTGTTACAGTTTTGCATTATTATGGGTAAGTCGGCTATTTGAACAATTTAATTTAAAAGCTATTTCCACAGTATGAAAACATTACTCAATACATCGAGGGCACTATTGTGAGTAAATCAATGTATTATAATAATAATAATAATAATGATAATAATAATAATAATAATAATAATAATAATAATAATAATAATAATAATAATAATAATAATAATAATGGAAAGGACTGAACATATGGACTTTATCAGTTGTAAGATGCACTGGACCATTCCTTGGATGAAGAAAAGGAAAACTTCAAAAATCGACTGAACCCTAACAAACAGCAAATTCTGGGATGAGACGGAAAATCACATGACCAATGAATGTAGTCAACTAGCCCAGACGGAGTATAAAAACAGACACGACATGACAGCAACAGTGATTCCCTGGAAACTGAGCGAACGAATGGGATTCAACCATGCAGAAAAGTGGAACCAGCACAAACCGGAGACAGCCTGAAGAATGGAGGCCATAAATTACTCTGGGGCTTTGACAACCAAATTGACCACCTCATCTTAGTGAGAAAACCAGACCTGGTAATCGTGGAGAAGAAAAATAGGACCTACCAAATAATAGACGAGGCCGTTCCTGTGGTCACAGAGTAAATAGGAAAGAGTTTGAAAAGCTGGAGAAATACCAGGCAAAAGAACTGAAGAAGGTGTGAAACATGAAAGTCACAGTAGTACCAGTAATAGTAGGTGCACTCAGAACTGTAAAGATACTGAAAGTGAGATTGGAGGAACTGGGGATAAGAGGAAGGATGGAAGACTACACAGACCACAGCACTACTAGAACTTCACTAATACCGTGGAGAGTCCTAAAATTATGACATCTACGTCCCCAAGCATCTAGCAATGGCTTAACGCTCCCCCCCAAAAGCATGGTGAAGGAGGTACAAACCACAGCGCTGCTTTGATACGTGAGGTCTATGAGAGTGTGAAGAAGAGAGCTAGAGACTTGAGAAAACTAGTTGTCACTCTTTTTCCAGCAGTGACCACCTGGCACCTGGTGTGATGTCCCCTAAGCACTAGGAACTGTCCCCAAAACGCTGAGGGTGAGACTGGAGGAGATCGGGATTAGGGGAAGGATAGAGGCCGTACAGACCACAGCACTACTGGGAACTGCACGGATACTGAGGAAGGTGCTAGAGATATAAGTACTGCAGCGAATTGTAGCTCTGTCATGATATGCGAAAGAGAGAGGAGACGTTAGCTGAAGACCTGAGGAGACTTATTGTCACTCAGCCTTCAGCGATAACCACTGGGCAACCGGTGTGAAACTGTAAATCGCAGAATTACTGCGACCTATGAGTACTAGGAGAGGAGGGCTGGAGACTTGAGGAGACTTGCTGTCACTCAAACTCCAGCGGTTACCACCAGGCAACTGGTGTGAGATTCCAAATAATAATAATAATAATAATAATAATAATAATAATAATAATAATAATAATAATAATAATAATAATAATAATAATAACTAGTGAATGTAGCCAACTCGCCCAGAAGGAGTATAAGCATAGACACGATAGAGTAGCAACGATGATACACTGGGAACTAAGTAAACAAATGGGATTCAACCATGGGGAAAAGTGGTATCAGCACAAGCCAGAGGCAGTTTTGGAAAATGACAACCACAAACTACTGTGGGACTTCGACATCCAAACTGACCACCTCATCCAGGCAAGAAGGCCGGACTTAGTAATAGTAGACAAAAAAAGGAGGGCCTGCCAAATAGTAGACGTTGCTGTACCTGCAGACCATAGAGTAAAAAAGAAGGAGGGTGAGAAAAGGGAAAAATACCAGGACCTAGCAAGGGAGTTAAAGAAAATGTGGAACATGAAAACCAGGGTAGTACCGGTCATAGTGGGAGCACTAGGAACTGTCCCCAAAACGCTGAGGGAGAGACTGGAGGAGATCGGGATTAGGGGGAGGATAGAGACCGTACAGACCACAGCACTGCTGGGCACTGGACGGATACTGAGGAAGGTGCTAGAGATATAAGGACTGCAACGAATCGTAGCTCTGTCATGATATGCGAAAGAGAGAGGAGACGTTAGCTGAAGACCTGAGGAGACTTATTGTCACTCAGCCTTCAGCGATAACCACTGGGCAACCGGTGTGAAACTGTAAGTCGCAAAATTACTGCGATCTATGAGTACGAGGAGAGGAGGGCTGGAGACTTGAGGAGACTTGCTGTCACTCAAACTCCAGCGGTTACCACCAGGCAACTGGTGTGAGATTCCTAATAATAATAATAATAATAACAACAACAACAACAACAACAATAAATGATCGATAACACGTTGGATGTTCATATTTTAAAAGAAAGAGGAAAACCAGACTGTTTTGAATTAAAAAAATAATATGATGAAATAAATATAATGAAAAAAAAAATGAAAATTTTCGATGTACTGTATAACTGGTACGGTCAAAATTCCAGTGTAATACAAATTTGAAAACATTAATGAAGAAAAAAACAAATAAAATTTGAATGTCACACGTCGAAGTTCCAAGAACACTTTTTTTAGAATTTTTTTTTTTAGAATCCACTTACTCTCGTGGTGTGCTAGAGTGTCTAGGCCTCCTTCAACTTTCTCTAGGACATATACCGGGAAGTTATTAGCTAAACCGTCAGTTTTGTTTTCACTAAAGTACTTGCTCGATTCTGTTGCAGCTCTATGGTTTGTACTGTCTCGGTCTTGACTTTTCCATCCTGGCTGACAGGCCAGTGTAAACGACTAGAGATCGTATATGTCATATTTCCAGTACACTCCTCAGTATTAGTTAAGTCCCCAGTAGTGATGTGATCTTTATGGTTTCAGACCTTCCTCTTATCTCCAGCTCCTCCAATCTCGTCTTTAGTGTGCTTTGCATGGTCCCGAATGCACTTATTAATGTTACTACCCTAGCTTTCATGTCCAACACCTTCTTCAGTTCTTTTGCCAAATCCTGGTATAATCTTAGCTTTTCAGTCTCTTTCATCTTCAGTTTGTAATCGGCAGACACAGCCATGTCTATTATTTGGAAGGGTCTCCTTTCAGTTGTCCTCGACTACCAAGTCTGATCTGGTCTTTTCGCTTAGATGGGACGGTCATTTTGGATGTCAAAGTCCCAGATTAGTTTGTGATTTTTTTTTACAGGACGGCCTCTGGCTTATGTTGATTCTATTTGTCTGGTTGGTCGAATCCTAATTGTTTTCTTAGGTCCCAGTGTAACATTGTTGCTATCCTGTCATGTCTGAGCTAGTCTGGTCCCTTTCTCTCCGCTGGCGGCACTTGCGGTTTGCTCGGTTCCGTTGATTTTCGGCTGAATATAGTTGGCCCTGATGCATTTGTTTTGGGCTGTCATGATGAGCGATTTCTTTTCTTTCTTCAGATTCCCTTTGCGTAGCCACGTCTATGATTTCTTGTTTGAGACATACAGTATCTGTCTTTTGAATTCCCCGTATAGTTTTTTCTGTTCCCATTTTTCCTTCCTTGTCTGCTTTGCTACTCCCTTTTGCTATTTTTTTTCTTATCCCGTTTTTGGCCTATTGGACTGTTTTCTATGCTGATGAGTTCTCTGCCACCTTTTTCCCTTTTCACACACAGTCTCATTTCCAGGCCAGTATTAATGACGAAGCCGTATATCTCATATTTTTCTGTTCCCATTTTTTTTTGTTGTCTGCTTTGGTACTCCCTCGTTTGCTATTTTTTGTTGTTTTTCTTATCTTTGTGGATTATCATAAGTTCCATCGTTTACCAGTCCATCGATCGGAGTTCTCTATTATTCCATCCGAAAAAAATGTATCTCTGTAACTTTCTACCGATACTGCCTATGTGTTAATTCTTATTATCAGATTTCTGCTATTTCGCTCAGTCTCATACATTTTTTCTTATACTCTTGAGGTATTCTTTGTCTATTTTCTATTTCATTTATTCCCGTTTTATTGTGTCACATTCGAGAACTCCTTAGTACTTATGTCGGTCCTCTGTGGTCAACGTTATGATCTCTGTTGTCTGGTAATTCGATTCTCTAGGTTGCCGTGAGCCATCCTAAATGCATCACCACTAATGTGAATATTCCTATTCGAAACTCCATCCCAATATCATCACTGTATTCTTTCACTTTGTTGAACAGCATTTCGAGCTCTTCCCTATTTTTTGCAAATAGCTTTATGTCGTCCATGTACATGGGGAAATTGACTTTCCCCTTGATTTTGGAGTATTGGTATCTACATTTTCAGGACAGTTGCCCAGTGTTCATTGCTGAAGGATCAGTGACTAAGTCCTCTCAGGCCTCCGGCTCTCCTCTCATTGTCCTCACATATTACAACAGCGCTGTGGTTTATACTGTCTAAACATTCCCAAGCTTTACTCACACATGCCCTTTTCATTCTAGCTGTTAGGTTATTGTTGATGACTGGCGGTAGTAAATCTGATATTTCCTCCCCAGTGCGAACCACAGTATTACTAGGGTCTGCATAGTTTCGATATCTTCATTCCCAGCTTCTCTAATCTTGTTTTCGATGTCTTGGTTCCCGGTACGCCTACTATAGTACTACCCTGACATTCATGTTCAGCACGTTTTTCAACTCCCTCATCATGTTTCTCGGATTTTTTACTCTCTTTTATTTTCTCTTAAACTCTGTGATCAGCAGGCACAATAATGTATAATATTCGATCATATCGTATGTTTGTATAATTATCCATCCGATTGCAACATTTTGTCTTTTTCTTTCAGAATCATCTGATCAAAGTAGAGAAGATCATTCGATCCTTTGGTTCCTTTCCTGAATCCTTTCTGTTGAGGGCCCAGTCCAGCGATGCCATTTATAAAATTCCTTTGTTTAGATATAAAGAAGAAATAAAGATTGTCGTGGAATGTGTGTCTGGAACCCTGGACCTATGCTAGTAAATTTTCGACAACTTTGTATGTTTACTACTACAGATAAATCATAGTTATTAATTTCTATGACTACTTTTTTACCTTCAGCTTATTTTTCTAGTTGTTTTTTTCAATCGACCGGATGAACAAAGGCGAGCAACAAAATATCCTATCCTATTTTCTTCGCTTAACTTGAAGCCTAATACTATTGATGCTACGAATTCATTCATTCATAAAGAAACTGGTAAAGTAATTTTTATAGCTACATTTTAGGTTGATGTCGTATCTGTTTAATATTCAAATGAATCAATCTGTTTTTGAAGATGATTCTTCAACACCATTTTACGATGATTTATCGACCGTAAAATAAGAAACGATTTAATAGTAAAACTACTTCTTTCAAGCAAAATTTGGCTAAAAACTATTCAACTCATTGTAAGTATAGAAATACTGTTGTTGAATCATTTGAAAAAAAGGACTGGTTTATTTTTTTCTATTTAGATTTAGATGTAATACTTTTGATTTTACGGTAATTCCATTTAAATTGAATGTCAAAGAATTTTAAAATACAGAATTTATTATTGCTAATTTTTTCATTGGAAAATTTCGTATGCTTTTAATATTCAAATAAATAAGTATAATTTTCCCCACATAAATTAAATAAGAATATTAAAGAGATTCTGTCAATTTCGCTAAAAAAATAATACGAGCAAAGAAAAAACTACGTGGAAAAAACTGCACACCACAGAGAGAGGGTCACCTTGGATAGACCTGTTGTTATTCTCGTGAAGATTTCTATATTATTGTGCTGAGCTGGAAGGTATCTGGGCTGGGATGGCCGGAGCTTAAACAGTGTTGCTTCATCGGCAATACTGAACTGACGGCACTGGAACATACCTAATGTATCTTTTCTGTTCTTCTTTTAAGAGTATTACTCTTTCCATGGAAATAGAGTCAAAATTTATACATCAATGGTAGGCATGTGATTGGCCTAAAGTTGCTCGTCTGATTTTCCTCTTTTCAGTATCCTTTTGGATGAGGGTCGTTCTGTGTCTTGTCATGCAGTTTGTGATATGGCTTTCATGCAGGCAACTTTGGAGTTGATGGATCAGTCTGTCATAGTGTGTGGTAAATTTCAATATCCGCTGATCCCCCCCCCTGCTCTGATGCTTTCAAGTTAGTTATTTTTCGGAAAGTGTTTTTCAATGTGGTTTTATGCCATACAATTTTTACTCCCTCCTTAAAGTTTTGGAGTTCTTTTTTTAATATAGCACTCTGAAGATTCGCCGTGACTTTTTTGGTATCCCTATATTCAATGCCTCTGGCTTTATGTTATGTCTGTTCACTTCGTTCGTTGTTTTGGGAAGTGCGACTCGGTGTGTGTATTACACAATCTTTTGTCCATATTTCTTTAGTATGGCTTCTTTGACTAATCTTCTTTTGTTGTATTTCTTCTACTAAAGTGAGTTCCTCCATTTTGTTTTATCTATATGTGTCCCATAGCCTTTCTAGTGTCTTGTTCGTGTGCAATGTATTTCCCGGCAATCCTTTGTCTCTCTGTAGTTGGGAGATCTATTTTTTTAACCCTCTCTTCTAGGCGCTTTTTTTTAATGTTCCTGTTGTTTGGGGTGTAATAGAGATGTCAGTCACCCTTTTTGAACGAGCGTAAATAAGGTTGTTGTTAGTTTTAATATGCTGTAAAAGACTACATGTTCAGTTCGATCTTTTTATTTCTTCCAAACTGTTTTTCAGAGATTGTAGTGTTTTTTCTCTTCTTCTTGCGTCAATTATTTTACGATTAGTATCAAGTTTTTTTTTCTTATTCCCTCTCGTTTTTAACTTGTATTTCAGTATTGCTTATATTTGTTTCTACTTTATTTTTAATTATGTTAGTAGTATCGAGGTATGTTAGCAGTGTAAGGATATGTTTCTGAGGGTAGGTCCCGTTCTCCCCTTTTAATTCATGCAGCTTTCCTGCAGTCCTATTCTTAATTGCCAGTTAATTTTCAGAATTTGTTTCGCTTGGCCAGCCAGACGCACACGTAGACTCTACTGCCAGAGGGTTTGCTTTTTAAGCAACAATAACTAATTCTTTTTCCTTTTTCGTTCGTTCCCCCTCCAATTTTGGCCAACAGTCGCTCAGTAACATCTATGTCCCTCCTGTAGGTCATCAAAGGGACACAAGCCGGAATTTTAACCAACAGTCGCTTTGTTACGACTGTGTCCCGCCCGTAGACCATCAAGAAAACACCAGTCCGAATTTTGTCCGGCACTCACTAGATAATGACTGGGCTCCTTTGGTGGCCCACAAGGGAGCACCTGTCGGTTATGATGCACAGATTTTGAATTTGTTATCCAATTTTTTGGTGATTATCTGATTTAGTTGTACTGATATATGTGTTCGGTTTGTTTAGGTTGGTCAGAACTGATTTCGGCTACATTAACCTCAGACCTCCGATAGCCTTTACCACCCATCGTATTCTCTCTTAGTGAAGGAAAATATGAATGCACGTGGTGCTGGAAAGAATAACATGAAGACTTTGCCTTCTACCTATTTTTAGTGGCAGACCTATATCATTAAGTATATAATTTACATAGGTATCGCCTCGCCAGTTGATTTGCAGAAGATCCTCCGTCTCTATCCAAGCAATGAACCACTCCTCCTTTTTTGCAATTAAAATTAGAATTTCAATAACTAAGGAATTAACTTCAACAGTACTGTCATTTTATATACAAATTGTACACTTTTCTTCTACACTAAAATAAATGTTTCAAAGGTTTAAAAGTCTAACGATAATTTGAGAAATTTCCGTGCCTTTGTGTGTGGTTATGTGTGTGTGTGTCTGTGTGTGCGTAGATGGCTCTACAATTGGCCATTGTATGAAATCGATATTTGCCAGCTGTATTGATCCGTGCACTGAACATTTTAGTGTCAAGTTTGAAATCACTTGGGTAAGCGGTTCTCGATGTATAAGGGGTGCTCGATTTACAATAGAAACTTTTTACTGAAATGAACACATATTTTGCAACCGTTCCAAGTATCATGGCAATGATGCAACTTACGTCTCTAATCATTTCGATCTTATGTGGTTTCGGAATAAAACAGAATGGACTGTAATAGATGGGAGAGAGATTATCGTTTCATGAGGGACTGAAAAAAATATGTTTATTGTCTTCTGAGAGAGTGAAAAAAAATCTTCATCTTTTCACGTGAGAATAAAAGAAAGAGCAGGGGTTATATTTTTCTCTTGTGGTTGAGAAGGGGGTTACTACCAAATCTTTTCTCCACCCCGAGTCTTTTTCAATAGCCTAAAGAAAGATTAATTCCATCTTATACAAATGAATAAATACTTACTGAAATTTAATTCTAAGTTAAACCTTAATTTTAGATTTAAATGTGTGAACAGATATGAAACAAACACAACCGCAATGTCCATAAACCAATTTAACTTGATCCTCCCCATTTTAACATCAGTCCCTTCCTTTTTTTACTTTAGTTTTAAATCACTTTTTTTAAACAAATGATTATAAATATGTCTTACTTTCATCTCAATAATGTGTATTTCTGTATATCGCATCAATTATTTTACATAACTATTATGACAGGCTGTCCCACACACTATTAAGTATACTGAACCATTAAAAGTTATTTTTCAGTTCAGAAAATTGAATTATTCCATCTCCCAATTGCTTAGTGGTTGCTGCTGAAGACTTGGTGACAGCAAGTCCCCTCAAATCTCTAGACCTCCTCTCAACATTCTCATAAATTCACAGCAGTGCTGTGGTTCACATCAGTTGTATGGTGGTCATCGCCAAAGGATCAGAGACAACAAGCCTCAACATCCTCACATACCGCAACGCCTTTGTGTATTGGAGCAGCTCAATCTTCCCCAGCTTTACTTACACACGCCTTTTCCATCCTAGCTGTTAGGCCATTGCTGACGACTGCTGGTCGTAACTCTAATATTTCCAATATACTCCTCATTATTCGTGCAGACCTCAGCACTTATATCTAGGTCCTCCAACTTTGTTTTCAATGTCTTTTGCAATCTCACACTAGTTGCCTTGGGGTTACTGCTGGATATTGAGTGACAGCAAGTCTCCTCAAGTCTCCAGCCTCCATCTCTACATTCTCATAGACCACATCGATACTGTGGTTTACAGTTTCACACCAGTTGCCCGATGGTCATTGTTGGAGGCTGAGTGACAGTAAGTCTCCTCAGGTCTTCAGCCCACATCTCTTCTCTCCCTCGTCTACCTCGACAGTGCCGTGTTTCACATCTCTGCTTCCATTTTCCCTCCTCTATTAGGCCACTGCTAACATTTAGTGTCACAGACCTTATATTTCTAGCACTTTACTCAGTATCCGTGCGGTTCCTAGCAGTGCTGTGGTCTGTACAATCTCAATCATTCTTTTTATTCCGAGATCCTCCAGTCTAGCCCTCAGTGTCTTTGGGACGGTTCCTAGTGCACCTATTATCACTGGTACTACCCTGACTTTCATGTTCCGCATCTTCTTCTATTTCTTCTTGGTATTTTTTCAATTTTTCGATCTCCTTTCTCTTTGCCCTATGGTCTGCAGGCACAACCACGTCTATTATTTAGCAGGTTTTTCTGTTCTTGTCTACGATTACAAAGTCCGGTCTTCTTACCCGGATGAGGTGGTGGGTTTGAATGTCAGAGTCCCAGAGTAATTTGTGGTTTCCATTCTCTAGGGCTGTTTCCGGTTTGTGCAGGTACCACTTCTCCGTATGGGTAAATCCCATTTGTTTACTCAGTTCCCAGTGTATCACCGTTGCAACTCTATCGTGTCTGTGTTTATACCCCTTCTTGACTTGTTGACTAAATTCACTAGTTATGTGGTTTACAGTGTCATCTCTTTCACCACACAGGCGGCACTTGCTGTTTCTCTGGGATCTGTCGATTTTTGCTTTGATAAAATTTGTCCTGATGCATTTGTTTTGAGCTGCCATGATGAGCGATTCCATTTCTTTTTTCAGGTTTCCTATTCGTAGCCATGTCCATGATCTATCGTCTTCCACATCCTGTATCTCTCTTTTAAATTTTCCGAAAATTTTTTTCCCCATTCTTCTTTCCTCGTTTGCTGAGCAGTTCCATTGTTTCCTACTTTTTAAATTGTTCGTTGCGCTGTTTTGTGCACTCTTTATGATGTCTCCACTGTTTGTTTGCACTTACTTTTCTAGATCTGCTTTAGCCCTCTGGACATAGTCCTCTATGCTGATGAGCCCCCTGCCACCTTCTTTTCTCTTAACGTATAGTCTATCCATGTCATCTCAGAGGTATAAAGCTTTATGCATTGTCATAAGCTCCCCTTTCCGCCGATCCATTGATTTGTGTTCTTCCTTTATCCATCCTAAGAATGGTCCTGCGTATCTTACTACAGATACAGCCCATGTGTTCATTCCTTTTATCATATTCCTGCTGTTTAATTTGGTTTCTAATATCTTTTTTATCCTTCTAAGGTTTTCTCTCTTCATTTTCTCTTTCATCTCTTCCTGTTTCATTGTGTCACATTCAAGGACTCCCAGGTATTTGTATCGGTCTTGTGCGGTCAGTGATCTAATCCTCCTGTTGTCCGGGAGTTCGATTCCTTCCGCCATTGCGAGCCTTCCTTTGTTCATTACCATAATTGCACATTTTTCTATTCCAAATTCCATCCCAATGTCATCACTGTATTCTTTTACTTTGTTGAACAGTGTCTCAAGCTCTCCCCCTTTTTTGCAGATAATTTTATATCGTCCACGTACATGAGGTGGTTGAATGTTCCTCTTGTTCGGAGAAATGGTATCCTTTGCCGTTTTCCGGGTTTCTATTGAGTGGTATCATAGTTATAACAAATAATTGTGGAGACAGTGAGTCTCCCTGGAAGATTCCCCTTGTTATACTTACCTCTGTTAAATTTTCTCCTGTGTCTGTCAAGTCTACTTTTCAGTTTTTCATAGAGTGTTCGATGAGTCTCACCTCTGGTTCGCTAATCTTGAACATTCTGAGGCATTCGAGTATCCAGCTATGTGGAATCATGTCGTCCGCTTTTTCGTAGTCTATCCATCCCATTGCAACGTTCTTTTTTCTTAATTCTTTTAAGATCATGTGGCCGATGTAGAGTAAGTCATTCACACCCTTTCTTCCTTTCCTGCATCCTTTCTGTTCTTCTGGTGATGGTCCCCATCTTTCCATTGATATATACATTCTCTCCGCTATTCGTCCGGTCAGGATTTTCCACATGAGTGGTAAGCACGTGATTGGTTTATAATTGCTTGTCATATATCCCTTTTCAGGGTTTTTATTATTATCATTATTATTAGCAATTCTACACCAGTTGCCAGGTGGTTACCGACGGAGGTTGAGTGACAGCAAGTCTCCTCAGGTCTCCAGCCCTCCTCTCCACACTCTCATAGTCCACAGCAGTACTGTGGTTTACAGTTTCATATCAGTTGCCCAGTGGTTATCGCTGAAAACTGTCTTACAGTGAGTCCCCTCAGGTCTTCAGCACTCCTCCAGTCTCATCTATCTTTCTCACACCTATTGCTGCAGCGCTGTGGTCCATACTGCCTACGCCATTTTGATGTTTTTTTTGCATTCCTCCTCTGTTAGGCCACTGCTAACAACTGGGGGTTGTGGATCTCATATTTCCAGCACTTTCCTCAGTATTCTATAAGTACACTTATTATTACTGGTACAGCCCTAACTTTCATGTTCCACACTGTCTTCAGTTCTCTTGCCAGATCCTGGTACATTTCCAGTTTTTCGATCTCTTTCCTCTTTACTGTATGGTCTACAGGTACGGCCACATCTATTATTTGTCAGGTTCTCCACTTCTTGTCTACGATAACTAGGTCCAGTATTCTCGGTTGGATAGGGTAGTCCGTAATTTGTGCTTTCCATTTTCTAGGGCTGTCTCCGGTTAGTGCTGGTACCGCTTTCCCGCATTGTTAAATCCCATTCGTCTACTCAGTTCCCAGGGTATCATTGTTGCTACTCTATCGTGTCTGTGTTTATACTCCTTCTGGATGAGTTGACTGCATTAAGTGATTATTATTATTATTATTATTATTATTATTATTATTATTATTATTATTATTATTATTATTATTGTTGTTGTTGTTTTTTGTTTTATTACCATTTGGCTAGAGCCTGATTGTGAAGGCGATCTCCTTTCCCAATTCCGAGTAGAAAATCCCGGAACCAAATACTAAGCGAGTACTCTTAAAACATTTTAACGATGTGAAAGTTATCTTTTTATGGGTTGGAGGTTACTCTTACGGACATTATGCCGATGACGGAGATAAAGACATGATGACGTGACCGAATGTGTTGAGCATGTCAGCGGGTATGTTTAGAGTTTAATGGGTAAAGTGCAAACTAATGGGGTCAGTCATTCGTGGGGCACACCCATCAATGAAAAAGAACGATTATGGCCCGAGAAATATGTTCTATTTATTGCTCGTAGATTAAATTTCAACTTGAGATAGAGATCTGATATCGACCACGGTTTGAGGTTTGAGAATCTGTCCTCTTACACACGTTATTGTATGCATATGAATTAGCCATGTGCAAAAGTTCAGTCAAAGAGTGCATATGCAGTTTGCAGTTTCATAAAAACAGCTAATGTATATATATATATATATATATATATATATATATATATATATATATATATATATATATATATACACACACACAACAGATTTGATATTCACATGGGTGAACACCCAATAAAAGTGATATGAAAAGCGAGTCACGTCTGTTGTTATACTTATTGATCCCTCATCGTCAAATACGTTTTTTGGGTAATCTACGTTAGTAATCCCTGTTTTAAAAAAATAAATGATGTACAGTATAAAATGACATCCATTTACAATACATTATGATAATACTCTACATAAAATACCAAACAGCATTTAGTAAGACATAAGCTATATATCAAAATAATAGCAGAGAGGGGAATGGTGCTTGATCAACACTGCTGGCGCCATGTTAATATAACTGTTTTATTTTTAAATCCCAGAAACGGTTACATGATAAAGAACTGATGACCCGAACAAGACAATAATTACACACAATACTATATTATCAAAGTCTGTGTACATCATAAAAACATATTGAAGAAAATTACATAAATTCCATTAAGAGATATTGGGAAATGAATGACTGGAGTAGGAAAAGAATTTTTGAAGAAAATGTTTTTGGTGTGTATAGTATTTAAAGCTGTGAAGCTATGTATTAATATCATAGCAGAGACTATATATGTGATAATTGTAGGGACATTTACGTGTTGTCTACTGGACGAAATATGCTCCCCCATAAAAATGTCTCTATCATCACATTAAGTCGAACATAAACTGTCCGATCAAATGACGGACATGTATACATATATGTATATGTGTATACTTATATGTGCGTGTGTTTATGCGTGACGGGCGTCTGCATGCATGTATACATGTACACGCACATAGGATAAATATTTGGTTAACAAACGGAAAAGGAGATTTATGTTCCATATAATCAACATGAAAATATTCTCGATGTTTTGAGGATGTAAAAAAACAGTGGACTTAAAAAAAACCCTGGCTCTTGCTAAAGAAACAGCGATTTCAATGTGCATCATGATTTTTGTTTTTTTGATAGTGAGTGCTATTCCCTGATTGATTATGTCTAAAAATTATGGAGGACGACTATTATTCCCTTCAAACTTTGCTTTTATGACCAACACAGTGATATTTTGGAATTTGCAATTTCCAATCGTGCAGCAGAATAAAGTATCATATTTCTCAAAAAAAGAACCACGAATAAATTTAGATTTACAATCATTCACTGTAATGTTGAACAAAAGTGAACATGAATGATTCAGAAGTCAGAAGCCATTATCTGTGATCCAAATAAATCACTTTGACCTTTAGCTCGGATAGTGCACCGTAGCAGGAGCTTCTAAGATTTCGAGGCGTACAAAGCATATTTTGGCATGTTTATTTGAGATCAAAGCGAAGTTTTGGCACCTTATCCTCGGGAAAAAAACTTTCAATATTTTGCTTGACGCCTTGAATGATGATCAGTTCGGCTTGGAAATTATCTGAGACTTCAAAATGATAGATCTCCAAGGTGTATTTGCCGATTCCAGACTACCTTTACTTTTGGCACAGAAGGGACATCGTGGCACACAACCAAAGACGGTCACAGCCGCCTGAATTCAATGAAAAAAGTCACGTGGGAGTCTCTGGTTGACCTTTGGAAGATTTTGATGCAACAACTGCACTAAGTTAGACCTTGTGGAACAATTTTTCATACATGGAGTGTACAGTCCTCACTTACCTAATCTGTCTGAGGGAAAATAAGTAATTCACGACATATCAATGTTCTGATCCAAGAAGAAAAGTTTGAAATGGATAATAGCCATTCTTTATATCTTTTATGTATGGCAATCAGGAAAAAACACTAAAATACCTTGCAAAATCTCGCCCCAAACCAAACTAAAATGGTAACACAGTGTTATTTATAAGTGTGTATCTCAGGGTAGCCAGAATGCTATAACAAACACAAACACACGCCCCCACGAATACGCCCCCTCACAAACACACGCCCCACAAACCCATGCCCTCACAAACATCCACCACATATATATGGGTCTGTATCATTAAGCTGAATCTTTTTTAGCCGGCGCCGACTTTACTGCAATTCCATTGGTTGTCTGATCAGTCTGCCTACTTTAGAAAGAAAGTGACGATGGCATTCTTCAATGTTCCATTGTATTCCCCAAAACACAGGTTGATTTTTCATTCCTATACTTAGTGCGATTGGGAATATTTTTACGAGATCCTATTTTCCAATTTATGAAAAAAAATGTATTATAAAAATACATTTACTGTAGTTCATTTTTTTAAAAAACAATTTTGGTATTTTCATAGTGGAAAAAAATTCATAAAAGAATTTTACAAAAGATTAAAATCATTCTTACCTTTATATCTTATATGATAATAAGTATATGTATTCATATCTTTTTTCGGTAAGAATTACCTTGCAACTAAGGATGTCATTACAAAAGTTAATAATAGTGTAATAATAGAACCATCGAACAATATAAAAAAAAAAGAATTTTAAAAAGGCGATATATATTCGTCCGTGATTTTGAGGTATTCGTCCACCGTGTTATTTATAATTACAAATGAATTACGATACTTTGTAGTGTATGTTGTGCAGTGGTCTAGGGCGTTCTTCCGTTGATATGAGGATCGAATCCAAATGGGAACAAAGCATTTTTTCCTTGCTTTCGAGGTCAGTGGCAGATTAACCATGAGGCTGAATTAGTATTTCCTTTCCGTCTTGCTTTCTCATTAAGTTCAGTAGGTATCTTCTTCTTTTCTTTTGTCGAACTCTAACTGGTGAGTTTTGTCTTTATTTCCGTATGTAACAATGATGGATGACAATGACCAGAAGGAAAACGAGTGACGTCATGCACAAATAACACAGTGACATACGCAAAAACTTATGACAAATTCACCCCAACCTTTAAATCTCAACTCAGGTTGACTTGTTCAGCAAAAGTTAGCATATCTCATTCACATGAACTATTAATGAAAGAGCTGAAACGAGACGCATAGTTCTGGAATGATATTGTACAGAGAAATGGATTGTTTTGTTTACTTTTTAGGTTTTGATGAACCGAGGGAGTTTGACTTTAGTGTAACAAGCTTGTCATATGTTCAATCGTTGATCCCCGTGGAAAGAGAATTCACTGATATATTTTGATTGAGATGTTTTTATGGAAGTACGTTTGATACATAGCCAACCAGCAAATCAACTTGAAGAACTGAAGAAACGCACGTTGACTTTAGTGTTAGTTTTTTGTTGATGGTTTGTGATATATATATATATATATATATATATATATATATATATATATATATATATATATATATAAATATATAAATATATATATATATATATATATATATATATATATATAATATATATATATATATATATATATATATGTATATATATATATATATATATATATATATATATATATATATATATATATATATATATACATATATATATATACACACGTGGGTATGTATTAGAGAGAGAAAGAGCATATAGGTACAAACGCGCCCACTCAAGGATTAGACCAAATTGTCACGTATGCACTCATATTTACGATCATCGACACTTTTGTCACACATTCAAGTTAGGTGTGGTTTATTTGGCTAACAGCAGAGGTTATTTACAAATAGACACCCCACCCCCAACCCACGGAGGAAACTATTTCGGTTTCAAATGATGGAATTCGGGCTCGGAGATTTATTGGCAAAGGTTAAGTGCCCCCGGCAATGTTCGTTTGGACGTGGTATGTCGGTTCATTCTCCGGATTTGAAAATTGTACCAGGTGTTTTTGACACCACCTAGTGGGCACTGAGTTAACTGCTTCCAGTCACATACAAAAACTCTGCCACTACCATCACCTCCACTACCATCATTTACGCAACTAATGCAGCAGTTATGGGGTGTGGCATTCGTGTAATAAAGACAGAAATTTCAATTTCTTGGGAATCCAAGACTATCTAGAATTTGAGACACTGAAATACAATCAGGAGGAACAAGCTTGACTGCACTGGTTTCAGACTCCCTTTCTTCATTAAAATCTGAAAAGTAAACAAAACAGAATTTATTTCTCTATACAACGGTATTACTAAACTGCGTCTCTCATTTCAACTCTTTTATTAGAAGTTCCTGTGAATGGGATTTGCAAATTCTAGCAAAACAAGTCGACGTGAGTTAGGCTTTAGAAGTCGTAATGAATTCGTCATCAATTTTATCGTTCGTCACTGTGTCACTGTTATTTATGTATGGCATTGTTGACTTTTGGTTTGGTCATTGTCATCCACCATTGCTGTCACATACGAAAATAAACTCAAGATTCAATAGTAATAGTTTGCTGATAAGGTTAAATAGGTCATCAGATTTGACCAGAAAGGAAATTCAATATTGTTGGTTATTTGAAGGTGGTGAGTTGGTGACAGCGCCTTTTTTCTCACATCATCATGTGATGCACCTGCACACATCTGCATTGTTTCCTGGGTTCATTAGGTGTTACAAAGGAAAATACAGATAAAATCATTTTTGGTCAGAAAGGGAGATAATCCAAGTTTCATCTCAGAGACTTACCCAACATTGGTGTTCGAGGTGAATGTTCAGTGCCAGCCACTGCTGCTAGAAAAGTTGACAGTCAATTAAAGGAACATTAGGGACACTAAAAGTCGTTTCATTATGAAAAGTTATATATTTCCCGCTGGGGCAAAAGGTCAGTAGGCACACTCTAGGTCAAAGATGGGATTAAAACAATGCTGTTTTCGGGCGAGGTAGGCCTCCCTGTTTTCGAAAATTAACCAAAGAAAATCTTACCCTCATTTTTCACTTATCTGACATTGCGCTGTATCAAGCTAATTCTGTCCTGCTTCTTAGCTTAGGGTGTTACGTATTTCCCTCCGGTATGAAGAAGTCGGTTTTCAAGCTCAGGTCAAAGCTTGAATTCTAAATGTTGATTCGGTTAGCACTTCCTCGGAAGATTGGCGTAGTACAATTTTTCAGTCTTCATCTGCTATACTAAAGTCAACTTCGTATTAGTCTTGCGAGAACAACAGCTGTGTTGCTAGTGAAGCCTTCATCAAATGATAACCCTGAGATCAGGCATGGTTTCAGGGCCGAAGCATCATTACCATTAACCATTGAGACAATGCAGCTTGTAGCCACAATTGTGATTTTTTCATATAAAAAAGACTTGACGTCGGGGCGCAGTTCACGAAGTAAGTGACAATTGAAAGAAAAGACTGGATGCCGATTTTAGAATCGATAATCATAAATGGTTTTTTTTCGTATAGTACAATCTTCCACCAGTTCTATGATTCTAAGATCTTCACAATGCATTGTTCACCATATCCTATAATTCGTCTTCAGAGTGTTGAGCAAGATTGGTAATATATTACCAGGTCTGCAAACTAACGTCATGCCTCCAACTATTTAACTACTTGTATTGGTCACAATGCCCGTGCGACCATTTATACCTACGGTGACGATCTGTGACCTCCACCACTAACTCCTCGGGACCTGTATTGACCATAATACCTACCTGTGGCCTTCATCGCCAAGTCCTAGGGACTACTACGTGTATTGACCATAATACCCATATGTGGCCTTCACCACTAACTCCTAGGCTAACCATCCGTATTGGCCAAAATGCCCATTAGTGGTCCTCATTGCTGCGTACACTTTATATACTTCTAAATTCAGTGACACCCATAATGCCACACACTTATGGATGGAATAGCTATGTAAGTTGCTCTGGTTCCAAAGGTCTGTCTCGAAACCTTCGTTGGATTTTTAATGTTGATTTGACAAATAGGCCCCCCCCCACTTGGAAAATTGGCCCAACACAATATTCCTAGTCCTTTTTTTCACGCTGGGCCTTGTATCGTACTAAGGAAAGCTTAGTAAATATCAACAAGATAACTCGTGTACAGAATCGACAGTCAACTGAAACAGGTAAAAAACATTGTAGCTTGCTCGGTGGTTGAAATAGTTACGTATTCTCTTTAGGGACCAGGTCTCTATCTTTGAAGTCTAGCTAAAAACAAAAATCGAGATTTCAATTACTAATTTTCTAATTTGAGCAAGTTCCGCACACTATCTCCCGTTACATCGTGTCTATCGAAGAGCTATATTCATGAGATAAAAAGAAAATTTTTCGATAAACAACAACACTTGCTTCGATATCACATAATTTATAATCATATATATATATATATATATATATATATATATATATATATATATATATATATATATATATATATATATATATAGAGAGAGAGAGAGAGAGAGAGAGAGAAGTACCATTTGATTTTGATTTAATTTCAAATCATATTTACTATATTTTGCTAGAATTTTGAATGTAAATTCCATGGGTAAAGATTCTCTCTCTCTCTCTCTCTCTCTCCCCTACCTGATGAGGTCGGTGAGGCTATGACTGAAACTCCTTATTGTTTATCACTGTGAATTAGAATCAAACCAAAATAAAACACAACACAAGGGTGAGGAAATAGTGGTAGTACATAAATGCCCCCCCCCCATTTCCCAACAGGAAGGATTTTAGAGATAGATTCTTAAGGTCAAGCAATAAAAAAAAAGAGAAGTCCTCAAAAAGGTTGAAAAGGAAGCGAGACTCCTCGAAGAAATAACAAATGGTTGAATCCTAAAAAAAGAGACAAGATTGTCGAACTTTCCAAAGAATTTTACCAAAAACTTTATTCGTCCAAACAAGGACTACAAAACAATGAGCGAGCTACGCAAGACGTAAGCAATCAACTCGAGGACTTCCAAAAAGTAACCCCTTGGGAGGTGAAAGAAGCCATTAAACAGACGAAGAAAGGAACTGCCCCTGGACCAGACAACATCACCATCGACCTACTCCGAAAAGCGGGTAAAATCATCACTAGGAAACTGACCGTCCTCTTCAACTTGTGTCTAAAACACAGTAAGGTCCCAGACGATTGAAACACTGCAATCATAATGCTTTGTATAAAAGAAGGAAACTTGAAAGACTTCAGCAACTACAGGTCTATAAGCCTACTCAACTGTGCATACAAACTTTTCACAAAGATCCTCACCAACCGAATCTCGAAAACACTCGATGAAAACCAGCCACGTTAACAAGCTGGCTTTAGAAGAAGCAACTCGCCCATGGACCACCTGCATTCGATAAATCAGCTGAAAGAAAAAGCAGCTAAATATAAACTACCACTTGCCCCAGCATTTATTGACTTCAAAAAGGCGTTCAACTCAGTAGAAATCCCTAAGGTCATGGAGGCCATCACTAGACAAGATGTAGATCAAGTGTATGTCGAAGTGCTGAAACAAATATACAATCACAGCGCCGCCTTTATCAGGCTACATAAAAACTCGGACTCTATTCAGCTCCAGAAAGGAGTAAGACAAGGTGATACCAACTCACCCAAACTCTTTACAGCCTGCCTCGAGATGATCTTCGGAAGACTAGCTTGGGAGAGTAAAGGAATTAGAATAGACGGTGAGTATCTGAACAACCTCAGATTTGCAGACGACATTACCCCTTTTGCAGAGAACTTACACGACCTCCAACTAATGATAGATGAACTTAATGAAGAGAGTTAGAAAGTCAGCCTACACATGAACTTCAGCAAGACGAAGATCATATGCAGCAACCACGTTGGAGATAAAAACACTGACATCAAAATCGGAGACACAGAACTAGAGAAAGTATATCACTACATCTATGAAGGACAACGAATCTCTATGAGACTCTCAAAAGAAGAAGAAATCAAGCAAAAAATCACACTAGGATAGCAAGCCTTTGGCAGAGCAAGCTCAACCTTAAAAAATAAGAAGATCCCATTGATCCGAAAAAGGAGGAGGTATAATCAATGCATCCTCCCAATAGTCACTTTTGGAGTTGAAACATGGAACATAACCTAGAGACAGATCAGCAAATTGAGAACCATGCTACGTGCACATGAGAAAGTATGCTGGGCCTCACATGGAGAGACCACAAGACAGTACAGTACATCCAGGAGAAGACAAGAGTCAGGGACATCATAGAATTCATTAAAAATCTCAAATGGCAGTGGGCTGGCCATGTTGCACGAAAAGCAAACCACGTCATGAATCCCCCGAGATCACATGCAGAACCAATGCCAGCAGAATATTAAATGGAGAGACGAGCTAAACAAATTCAGATAGTACTGGCTCTGCGACACCCATGATAGAGAAGTGTGGCGAATCCTGGGGAAGGTCTCTATCCAACGACGGATGTTGGAAGACTGATGATGATGGTATGAATGATCAATGTACTTGTATGGATTATGCTTAATCCAACAATATGAAAGTGAAATGACATTATTGCAAGACTTTTTGAGAACAAATGATTCTTTTCTTGTTTGTGACCATCTTTTTGTCTTCACCCTAAATTTCAGTTTAAAAAAAAAATCTCAACTTAGAATCAGACCGACGAGAAAATAAAGACAAAGGTTAGGGTGAGAATAGAACTCAAACTTTGTAGTCTACTGGGTTTAGTCTACGCCTGTCTGGCTTTTAACCATTCTGCCATGGGGACTTTATGGCTAAATCGAAGCTGATTTTACACCTTAAAACTAACTCCTTACACCCGATATTTCACGCGAGTTGATGTTTACATTTGAGACTTAGTGTATTCAATACAACAATTTTTAACTTTTCTTCTAATTTATTTCTAGATGGAGATTGCAACTCCGTGAAAGTGCAAAATCAGTTTCCGTTCCACAATAATGTCCCCGTGGCTGAATGGTTGAAAGCGGCTATGCATATAATGGACCTTCTTCCAGGAAAGACGATATGAGTTCGATTTTCACTGTAGACTTGCTTTTTTATTTTCTGTTTGCACTGTTTAATCGTGGCCGGAGAACAACGGTTTCTCAATGTTTTCAAGAAAAGTAAATGGTGAGTTTTGGCGAGGTAGGGTGTAGGTTAATTGTTTGGATGGCTTGATACGTCCTGTGTTTTGTTAGTCGTTTGTAGACATGCATGTCATGACGTACAACTGATGTTATCGGATGTATGTAGTAGGTGACAGTGTTGATATTATGAAACTATGTGTAGGTCGGGATTGCAGAAATTTGATTAAATTCAACTCTCAGAACAAAGGATCACGTGTCACTTGCCTGAATTAATTATGCACTTACACACGTACATAAACATGTACATATACATAGATATCAACCCTCCAAATGTGATTTGTTTTATCTCTGCGGTATTTTTGAAATCTGTCTGTATACAGATCATGTATACATATTTATCTATTCATATCTCTTTGTCTGTTCATAATTATCTCTCCATTTGTCTATCTATGTATATAAATATATATATATATATACATTAAAGCAATAAAGTAACTATGCACATACATAGCATTAATTTTGATTGATACCACATGCATATGAGTGCATATCATATAATCTCATATACGCATATACACACTTGGGTGTTTTAAAATCTCTGTGTGTACCAATCGTGTACTTTGATGTATGTCATTAACGTTTTTTTTCCAAATCTGTGAGTCTGCGCTCACGAGTATGTATACGTTTACATGTATCATGTATAAGAGAGAATGTGGTAAGCTTTTATTATTTTATTGAGCATACCTGATATTTTCAATTTCTTTTAAAAGGACGGGAAATCTGGTCATATATCGCGCATCTAGTAGCTATTGCAAGAAAAATTAAAAGATTTCATCTGATTAACATACCTCAAAGTCCCTAAAAAAGACAGAAATATCAGTTTTAATACCCAAATCCCGCGTAAGTCGTTTTTTTCTTAAATGCTGCCGATTAATTTAGCGGCCATCTTGGAGATCAACTTGAAAACGATACCTTCCAGGGTTCAAACTGAAGTAGAATTTCGATATGTTATCAAGCACACTTGATACCACAAAATCCGTTGGATAAACTTGTCTACGATGATTAATGAACGGGTAATGGGTATTTTCAGGATTTGGCAGTCATGTGAGACGCCATCCTGGAAACTTTCCCATTGCTAAAAAATTAAAAATACATTTGTCTGATTAAGCATACCTTGAAAGCCCTAAAAATGAGAAAAATCCATCGCTTTTAATACCCAAATCCTGAGGAATTATATATGCAACTGTGCTACTACAATAAGAGGCAAATTATGTTTGTGCGTGGTTCAGCAATACACACACAGACATATATATATATCATAATAGTGTATTTATTTTGAGTATACATATTGATGGAAAGTGAAATCTACGACCATTAGTGTTTATTTTAGGATTCCTATTACCTGTCTCATCGTGACCTCCTGAATCTTGTCTAGGGTCTGAAACCCCTTAGGAAAAAGCCAACAGTCGCAGGGAGTCAAATCTGGGTTGTAGTGGGGATAATGTTGACACACCTTAGTGATATGATTTGTTACATAAAGAAAGTCCTGCACCGGACGTGAATAATGACTCTGGCGGTCATAGTACATACGATGATCACACAGTAAACAAGTTCACTCGATCGCATCTCACTATCAACTGTCATCCCAGGGGGAATATTTGTTAAAGCATAAACATTAAAGCCCCATCTGATTAGTCACCAAGTGAACCAAGGCTGCACGACTGGTTCTCGATGTATTCGAAATTGCTGGATACTTTCCGAGTGGACCTCTCCCTCTTTTTATCTCTCTCGTTCTCACACGCACATGTGTGCATGTATGACTGTGTTTGAATTGATAACAAATTTGGAATATTAAATTTTCTTTCAACAGTTCTATTGCGTTTCGTGAGTTATTCATCTTCCCCGGCCAGTTAGATGCTCATTTTAGATTTAAGTGATGTCCCTCGTTGTCATGTCACCATGCAACGCTGCTTCTGTTATGGTTTCGTTTCGTGATGATATCTTTGTTGAATCTTAGCCTGTGTTCCCAGTTACGTTGTTCTTCATTTCCATCTAGTACTGCTTCAGTACTAGGTTGGATAATATCTGGAGTAAGGATAATTTTCTGGGTAATTTTGACACTAATACCGATTCTATCATTTGTCTTTAAGCGCTGTTCAATTCTTTCCTCACCATTTTTGCATTTTTCAATTCAAAATTGTGATCCTCCTTGTTTCATTTAGTAAAATTCAAAAGAAAGTATAATTTTCAAAATTTGTCATAAATTTAAATCTTGTCGGATAATACAGTTCCATTATCAGATGAAAAAATATACATGATATGTTTACAATCAGTTTCATCGAGATTTATATAAAACATGATACAAAGTTGAAGCCATTAGCCGAATAACAGAACAAAGAAATTTTTATTTCGTCTTTTTTTACGATATCATTTGTACATTGATAAGATACGCACCAAATGCACACATTTACGCGTAAAAAGAAATTCGATATTACAAAAGATTCAAATTTTGTTACTTGTTTAATTTTTTTCAAGGGACGTTCGTTGTTCAAAAAACGGGGATAAAAGACCATGAACACATCATCAAATGAAATAAAATAAATGACTGTCCAAAAATACAACAGGGAATGGCAGGGAGTGGCAGGGATAAAAAGTACTACCGCGGCAGATGTCCCTTTCAATTAAGTTTCGTTCCAAGCTTTGACTTAGCGACCACCCAGGGAAAACATTCCTGGTGAGCTTAACTCCCTCTTCGTGTTTGTACTCTCTCACACACACACACATACACTAACACACGCATGTACGCACACACCCAAACGCACACTCGGAAACAGAGACATACAGATGGACAGACGAGGAAACAGAAACAGGTAGACACTCGCAAATACATATAAACACGTGTGCAGAGACGCACACAGGCACTAAAACACTAAGTCACTCGCAAAACCACCCAAAGACACGGGCGATCACATCCACAGACACCTGCAAACACATACTCGAACACACATGCATAGACGTTGCAATATATATATATATATATATATATATATATATATAAACTTGAGATGTATCGTAGACATAAGAAGGTCTGGAGCAAAAAGACGGACTCATAACGGAAGTATAAATCATTGTTTTTTTCACACTCATTTTCATGAATTTTCTGATTGCTTTAGTTTAGCTTTGATTTACACCCACCCACATATACACAAAGGAGAGTGGGGACAAATACACACACAAACACGCACGTGCACACACACACACACACACGCGCAATACATGTATACATTTAAAAAAAAACATCGGGTGAAATCTGTTTCTTTTGTTTTCTCCTCAACCTTTTGGTCTTTTTTCCAAACTATTGCAATGGAATGAAATGTGTAACTCCATCCGCCATTTTGAACGTTGTAATTTGGTGAAAGACAATGTTCCAAAAGAAAAGGAAGAAAACAAATCTTCAGCAGTTATTCAACAACACGAAGAGACAGGCTCTCATTTTACATTCAAACTTTTAGCAGTTCTTTTGATCTTGGGAGTATTTTACATAGTTTTCAACATAGCAAATTAAACGTGCATACACAATCACACACACACACTCACACATATAGGAACGTATATATATATATGAAAGATAATGTGAGGATATGAGCATTTAGCACACAGTATATATATATATATATATATATATATATATATATATATATATATATATATATATATGAATACGTTATATTACTTTAAAAGTTTATTTGAAAAGATATCCTGTTATTACACGGTGAATGTATTATTTGGCCTAGACAGTGTAAATAACCCAAATGGAAAAATATGTTCTTAGATATATTTCATCTTACACAACACAACGATCATACAAAAAGTTGCTTTAACGGAAAAAATATTCTGATGCACATAAAAAGGACAAATTATGTCTTTGCTTAGCGTGACAGCGCTTCTGGATACACTGCATAAGTGTTTCTCCAAATGGCTGCCAGGATCCAACCCTAGAACAACTAAAATAGTGTTGTCCATGGGAAAAGTATAAAAGAGTCAAGTGATCACCAGCGATGTTGAGAGTTTGTCCTTGTGCCTTGTTACAATTTCCAGAGATGACCTCTAGTGACCTCCACTATCAACCTCGCATTGCTTATAATTTTTACTGTATGAAGATGCACCACTAAACAAATTTTCTACAACTTACGTGTTATATTGGGGTCAGCAACTTTACTACAAATGACTGCAAATGACATATTGAGACCTTGAATATACCAAATATGCCAAATTTCAGTTTCATATGTACGAAATAATGGATAACAACTCAGAAAATTAGCTAGAATTGAACAGAAATGACTTCAGGTGATCTATAAGAAAAATTGAAAATTGGCTTGAAATTACCAAAAAAGATCTCCAGTGACCGTGAATGATCTCTGAGGTCAACTCCACATTGCATATGACCTTCAGAATTGAAGGATATACCTCGATGGCCAATTTCAGTTTTAAAGGTGCTAAATTGTGGCCAGAAACTTGGAAAATACTTTAGGCCAGATGTCGTATAGCAACAGCAAGCGAAGCTGGCAGATCATAGTGGATTTGATCCTCATCAGATCGTCCTGTATTTATAATTTGAAACCATATTAAGTTAATGTACTAATATAATGAGCTGCGTGATCGTTCTGTTTTTCTGTCCGTAATACAGGACCCTACACTAAAGGGTAAAAATCTAGCAAATAAAAATACTCCCCCATCCCTGACAATTAGGAGCTATAGACTCAACAACTGCAACAAATTCAGTATCTATTTCTTAAAAATCGTTCCATTGAAATATATACATGATTTTTTCCCTTCTGGTCATAGTTATCATCAGAAACTAAGCAACATAGCCAAGATCAAGCAGTCAAGATCACTTCTACATTTTATCGCTACACAGTTCAGCGCGCCCAGTTCAGCGCGCCCAGTTCAGCGACGTCCTTTAAGCAATACTCTTTAAGCTCCATGACCAGTTCAGCACAGCTGCCCAAGCCAGGCCATTTTTAAGCAGAGCTCATTCTATGAACCAAAATTTTGAAAAAAATTTACAAAAAAAGAAAGCAGTTTTTTTTATGAATGCATTTTTTACAACAATTTTATCGATGTCAACTGAGAAGTTTTTTCAGCTAAATTCCTCTTAAAATATACAAGGTACGCCATGAAGATTTACCCATAGTTTATAGTACCAAACGCATATATATTTATACTTAGTCCATACGAACAGTTATTTTTTTATATGGCTACTGTTTGCTTTGATCGTAGTCTTTCCAACAGTGTCCACTGTCTTGCACAAAAGTTTCTTCATCCAAATTGGACCAGGATCTGACAAAAGCCTGCTTCAGAGCTGCAGCACTGCTGTAGGAGATATTTGAAACATCATTCTTCAAAATGGACCAGGTAGGATTGATGCCAGGACTTGAAAGAGACAGCATTTTTGTTCCAGACTCCACCTAAATGTTTTTTTTTCACTACGTCTGGTTGATATTAGGCGATTGGAGGAAGACGTGATGTGTCCCAGAGGCCCCAGTGACCAAAAGTGCCGACAATGCATTTCATATGCCTTCAGCCCTTAGTCCTCTTTCACAGTCATTCTCAATGACATTTCTGATGAGTTCAGCCCTCTCCTCATGCTCCTGTGAGGATTTCTTCTCACTCCCTTCTCCCCAGTTTTGACGACCCGTCTGATGTGGACTGAATGGGCTTTCGGCAAAAGTTCAGCTGTTTCATCATCTGGTTGTTGTTTAGTCAAGCCCTTTCCAAGACGACAATTTGTCCAAGATTTGCTTTGGATTGTATTCGTGGAACAGATTTAATAACAAATATTATTTTTCTTATAGATCACTCAATAATTATGGGGAAGGTCAGTTCGATTAAACCAAAAATAGAGATAGCAGGTAAATTGTTGTCAAGTCCAGTACTTTTGAAAAAGAAATTGAAAAACAATAATATTATTTATTAGATAATCTAAAATAACAGAATCAAAAAAGAAAAACAAGCCCAAATTGTCAAGGTCTAGAATTGACTTTGTTTTCGAATAGTAACCAGTTTATTTTATCAATGAGATACGAGTCATACACACAAAAAAACATGATGTACACAAAAACTGATGACGAGTCGAACAACAACAAAAATAGTCTTGTCAGATTTCTTCCATGTGATGAATATATCATACAATATGACATAAAATGATATGATATGATATAATATAATATAATATAATATATCTTATTTCATTTCAAAATCAATTTTCTCATATTTGTTCCTAGGTAAGAAAACTGATTAATTTGAGAAAAAGGTGATCAATTTGGAACTTAGTTCCCTGTTGTATTCTGTTGTTTAAAAGTGTTTTATTTTTTCGTAAACATCGAATTTCTATCTAATAAAGGAATAGAAATGGGATACATAGTTTTACAATAATGTTGTATTCTGTTTTGTTTGCTTTTCAGATCAAATTTCAATGAATCAAAAGAGGTCGACCCTATCGCAGTCCACCTTGTTACATTTATTAACATAACAGTTTAGAATGATTAGAAAGTGAGTGACGTAACTTTGGAAGGTAGTTGCCTCTAAATCTATGACACGTATTGCATTTCAAGATAGAATGATAAATTAGATAGATTAAATATATCAATTAGTTTGAAAAATAACAGTTCAGTGACCCTATCTTTTTTTTGTTTTGTTTTCATTCATTCAAACCTATTTTTCATCCGGATTCGCATAAGATTTTGATAGCAATTATCATTCAATTTTTTTTAACGGTCAATTTTTTCGGTTTGCCCTTTTTTTCCACTGAATTTTGCTATTTAATTCAAATTTCATGATGATTTTTCGTATCGAATTGTAATCTATTTTTCGAATAATGTTATATTATTATTTAGGATGATAATTAGTATTCAAGTGTATAAATACATTTTTCCTTGTATTATTTGAAAAATGCATTAATTTTCGATTTTTTTAATCTATTCTGTTCTTTACAAAAAACACCAAAAAACGCTAAGTTTAGCGCAAATTACTTGCTGGATGTTTAAGGGTGAACGTAGTACATGTCGTATAGTTTTGCTAATCTTGAACTTGCATACTTACGCTGAAAGGTCTTCAGGCTGAATAGTCTAGAACTAAAAAAGCCTGTACTGAATTGTACCTGATCTAAAGATCATATCGAAAAGTGAATCTCACTTTTTTCACAGTAGACTCTTCATAGAGCAGAGGGATGGATTTCAGAAGCAAGTAGGTTTTACGTAGTGGAGTTGCTAACCACGCACCCTCATGGGGATAAATGGCCCCTATTGCCCTGTTACTTACGTGGAACTGGGGTTGTTCATTCATACCTTTTTCAGAGGCATTAGTGGACGTAAAAAGCCTCGCCCAAAACTCGAGCTTGTTTTGCCGATTTCTTTTTACGTACTTGCAACGTTGCGCCATTTCACTCCTCAACGTGGATTTCCTTATCTCTAGGAAATTACTCCAACCGTTGAACTCTTATCGAAAGAAAGTATTATTTGGAAGGTATTGGTTGTCACGTCAAGAAGGCAACTCAGAACATTTTAATATATATTTGGAGACAAGGCAATGAAATTGCACCCTGGACTCATATTCCATAAAATTCAATAGGATTGCTAAATATGTCAATATACGCCCTTACAAACAGAGTTCGCTTCAATTCAGTTCTATATCATATTCTTAAGATCAAAGTTCGCTGTTACAGCCCCTTTGTTGAATTTAAGCAACGTCTTACCACATAATTTCTGAATGGGTAATCATTTTCGAAAATAAAAACCTCTGCTATCTTATTTCTATAATTATTTCTAAATTGTGCGTAGCATAAATCTCTTGAGATACAGCGGTAGGTACACTTGCTTGAAATTTAGCCTAGCCATTATCCGAGCACGAACAGGGACTGGCTGTTTTTTGTGGAAATAGATATTTTCCGAGGTATGACAAGCCATGGATTAAATCCTAAACTTGTGGAAACAAAAAATTACCAACTTAACCTGAAACATTCTGGTAAATAATTAAGCAAGTAATTACACTAAATTTTGATGAGCTGTTCGTTGGTAAATATTTCATAAGTCTTTAAATCATTACAGCTTGAAGGAGCCTTGCATTTGCTTCAGACCAAGATTTTCTTCCCTGGAACTACTTGCGATATCCCAGGATAGAGTCAGCTCAGGATTTCTATTGCTACATCACTGAAATGAAAATTGGTCCTTCTAAAAAAGTAGTGCAAGGCTTGATATGACGTATTTCGATGGTGATGATTCCAAATTTGCTTGATGACGTTCTGTTTACTTTGTCCTTTGCATAGAACAGTCGATTTAGGTGGCATTGTCGATTGAGCCATGAAACTTTCACAACAACGCAACATATGTCGATAAAAACGTTTGAAACTTGTAACGTTCATTTTACCGTAATAGTCTTTGTACCATTACTAAGATAAACCATTGTAAGAAATTCTGATAGAAACATTATTTGTGAGAACAATGTAGAACCCGGCATTGTGGTGTAACACACACACCCACTCACACACATACACACACTCACACACACACACTTACACACACACACACACAAAGATTCTTCTGGCATTCCCCTGGATTGTGTCGGGAAAGTGTTTTTCTGGATGGACAAACTGTCAAAACAGCAATACCCAATTTTAGCTCCGATTTTGAATAAATTCGTCTGTAATAACAAGAAAAATGGTGAATGTCATACAAAAGTTTTGGAATAAACACCTTTGATTTATCTTCTTTCAGCATCATGACAAATTCTTCTCTAAAATGCTTTGACCCACATAGTTTATCCCAAATCGGAACCGAACTAGAACCAATGACACGTGCGTCAGCCGTGGACACGTTGTTGGTTTTTAGGTGACATGCGGTGGACTTTGTAAAAAAGATCCTTGCAATATCACGTTACAAAAAAAATCACTGAATTTATGATTGATTTATTCTCTTGCATACATCCAAAGATTCTAGTATGAGTTCCTTAATACTTAATTCATATTGCATATCCATACGAACAAAACAAATCACTTTGCAAAGGATATTTCTCCACTACTTTATCTCAAGTTGAATGTTGAATATTGGATATATAAATGGTTGATAACTTGAGTTCCGTCTGAGTCACGTGTATTGCCCAGACTGTTTACAGCAGAAAAAAACTTTTTTCACAAATACTCCCTTCAATGGTTACGGAAAAACATTTTTCTCATTTTATTCAAAGATTCAGTCCACTGTATGTGATAAGTATGTAGCCTGAAGTGTTCATAGTATAAATTAGAAACTTCGCACTCGTGCTCTTTAATAAGTGGGAGAAACTTTTTGCCTTTTGAAAATTCAGCTTGTGTTATGATATTAAGGACTACCTAAATAAATTAGAAATTTAATTTCCATAACTAATTTTCTCTTTCGGATAAAAGCCTCGCAAGTATTGTAGTCTTAGGGAAAGAAATTTTCATCCAGTTCCAATTTCTGCAAATAGATATTTTTTCTCGGAGCACAAATAAACTTTAAAAACATAAGGGCCTAATTTCAGACATGTATAGATGATTTCATCCATGAACATATCACATACTGAGTTGAAGAACTTGCAAGACGTTTAAAAATACATTAAGGAGAGATAGGCCTCAATCTTAAACTTATAAGTCGTTGCTAAGTGCACCAAAACTACAACGTTATGATAAATAAAAAGAGCTCCGAGCTTCATAACGGAATTGATTTCTCTTCGATTCTTGCGATGATTTTGTAGCATGCATGTTCTCTTTGCGTATGTGCAGAAAGTGCATTACGTAACAGATATAGTTAGGTTTTTCCATATACCTAACTGTTAGTAGTAGTTGGAATACTTGCGTCTTTTCATCCATGTATGTATTATGTGTACAGCTCTAACCGTTTCTACAAGAAAATTGAAATTTTGTGCACACACACTCTCCTCAGTAAGTAAAGAGAGCAGGCATTTTTGTGTAAAATCAGCCTAGTGGCTGAAATAGTTGCATTTTTATGTATGTGTCACGTGTGTAGCCGTTCATAGTATAAACTTGAAAATTTACTCACACACTCCCTTCAAAACTATATTTGCCTTTTGAAAATTCGGTTCAGTTGCTTTCTTCCATTTAATAATGTGTCATCACCGTTCATCGTCGACACTTAAAAATTGGTATACACATCCTCCTTAGGGAAAACAGTTTTTGTTATTTGAAAAAAATTAAGCCTTGTGGCTAAAATAGTTGTGTATTTCTCTACATTCATGTCATTGTAGAATCTTGGAAGTTTTCACGCACAACCCTTCAATGAGCAGGATACATATTTCCTATATGTGTTTCACGAATGCAGCCATAAATATACAAAGTATAAACTTGAAACTTTTCACACGCACTTACTTCAATATTTTTCGCGCGTTTCGAAAATTTTGCTTCAGGGCTGAAATAGTTGCCTTTTGCTGTCTATGCGTGTGTCACGCTTACGGGCAGCACAAAAGGGGTCAGGGTGGAGTTTGGTCCTGAAGCAGCCAGTCTCATTACATTTTATTAACCTAGTTTTATAAATAAATTTAAGTTGTATTTCAATAAATTCCTATTTTATTCATATATTGGAAAAATACCGCTTATCTATGAGCCTTTACCTAACATTAAAATATATCTGCATTCATGTAAGTGACTCTCTAATAAAAGGAATATTATGGAATGTAGAATTCGAGTTTCAACCAAGGCTGTTTACCTTAATGCCCCAGGGATAGATATGAATCCAATACCCGCCACCTCCTGAGATATGAATAAATATGAGGGTGCTTGGAGCCTTATAACCCTGTTGTGCATTCCATCTAAGTGAAGGTTACGCTTACTGAAAGAAAAAAAAATCTACGATTAAGCAGTCGCTATTGTTGGTTTCAAGGCCGGATAAAAGAGGAAGGTCAGACATGGGGCTAGCAACGAGAACTCGTTAAACTAACTTGTTACTCGTAGTTGTATGCTCTACAATAGGTCAACAGGAATGAAGGAAAAAGTATGTTCTGAATCAGGAATCGATAAACTACGGCCCGTGGGTCGAATTCATAATCAACTCCAGCCTCTGATTTGGATTGGACTTTGACAAAAACAAGTATGTTGTGGATAAAAGCAGATTCCTCCTCTAAGTTGCAGCCAGAACAAATCCTTCGGCATCTGGGCCACTACTCAGCTTCCATAGTTATGTCAGCATACAAAATTAATCGGCAAGATGCATTTTCACATGGTGTAATGATTAGGGAGTTGGTCTCGCAAATCATCATTACTTACTAGTGTGTCTGAAACTCACTCGGTACCCCATTTTTGTGGCTTCATGCCCAAATCCATCAAATAAGTACACCCGATGTAAGATGTCAAGTACACTACTCTACCATTCAATTATCAATTCTACCAAATCATTACTAACGAGGTCAATCCTCACTGGGTGTCTTATTATTAGAGCCTTGTTCCTAAGTAAGTTTAATAAATTCCTCCCAGGTTCGGTAAAATTTAGAGCAAGTCGATGAAAAGATGCAGAGGTCAACCACAGGTTTTATATATATATATATATATATATAAATTGCGTAACACTTATTTGAAATGATCGCCCGTCATCACACGTTTAATGCATTGCTTGGCTTAGACAACGTAAATAGATTAAACAATTGAGGTTGCTGTAGGAATCGAACCTACGACCGATGGGGTAACCACTTCAACGTACCGTTGATGATACATTTGAGCTAAACTTCTGCCAGTAAAGCAAAGGCCTAAATAACTGTTTGAAATCCAAATTCTCATTTTTGCTTATTCACGGTCTCTATCTGCTCTATTCGTTTCTTTCAATGCGACAGTTATGTATTAAGAAATGAATGTATGATCCAACAGAATGGTAATAAATTGCGTTATATCATATCGAGGCTCATATTCATTACACTTTACTGCTTATTCAGCGCTACGTTGAAGCGGCTACCCTATCGGTAGCTGGTTTGATTCCTGCAGCAGCCTCATTTATTTCAATTGTTTATTCTATCTACGTTGATTAGGCTAGTGATATATCGACCGCACAATTTCGAATAAGAGTTTTAATATATGACGTAATTTATAACCATTCTGTCGAATCATATATCCATTCCTTGATACATATATTTGTATATCCCCCCCATATATATATATATATATATATATATATATATATATATATATATATATATATATACACACACACACATATATATATATATATATATATATATATATATATATATATATACACACATATATATATATATATATACACACACACACACACACATATATATATATATATATATATATATATATATATATATATATATAAAACAAATTATTCACAAGGGTATTCGGAAGACCATCACACACCGCAACTCATCCAATGTCAGTAAGCAGCTTCAGTAGACGACCCTGTGGTCTTAATATCAGTCCAACGGTCGCAGTGTAATATCTTCGTAGTTTAAAAGAAATCCCTGTATAATATATGGGCATACACAGTTGTTTAGCGTTTTTCCCCAAATGAAGAGAAAATTTGACCATTCAGCTCTTCAGCGAAGTTTTAAGTGAACGACAAATGCAGACGATATCTAACTACAATTGCAGACGATATGTAGACAAAACTGGATTGAAGGATGGAAGAAATTCATAAAACAAACGTCTGGATTATTTTGCAAGTTTGCACTAAAGTTGCAAAATGGATAATTTTTTTCAAGTTAAAAAAAAGGCGCATGGGAAAGAAATTTATTCAGCCACAAATTTGTACTTTAACTGCTGCAATGAAAAAAACATTTTGAGAAAAATGTTGGGTATATGAGAAAAGAGAGTTAGGAAGGGGACGAGGATAATAAAAGTTAGGGGGTGAGAGTGAAAGAAAGACGGATAGGAACGAAGAGAGAAGCCGAAGAGAGACAAATAGTAAGAAAGATAGATTGAATGGAAAAGAAAAAAATGAAGAGAGAGAGAGAGAGAGAGAGAGAGAGAGAGAGAGAGAGAGAGAGAGAGAGAGAGAGAGAGAGAGGATGAAAGAGAGACGAATAGGAGGGAGGAAAAATAGATTGAAAGAAAGAAACAAATGAAGTTTCAGAATGAAAAACAACAATTAGAAATATACGTTGAAAATAATTGAGGGTAGAGAAAAAAGGGGATATATATCGAAAGATAAAGAAAAAAAAGAAGCATTTGAAAAAAAGAAATAAGACAAGGAGGAACAGAAGGATAAAAAAGAGATATAAGGAGGGAAAAGGAGAATAGGGAGGAGAAAGAGGAGGTGAGGCACAAAAAGAGTGAAAGGGAAATAAAAAAGTTATAGCAGTAGTAATGATAGAAGAAGAAGAAAAAGAAAAAGAGGAAAAATGAAATACGGAAAAACAATGTCAGGAAATACGCGGGAAAATAGAAGAGCAACGTTGAAAGAGGAGAGTAAGGGGATACGTTTGATATTTTCTTTGTTGTGGTACTTGTTTACAATTCATGTTTCTCGGTTTCGATCCTGGGGCAAGACCACCTTGGGAGAATGGTTTGCATATCGTCACTGCGGAAGAGAGGAACACCCTCAAAAAAATTTGAACAAATAAATAAAGACTAAACGATCTGGCAGCCTGAAAAGTGCTTGTCTTTGGTCACAAAAGCTTAATCGCGTTAAAACACAGTGAAATTACCCAGACAACATCAGGATAAGTTCACACACGATAACATAGTATTACACACTAGCACGTGCCCACATGTATACACACATGCACGCACTCACGCACACACACACACACACGGGTAGTTCTTTTTAAAACTATTGAAATAAATATACTGTTTTTTTGAAAAAAAATACAATAGGCCAGCAAATGTAAAAAAATCTTTTGAAAGAAATTATGTAACTCAATAAAAATAACACATTTCCTTTAGTTTTTGAAAGAAATAAATTAAATGAAATCACACACACACACACACACACATACATATATATATATATGTATATATATATACTTGCAGGGATTCCTGGTGTTGCCCGGGGATAAAATGATTTTTTTTACATCCCAGGAAGGCCTATGCACACTCCCGGGTACAGTTATGGAGTTATTTGGTTTTCCCAAGTCAACACCGGGATCCATTGCTAGTACTTTTATGCAGATCTTTGATTTCTGTATGAAGCAGGAATCCCGGCTTTGCGCTGGGAAGCAATAACTGCACGCTTGATAACACAGAAATGAAACAACTTCTTGCACATAAGTTTTCTTACACAACGCAACCACGTAGTGGGTGCGCGAGCCTCACAATGGATTGAGTGTAATTAGTATATTATCTGGCAGTTGGTGCGATTGAATCTTGGCAGCTCATCTTCGGGCAGGTCCACATAGAATTCGGAGTAGAGCTCTGTGGGCCCTCACACACGCTTAGACCTGACGACGTATTCTGCGCAGTAATTGCTGTGACCTTTATTGAAATATTTGGAAGCGGAAGTATGGGTTTAACATTCTTATAATTAGAATAATATTCACAAAAAATGCTTTCAATCTAAAATCCTTCGTTTTGTGGAAGCCAAAATCCGACTCATTGTCACAGATAAAAGCCAAAATAAAGTGATCGAAATCGTACAAATGATTAATTGTATTAAATAACGATCGATCATAAATTCACTCTCTCAATGATAAAAACATCATTCATGCCCCGTTTAAAGGCCAGAATATTTTTTTCTAAATAGTGAATCCGTCATTCATTTATCTGGATTCTTTTAATTTTTGGGAAAAATTAATGAATGCATAAAGTTTTCAGTGAGTGTATTTTCTAAAAAATTCACATAAAAGATTTTGCTAAAATACATTCACTAAACACGGTTATTTGAACAGATCTGTTCACTTACGGCAATACAGTTGATAAAACAACAGGATTGTGGCTAGAATTTTTTTTGATTTACTCAAAACGGATGTTTCCGTGACGCAAACAGTTGAGTTCCAATTAATGAAAATTTCTTTGCTTCTATTTCGATCGTATCTGCACATACTATATATTTATGTATTGAGAAATACCTATCGCGTGTCTCTATATCAACGAAAGTAGCTATAAAATCATAGAAACCTTTATTAAACAAGCCTGGCTTCGATAGGGACAAATTTCACTTTTACTTACTTCTATTCCGAAAGAAGATGATCACTGCGACTTTTGTATTATATATATATATATATATATATATATATATGTGTGTGTGTGTGTGTGTATGTGTGTGTGTGTGTAAATATATATATATTGAATCGTAATTTCGAATCGCAGTAGGGAAATGTTTCTTTTATACGTAGGTTTTGTTTAGAGTAATATGATAAACAGTGAAGAATGCAATCCTATAAATTAGGTGAGGATTTTTCATGTTCCTGTTATTACGGGGTCGGGGAACAAAGCCAACTCTAACTTCGACAAGAATTTGACAACAAAAAATATCAATATATCAAGCATTTGTTTCTCAACATATCCTCAATTATGGTGTATATATTTCTAAAGGCGGTGTCACCATTTCTCTTGCCATTCCCCAAAGAATTCTGTGCTTTCCGATTCACAATATCAAAACGACAGTTTTAGTATCATCGAGGGACTTAAATCACGTTCTGTTTAAATGTTTGAATTTTGGCAAAGGAGTCTAAACGGATAAAATCAGGGCTATAAGGTGGATGGGGTAAAGTTTCCAGACGAATTCCTGGTAGGACGGTCCTTGCTACTTTCAAAGAATAACGAAGTGCATTGTCGTAATGGGAAAAATCCTCGGTGCAAATTACCCGGCCATTTTCCCATCAATGCTATTTTCACTTTTTAAAAACTTTTCTCAAAACTAGAAAGCAACCAGAAAATGAATACATCTGACAACACCATTGTCGGGGCGGGGGCAGCTATTGGGCATGGATTACTTGAAAATTCTTCCATAGCCTTTTGTCCATTCTTCAACAAAATTTCATTGAAATTCATGAAGAGATATTTTGTGGATAGATATGCAATTTTGGCTATATTTTGTGATTTGGACATAATATAGAGACGTAAGAGAGGTGATTGTGCATGTATCATCTCCAAAATTTGATTAATTCCCCAGTAATATAATGTCCATCTCTGTAAGAAATTTGATTGAAATTCGTACAGAACTTTTTGAGATACCGAGTGGACAGTCATAAGTGTATACATGAATGTATTGGAAGAAACGGAAAAATGTCTTTTTTCTTCCTCTTGTGAGTCGTGATGTCCATCGGTTGTCTGCCATTCTTGCAACATGATCAGCCCATTGCAATTTGAATTTTCTAAAAATTTTCTAATCATACCCCGGACTCCCGTTTTTTCTCTAATATATTGCGCTGTTCTGTGATCTCTCCATGTTATGTTGAGCTTGATTCTCTCTCATGTACGTTGCATGGTTCTCAGTTTGAAGGTCAATCTTTTGATTAGGTTCCATGTTTCAACTCAATGGAAGACTATATGGAGGATGCATTGGTTGTTAACCTTTCTTTTAGGGACAAATGGGATTTTTTGATCTTGAAGGTTTCGCTTGTTCTAGCGAAATCTTGCCATCCTATTGTGATTTTTCACATGATTTTGCTAATCAACGCCATTTCCCTTCCCCTTCCCCTCAGAGGGAGGTGGAGAAGGGCCAGTTTACAAATATAAAACACGATCGCATAGCATAAGGGGAAGTTAAGAACATGTATTAGAAAGACAAAGTTGAAAAATAACAATACAGCTGAAATAGCTCTTTATCAAAAACAAGTACCTGGATCAACCGTAGGGAATGTAATAGCACATGGATTTGCACCAAAATCTAACATCTTTTCTTTACTCAAATGCTAAGACTTCTACAGAGTTTCATTCAAATACATTTAGTACGTTCGGAGATATGGTATGGATAGACGGATAGACACGACCAAATAAATATAGCTCTCCAGGTTGATAAAAGTAGAATATAAGCATCAGTGATCGCCCTGTGACTTCATCTGCTTTGATTTTGCTTAAAAGATTGATGGAAAGACCAGTCGTTTGGGCTTGCTGGTCTTCGCGCTAAGGTTTTGGTACATATCATGTCAAAAGCTGGCTGAATCGAAGATGTTCGCTCGAAATTGAAAATGCTGAACCATTCGATAGATCACCTTATCGCATATACGGTAATCGGGTGGTCTGTTTTCCCCAGTGTGCCAACTTCAGCCAAAGTTTCTTCGTTTGTCGAGGTTGTCGCTTCCCCCTCACTTGGCCCATCTTCTTGGCCTTGGAACAGCATCCCTGTAAACTTTTTGCGAAGCTTCAATGATCTTGGAAGACCTTCACTCGAGATTTTTTTAGAAATTTGATCTTAGCCCAGAACTCAAAATTGTTTTTTTCATGGCACAAATCCTTTTTATGAATGCACAGACAGACAGACAGACAGACAGACAGACACACACACACACACACACACGCACACACGCACATATATATATATATACATGTTAATTTCCAATTTCCAGTGTCTTAATATGAAATATGAAAATTGAAAAATAATGATATTCTAGATATTCAAAACAGAATTACAACTGCCAGCACCAGTATCTTTACATAAAGTCTTTGGCAAAATTGAATTCAGCACTTATGATAGTTTCGACAATCTGGGTGTCAATAATCGGGTTTCCAACAATCTAGGTTGAGACAAACTGTGAATAACCCGTTGAGAAACAAACGGCAGCACAGCAAATGTCGAAAATATGAAGATTTTGCATCCTGCCTAAAAAAAACAAACTCAAAATATCTAACCCTCATTAAAAAGCTTCTGAACTGATATCCAGTAACCAAAAACCGATTTCAGTTGTCTAAATGCACCAAAAATATCTCAATTTAGATATAAAATATCCAAGTTGACAACATATGTATGCATAATTAAAGTGTCCGATGAGTATGAAAACCATTTTGCAATTTTGTTGTTACAGATCAGTTTCACGGCGATCGACGGACGTCTGTTTCTTTCCTGTTGACTTTTTTATTTTCATGTACAAGTAGGGCGTTGGTCTTGTTTTTTTTTAAATCTTATTTTTCCAGGTTGTTTGTGTGTGCGTTTGTGTGTGTGTGTGTGTGTGTGTGTGTGAGTGTGTGTGCCTGTGTGTGAGTGTGTGTAAGTATAAATAGTTCATAATGTATTTTTCAATTTGTAAGAATACAATAAGACAGAAATAGAAAATAGATTTCATCAGTTATTGATATTTAATCACAATGCTCAATATCTAACACAATAAATGGATCTATTAATATATATAAAAAAAGAATTACAAAGATACATACCCAGTGAATGTCAACATTTCGTACTTAACGCACTCTCCAGCAACTGGCAATAAGTTTTGTTCATGTAATTATGAAAACAAAACAAAACAATAGTGGAGTGAGTGATGCTACTTCGGATTCTTGTTGCCTTCAAGTCTATTTCAAAAATTGCAAACGGGCCGAGTAAATAGTAATGTGCTATGTGGAGTATAAGCAGTCACAAATGAAGCCATGGCAAGCGTAAGGGTTATACTTGCTTTTTTTACACTAACCTATTTAGAGAAGTATATAAATATAAAGTCAAGTTTGGACATAAACCAATAAAGCTCTGATTGATGCAGTCTTGCAGACAATTGTTTGTGGGTTCGATCTCAACAGGGTGCATCATGATTGTTGTTCTGAAGCCATCTTAGCCCCTCCTTAATATCGTCAGCACTGATTCTTTTTCTTTATAAACTATGTTCCTTCAGGATGTAAGCGATTACGGCTCTCCACAGCTTTCTTCCATTGTCAGTATTCAGCATTGATATATATATATATATATATATATATATATATATATATATATATATATATATATATATATATATATATATATGTATATATATATATATATATATATATATATATATGTATATATATACATATATTGAAAATATTGATAGGCAGAGGCAAAGATCTTGTTTCTCTTTTCTTTCTGTCCAAATATCTTATCAAAAATATCAAATGCATCCTTCATAATCAAAGATGGCCATGTCTTCAGTTCACTGCCGGGTCTCAAGGGTCCATGATTCACACTTGACTTGGATTAAAGTGTAGGATAGTTGCGCATCTCGCCAATCTCACTCTTTCGTCCTTGTATATCCCCAGATTTAAAGGAAATACATCCTTCGAACGGCAGCAGACAGACCTCGTTGCAATGAATGACAAGGGTGCTTTGCATGTCACGCCGTGCTGTTTGCACTTAATGATGCACTGTAGGTCATAGTTTGAGAGTTGTCCGTCTCCTTGGCTGGTAGCCAACCATAGCTAGAGATCCTAGTCCGCCCAGCTATTTACCCATAGTTGTGGACGAAGGAGAAATGATGGACCTATGTCCTTTCTAAAGTGCATTGGTGTGAAGTGAACGCAGATTGTCTCAGTCGGAGTTAGAACTTGGCTCGCTGATTCCATTCTCCGTGTCCTCAACTGTCATTCCACCCATCCTCTAGAATGATCAAAATAAACAAAAAAGGGGAACGATTGTAGGTGACAGTTCCCAGTATCGATAGATTGATATCACTATTAAACCATATGTTTTACACACTTTATGAAAATTCTGGTATATTCCATAATTCAACCTTCGCATCATTAATAAAATATGTTGTTATTCATACATTTTGATATCACAAAAAAGAAATTATGTACAGTTTTATTTAAGATCTCGAAAAAAACATTATCATCCTTAATTTCCCCTGTGAAAATTCTTCCTTTTGTTCTTCTTCATTCTTTTGTGCACAATTCTATTGATTCAAGTTCCATTTTGAAACGAGTAACGGAAGAAGCAATGTTAGGTCCTCTGGGGCTAAATATTGGTTCTGACAATCTTTACTGCTTACTAACGCAGAATAACGAACTGTGAGTTACGATAAAAAACAACAGAAATAATAATAATAATAATAATAATAATAATAATAATAATAATAATAATAATAATAATAATAATAATAATAATAATAATAATAATAATCGTAGCTCTGTCATGATATGCAAAAGAGAGAGGAGACGTTAGCTGATGACCTGAAGAGACTTATTGTCACTCAGCCTTCAGCGATAACCACTGGGCAACCGGTGTGAAACTGTAAATCGTAGAATTACTGCGACCTATGAGTACTAGGAGAGGAGGGCTGGAGACTTGAGGAGACTTGCTGTCACTCAAACTCCAGCAGTTACCACCAGGCAACTGGTGTGAGATTCCAAATAATGATAATAATAATGATAATAATAATAATAATAATAATAATAATAATAATAATAATAATAATAATAATAATAATAATAATAATAATAATAATAATAATAATAATTCCCCTTTGCTTAAGTATAGTTCCTGTCCTTATTTATTGTCATGTGGAGATATTTCCCACGAGATGCGAATGAACAATGGATCCGTAGGTTGTAAGATAGTTTTTGACTGTTAAAATATCTTTGGGAATTGTTGAGAGATCTGTGTAATTGAAAATATTTTGGGAGGAAGCTCCTCTTACGGAACAATGTAGGTATTACTTACATCCCAAATACGTTGGTTGGTAGGAAGCATTAAACCGATGTTCTTCATTATGACGCATCTGTCCTTTCCAACCGTCCTTAGCATTTGTACTTTTAACAATTCCTACAAGTACATACTAATACACACTTACATGCACTTGCACATATATATATATATATATATATATATATATATATATATATATATATATATATATATATATATACTGGCATAAACACACACGCAAACTCTCGTGCACTCACGCACATACACGCACATACACGCACGCGCGTATATAGATATTTCTTCAGAACTGTTTAGTGTCATGAGTTGGGGATCCAAGAAAAAAACACGCTTGCTTTATCCGTATCAATGTGCGCATTTGGGCGTATATAATACCATTATGTTGATGTTTTTATAAGCTAACGTTTGGGGTAAAAGTCAGTTTAGAGTTCAGTGAATGCCATCATAACGCAACAAAAATATTTGTGGACACATGTAAGAAGTTGAAACTAAGGGTGACGTGATGTTTACAACACTGGCCCAGATACACACACACACGTGCACTCACATGCATATACAGACACGCACACAGATACACAGGGTCTGAGAGTCAAACACACACACACACACACACACACACAAACACACACAGAGAAATAAGTGGACCATGGATTATGTGTGCACCTGTCGTCACATAATTATGGAAGAATTTTCTTAACGGACACAAAATCGTATCAAATTATCGTAACCATAGTCTCCATGTACTTATTGTTGTAAAAGAACTTAGCTTTGAGCAGGGAATCTCAAATCAGGGTGCACGTACTTCTAGGGACGCACAAGAGAAATTGCAGGGTACCAAAGGTCTATGAAAGGTTGCAAGTTCAAAGTAATCAAAACAAACTGACTTTGGATTGCAAGTATATCACTTATCATTCGACTTTCCTTGATGCTCTTGATGTGCTTTTTCTCGCAGGTATCAACAAAATTTCCTGCAAAACTGTCAACTGATATGTAGATGTCTCTCTCTCTGAAACTACATATAATTGATTTGCTTGTTGAATAGAACCAAGCTCATCCATCTACTTTAAAATGCAATATCAAATTGAATGTAATTATCAACAAATATTGAATCCGATGTTTGTTCTATCATATCCACACATTTCAAATTATGTACTTTTCAATTTGTATGCCAACACTGTCAGTCAGAATGAACGGATGCGTTGGAAGAGAGAGTCTGAGAACTGGAGATTAAAATGTATGAATCCATTTTCAGGCAACGAATATACTAGGGTGGATAAATACGTCTGTAACCTGACACCCAGTTATTTGTTGGGTTTTGATCTGAAATTTTCCTTGTATAATGTTCGATTTATGTAATTAATATTCGCTACAGAATCAGGTGCATTAACAAGGACTAGAGATAAGTTTGAAAAATAGATGTTTGTTATGAAAAACATCTTCAATCTGCTACTATTTTTATCAGTATTTTTTTCAATTTCTACGTTGACAAATTTACCGCTACCAGAAGTTATTAAGGAATTAAAATCTTGCTTTATGTAATCATATTCAGAGCACATCGTAGCATGACCTATGTATCTGACATCTGTATGTGTGTATATATCTATACGGGTTGTCCAAGTAGCCATTTTGGGAAATTCAAAAAATTTTTTATACAAACATACTTACGTATTTTGAGAAATTAAAAAGAAGAACTTTACACACACACACACACACACACATGCACACACACACACACACACACGCACACACACGCACGCACGCACACATCTCCATCTATATATCTATCTATCTATATATATATATATATAAAAATAGGTAGGTAAGTTCTGCCTTGAGGGTTGAATGAATTTGAGGAAATGTGTAAAAAGGAAAGCTATAACTAAAAGGTTTGGCTTTCCTTTTTTTTACACTTTTCTTATATATATATATATATATATATATATATATATATATATATATATATATATATGAATAAATAATAAAGGCTTCCCCCACGATCCATTTATGGTTTCAATTAGCCATAATCTTCCATGGCCAGACAACTTGGAAAGTGGATAGAGTAATGCTCGCTTTTGTGGACGCGACTGTAAGACGGTCGACACATACCTTCTATCCCAATCACACAGCTTGGGGTGTACTCAGCTCTTGAGAGTACTTGGAATTTTGTCATATGACGAGTTTTTCACACTCCTACCAGGAATAGAAACTGTGACATCCTGTGAGGCAAATCATACATATAGAGTATGTAGTTCTGAGGACTAAAGTGAATTTTTTGAGGAAGTTCCCGCCCCTCACGTTCGCCTGTGTGGTTCCTCTCATTAAACCGACCTTGTGTCAAATTCTGTTCTCTTGGGGGTTCGAGTAAGTAGTATCTTGCTGATCGTTGATATACGACGTGTGTCCTGACCTGTTATTTTAAAAATGATATCTGATATGTATTTTAATTTGTAAGAAATTTTTTGTGTTAAATCTGTGTCACTGGAAGAGTCCAATGTTCAAATACAATAGTGGGTAGAAGTAATTTTTATCAGCAAAATTCTTACCTTCAAATGGGAGAGTCTATTTTTACTGACAGAGAACCAAGGAAATCTCAGTGTTCATTATATAAGTAGATATATTGTTTATTAAGAAAGTATTTCATCAGATTTTAGGAATAGGCGGAGCTGCTGTTAAAAAAGAAAATGCATAAAGCTTATATATTTTCTAAGACACAGTACACACACACACACACACGCACTCTCTCTGTGTATTTCTATGTGAATATTAGTAGTGACTTTGAGTAAGTTCGACGTTTCTGTTTTTATGTACAAGTTGAACTCGTATTCCTGTCCAGCTCTTTCCTATTTCGTTCTCGTCTTTGATTTTCGAAAGTTGTCTTTGTAACCATCAACGAAACCGTTTTGAACACAACGGCTTCAAGGTGCCGACGAAAATACGTTTGCATTAGCTATGCTACAGTATCTCAGCAGTCATAAAAATGTCCTCTGAATCTCAGAAGAGATGAAAAATGAAAAAGCAAGTCTTCTTTGGCCAAACCACTTCCATTAGAAACAGTTTTGATGAAGATGACTCGCGACGCCACTCAATATTTTGCTCCTTTCCTCCACGTCCACTAACCCTCGCAACAGATATAATCATCAATTTTAGATTAAATTGGTCTGTTTGAAATCAATAAATTATTTATTTCGCCTTGTGTTGGGCAGTGATCACTGAAAAAAGTCTAATTTTCCTTAAAACGTGTTTGAATGCTGATGGATAGAAACTGAGGGACCAATTTAGCATAAACTTTCATTGTAAGAAAACTATGGGGGAATGAAGGAAGTTTTTTCCTCGATATGATGAGGATTAAATGTATCCATTTTCATTCCTCTAACTCCATTGTTGCTGTATGTATGCGTGGCGCATACGTAGATCGCCCACCAGCCAGATTAACTTGAGAACAGGAGAAACCTACGTTGAAAGTAAATTGATTTGTCCGATAGCAAACAATAAAGGGGAAGAAGGAAAGAAAAAACAGAACAAAACAACAACAGAAGGAATAAGTATCATCTGTGCAAAAGGGACTTCCTAAGAGTTCAGTGTATTTGACCATGAAAGACAAATTACCCCAAACCTAGTATTTTAGTCTGCTGTTCACTCTTTTGCTCACATAAGGTTCTGCTCACGAAACTACGTACTATATTCAGTTTGTGTGCGCTGTTCATTATTATGGGTAGCCTCTCTTAAACACTTTAACTAGGATTGGATAAAAAATGCAGTATCTTATGATACGAGAGCTTATGTTACTTTTTTTCGTTTGTTTGTCTCTTTGCTGCTTTCTGTCATGCTAAAGCAAACAGAAATACTGGGATGTTCAGCAAATCTCTACTGTCTCTACACCACTACTACTATTGCTGTCGCTGATGTCATTGTACAGGAAATACTCCACAGAATATAGGCATCTCTGATTTTTCACGGAGAAGACTTTTCTCGTATCCTTTTCGGTCAATTTCGTTACTTTATGTTCAATAATGATTTGAAAATAACAAAATTTACAAAAGTTGGGAAAAATCCACAAAAGAAAAAAAATTCTTGGTGTACTTCTTGTTTGTTTGAAATAAATACATTTATACTAAATTATATATTTGCATAACTCGATACGTGAATTGTCCCGCCATTTTTTAAAAAGAGGTATAAGAAATAATTTTGAATAATCTATAGTCACCATTGGCTCCTTACTTTAAACTCATAATCACCGTTGTCTTTTTTGTAAAAAAAGCTTTTGCTACCAAAATCATCAGTTGTTCTGCTAAGAGGATGAAACTGTATCCTTCCCTCTGTGTCCTTACACTGACTACGGTTTCAGTCGTCTCTGCTTGGGTTTCACGTATCACCTTACTAATTACTCAACCCGTTTGTGATCTGTGAATTATACTTTGATGTGACGAAGAGTCATCATTCACTTCACCCTGCACTATTTTACCCATAGATATGGGGGGTGAGGTGGGTTCACGTCTTTCCCAAGGGCATTAGTGCGAAGTTAATACAAACTATCCAAGACAGAGTTTTGAATCCGGTTCAATCCCTTTACTTCCTTCAAACTGTATCGAATTCGTTTAAGGCATGGATATTCGTTGTTCTAGTCAACAGATAGTAGGATTGACATTAGTGAAATTAATGGGGGGGGGGGTCAAACATCCTTTTTTTTTTTTAGTGATTGGCGGAAAAAAAAATTCTCCCACCTCACCAAACTTAAATAACATTAACATGGTATTGACATTTGATTTTCTTCCTCTGGTTGTTTCTATTGTTTCTCTGTCTGCCCATATCTATCTATTCATCTCTCTATCAGTTCATATCTATCTCTCAGTCTGTTTTTATATATATATATATATATATATATATATATATATATATATATATATATATATATATATATATATATATATATATATATATATATATATCAGCTCATATCTATCTCTCAGTCTGTTCATATCTATCTCTCTATCGATCTGTTAAATTTATCTCTCAGTCTGTTCAATCTATCCATCTATCTTTTGTATCAATCTCAGTCTCTTCATAACAATCTATCACGATCTATTCACACCTATCTATCAATCTATCTTGGTCTGTCCATATCTCTCTCTTTCTACCAGTCTATTCGTATCTATCTATCTATCTATCTATGAGAATGATAATACAAAGTCCTCATCAAAAGCATAAATATAACCATAAAAGAATAAAAATGAAAAGTTCGGAAGAAGATAGAGCATGAAACATCGCTTGGAATTCAAAACTTCGTATTTCAATAAAAGGAAAAAAGAGCAATTCACAGAGTGACCTTTAATTGTGGTTAGCGTTTAATCGGTCAGCAGCGAAAGAGTGGCCCCGTTGTTGAAAGCCGCCTCTTCCCGCCAACACGTTGTGAAACGAATAACATTTCCACACCAACACAGAAGCACGTGTAGCCTTTGTACAACTGGTATGATCGTTCTGCAACGACCTACTAAAGAATGATAACCTATCAGTGTCGTGTGATCTCTTTTTAAAAGCTGTAAATACGTTCAAATAAAACGATTGACGATTTATATTCGTAAGTGCGCACGAACGTAAACACATACACATATGTGAGCACACACACGCATGTGCGCACACATGTACATTCGAGCACACACGCACAAACACACATATATACATACACAATCACACTGTCATAAACACATTCAAATTCATACAAATTCATGCACTTGTTCACACTCACGCTCAACATTTATGTCTTCATTTATCTTGAATATCTTATCCGTCTATCTTTTGTCACATTGGTCGAACTGTGTTTACATCTTAACTCTGACCTCCAACCAACTTCGTAGACTTTTTTGTTTGCTATTCAAATTCACACGGTCACTTATTTACACAACGCTACACTCTCTCACACTCTCTAAGTATCTTTTTAGATCTCTCTCTCTCTCTCTCTCTCTCTCTCTATATATATATATATATATATATATACATATATATATGTGTGTGTCTGTGTGTGTGTTTGTGATTCAATGATTTTACAATTTAGAAAAAGTACTACGCAATAAATATTTCATAAACGTTTTATTTCCGATCATGCATTTCGCTTTAGTAGCGTCGTCAGATCAGATTTAAAAAAGAATACGAAATTTGTTTCTTTCCAAATTATTAAAAGTCGGAAAAAACTTTTCTCCTCCTAAGGAATACCTTTACCTTGGTCAAGTGATAAAGCTAGAGACAGACCCAGGAAATGACATAAGACGGTGCATAACGATAAGCTTGAAAGAATTTGGTACTAATAGGGACAAACTGAAGAGCAACATGCCAACTTGAAAAACTCGCGGGTAAGACATGGCATACATGACATACATGGAACAAGAGAACCACCTGTATATTATGCTCAAATCTTCTATCAACACGCTGTATCTTATATCATACTTATCGTATAAATATCATTATATAATGTATCAATCATGATGTTTTAAAATACGATCAAATTCTGATGAGAGAAATTACCATACTGGAATTTCGCTTTGTGATTGCTTGTCACTAAAATTGTTTTTGTATGATACTCAGCTTAATCAACCTAACCTAATCAAGATAACCTATCCTACAATGGTGTGAAATTGTCTTTAACCAGAACATAATAAGCTAACTAACCTAGGCTACCGGGTCGAACGCTAGCAGATGTATATCAGTGCTTATATAATGTATACTTCGTGAATTACTTTAAATTTTCAAAACTTCCAAATAATTTCTCCAATAATATGAATGCAATAATGCGCTGATTTCAGGTGTTTTCCTGCGCCGTTTTGAGACCCAAATCTGCCCTTGGTATATCCCCTATTGAGGATCGAATTTACCACAATGGTCATGGTCTATTTTGCTAACCTCAATGGGGAGGTGCTAGCTTATTTGCTAAACTCAGCTAAGTCTGACACAAAAAATACAATAAGAGAGAATACAAAGATATGAACCAGCTTAAAAAATGCGATAGAAAAGTTTATTTCTTGAAAGCACATGATTCTTATTTTAATAATTTGATTTAGTTGTTGACAAATTGTCTTATCAGCAAATTGTCCTCACCACAAAATGACCCACGACCAATTTACCTTATGCAAAATAAACATATATAACTCAACTACTAAGCAGGCAAGCAAGTCTGTTGTCTTATCTATTGATCTAAGAGTTTTTGTAAGCATTCCTCAAATCTGTCCTGCTTTAAATTTATATTATTTTTTGTTTCCTGTGTTCGGAACTAATTCATCTGGTATTTAGCGTATGTCCGCAAAATTAAATGAAACCAACGCTGCGAAGTGATTGTATTGTTGAGCAAATTCAAAACTCACACGCGAATGCACGAATGTATCCGGTTACTGTCCCTGGTTTACACTCAGCTAGACACAGGGACAATGTGATAGTTTATTGTGTTATTGTCAAAGAATTTGCCCTCTTCGTAAAGATGAGTAAGTCATTGTGCTGTGCACTCTTTTTCGCGGAAAAATATTTCCTTTTCTTCAGTTGTTCAGTCTTTAGTCAAAGGCGTTGCCTCCGCGTACATTGTGAAAAATCTCGGGAGCTTGTCGTGAAATTTTGACCAGAGAAGTAGAGGAGGATTACAATTTGACATACACACTTGGGATTTAGCCTCAGTTGCCTAACAGTCTTTAGGGTCCGATATCACAGGGAGTGATGTCGGAAACCGAATTCAAATCGTTTGTAGATTAAAGATATTTCGAGAATGTTCTTAGAAGAACGGGTGCAGGCTAAGGGCGGACTTGAGATAACAAACAAAAAGACAATGAGAAAAACAACACAAAACAAGAACAGGTCTGGTTAGTTGCTTAATAGAAAACATTACGTGGCCAACGTCTTTAGGCAGCAGACTTTACTAGGGGTGATCAATTAGAAAATTTGGGAAAGTGGTGATCGATGAAAAAATCACTTCTCTCGTCTTTTGTTGGATCACTAAGAAAGTCCGATTTTTAAAAAAACAAGCGTGAGCGCAATTGGGCACAAATCAAAGAATCAATTTAGCATGAAATTACATTGTAAAATGACCCCTGCCCACAGAAAACCGATTGGAATGGGACAATTTTGAAGAAAAAAGGTTTCCCATGGAGCAGCTTGTAAGTTATATTGGTAACCAGTTAGTCAGAGCCGAATGCATAAAAAAAGACACTTCCAACACTCGATAGAATACAAAAGCAAATGTATGAACCAGTGGATGATGAGCTTTATTCCACACACCAACCACTGTCCCATCGTCGTAATGTTGCTTGCATTCGTCTAGCGTTATTTGCATGGAAAGTGTTCGAACAAACAACATTCCCTTGTTCCTCTTTTCCGAGAATTTTCAGTTGAAACTCGGTCTGCAATTAAGGCACATCCATACATTCTATACATATCATCATCATCATCATCAGTCTTTTAGCGTCCGTCGTTGGACATAGACCTTCCCCAGAATTTACCACACTTCTCTATCATGGGCGTCACGGAGCCAGTACTTCCTGAACTTGTCTAGCTCGTCTCTCCATATAACATTTTGCCGGCCTCGGTTGTGCATGTGGTCTCAGGGTGCAACTTCCAATAGGTTCTTCTCAAAAACATCGGTTTGTGGAATAAACTAACGTCTGGATGTTTTCCCGACTAGTACGATCTCGACATTTTAAAACCCAGTGTGAACAAGTACCCTAACTCTTACCAGTCTCCAATTTAAACATACCACGTTTTAATGTTTCCATCTTTACAATTTTAACATCAATATTATTTGAAAATTTTTTTACTGGTCTTAATTCTGTGGCAAAAATTTCTTCTCTTACAAACACTTTGATGTGAAAAGTAACAGAAAAGCCTTGCCTAGAGTGACCAAAATCACTGACAGTCACTGCGTTCTGAAACTTACGGTAAAATTACACTGGAAACACCGTACACATGGCTCTTTTCACCTTAGCTGCTTCTGGTCTTATAACTGAAGTGTACGGAGGAAGTGATGCATCCGAATTCCATTCCTCTCCACCACCCAAAAGTGGTGCTCCCCTATTAAACCTTTCGTGAACCGAAAAGGTGTAAAGCAAAAAGCATTTACCACTAGTTTAAATTGAACGTTTTTTAAAGTTCCAAGAGCTAAAATAATAAGCGACCACAGTTGACTAATTGCTCAAGCAAAGCCGTTTGGGGTGGGGGTATTAGGAAAAACGGATGATCAATGAATAAATTACTTCTATCGCCTTTTGTTAGAGAGTATCACCAAAAAACTGAATTTTCAAAAGACAAACAAAGACATCAATTTAGCAAAAAATCAGATTGCTTATTGACCCCTCACTGAAAACCCGTTTAAGGGGAATTAAAAAAAAAATAAAAAAAATGTCTTTTATTGATACAATAAAGGGTAAATGTAAAATATTTCAAGCCTCTAGTTCCATCAGTGTGACCTGTATGCATTATACATACATCCACCCAACTGGACCTACTTGAAAACTGAAGAAACCTATTTCAATGACAGTTTTGGTTCTTATTGCCCGGCACTTCTAAGATATCCCTAGCGATGTGCAAAAGATGGTTCTTTGGATTTTCGCAAATGAGTGTGTGTGATTTTGTGTATTAATGTGAATGTGAATATTTAAGAAGCTAAGCTAATTTATCTCTGCACAATTTCATTATAAATCAATCCTAGATGCATTTATTTTACTGCAATTGATTAAAAATGGATTTTAATGGTTCAATAAATTAAAACAAGAACCATAAAATCAACTATACATCTACCATCATCACGTCAGTATCTGTGATCTCCTATTTCGAAGGGATACAAAACGAAGTAGTAATAGCAATATTATTTGTGATAATAGTAGCAAGGGGAGGAGGAAGAGGAAAGAGAGGCAGGTTCTTCAGAAAATCTGGCGATCAAAAACAAACAAACAAATCTGTAAGTTTGTAAGTGTACAATTTTTTTATCAATGATTTGTTTTGGAGTCTTAGTGTATAGTTATTTGCTTTTAGTAAGCGGGTTTTGAATGAGTATATATGACATTTTAGCAATAAATCTGGCTGGAAATTGGAAACTTTAGCCGATTTTAGCCATTTTTGCTGATAGTTCAAACTATTGATATCAAACGATGCTTTGCTGCACAGTAAAAACAAACGTCATCTATTGATCAGAATGGATGTACTTTTAATGACGTCACAATTCTCCCCCTTTTCCTTTCTATTGTTTACATAAACAAAACTGACTGGCCAACCGACCGATCGAAAAGCTTTTATTGCAGATACGTAGACACATTTAAAACTAAATAAAAACACTTTTTTTTCAGAGTTTTTATTGAACCATGACATATATAACATTTTGATATCCAAATGGTGACTCGTACTTTGAAAAGTATAATTAGTGGAAAAAACAAACGTTGAAGATACCTCCGGAACGGGAACTTATCAAATGCAATGCGAGGAATGTTATGAACATTTAAATATTCACAAAGACTTCATAATGACTCTGTGTACGTTCGATTGTGTGTTTGTGCATTCTTTAGTGTTTGTGTTCGTGCATGCGCGCGTATATGCGTATGTATATGTGTGTGTGTGTGTACGCACGCGTACTCGCGTGTTTATATGGCGTGCCAATAATCTGTTTATCCTAGTAATGGCGCTGAGATAGAGTAATAGGGAAGCAATTATGGGATAAAAAAGTGGTTGGGAGGAGCAAATTCATACATATGTACATACACACACCCACTCGCGCACACACATATATACACGTGTGTGTGCAAGTAGATATATAAATCAATATATACTTAGTGCATATATATGCATATACTTATTGTGTATTCATAGACATATATACTTGGACACACACATACATGCATAGATAAATACACACATATATAAGTGTAGATAACCACTTAAACACACACATACTCTCATATCATTGTATATGAGCGTACGTGTTGGGTGTGGTTTGGACAAGAGGGGAAAAATATTTTATGACCAAACAGTACATTTGAGTCTTTTGTTAAAAGATAAAGGTCGTTTTACTTATATATATATATATATATATATATATATATATATATATATATATATATATATATGAACTGTCAAGGCTTAAAGAGTAAAACCTTTGATGGTTGCGGTTAGCTCACGTGGAGGGAACGAAGACCACGTGATTGGAATTTCGGTGTGTCCATCAGGATAGCCATGAAAGATATTGTTCATTTATTTATTTATTTATTTAACTCAACCAAATTTGTCAACATAGCTTTCCCCAGTTTTTAAGTCGATTTGGCTATTTGGCTATGAATATATCAAACGTATAGGTAGCACCAGTGAAGCCAGAGGCTGAAAATTCAGACATTTACTCCTACTGTTTCTAGAAAAACTTTTTTTAGTGGATGATTGAATTTACAATGTGAGTTTGTTGTAAATCGATCGTTAAGTTAGTGTCCAGCAGAATTCAATCTTTTTTTTTTGCAAATCAGAGATTGTTTTAGTGATCACCATCGAACGGAAAGCAGGAGAAGAAACTAATCCATTGATCAATCTTTTTCCAATCTTTAAATTGATCACAGCATGCTACCAAAAGACGCTGGTCACATGACAGTTTCTATTGAGGGATTAACCAGACACGCCGTTTTTTTAAAACTTTTTACTGATATGTTTGTCTTTTAATTCGAAATTAAAACATCGACAAAATCAAGACGGAGGAGAAAGAAGAAACGATAGAGAGGACGAAGGGAACATGGTTAGTAGTGGAAATTAAGGGTGGGTAGATCAAGTGGAAGTACAGCGTATACTTACATTCAATTTCCAGGGTTTTTGAATGTTTTGAAACGGTCCAAAATTGGCCATTTTTTTCCATTACCCACATCCATCTACATGGGTTCACTGCGTTCAGCCCTGATGGAGCCCTCTGTGATACAGCCTCACTTTATACCTAATTCCCAAAACTCATTCAAATGACGGAACTTGATATATTTAGAAAAAGATGATAACTGCAAGGAGGTACTAGCATGCTCATCGTTCTTGTATTTATAACATTATAATAAAGATGACGTTGAAGAAGTGAGAAGTGATGCTGCTATACTTCATTCCCGAATTCTGTAAGCTTTAACACTCAACTGAGAGGTGTGCAGTCTGTCACTGTCATGCTGCATTTCAGCTTTTTAGCCTTTCCCATTGCCTTAAGATGACGTGACATGGTCGATATTGAGATCCAAAAGTCTCCAGGAAGTGCTCGATCCGTTTTTAATGGGTTGTTGGCCACTGGAATCGATAATTCTCCATAATTAAGAACAGGCTTTGACTTTCTCCAAGGTTTATTGCTGGTATCCATATTTCTAGACTAAAAACTATTGAACAAATACTGATGGCACTGGTGCCATCGCATCTCCAGGATAACGATGCACATCTACCCCAACGACCACTTTATTCAAGAGAAGCAGGGCTCATCAGACCAGGCAATCTTTTTCCATGCGTAAAGTCCTGGTTTTGACGTTTGCGTACCCATTAAAGTTGCTTTCGGTGATAAACGTTGTTCAGCAACAAGGATCCATGTACTCAGTGTTATGACGCACTCCTGTCTTCATCTTTATCAAAGCTATATGTAATTTATGCCTACATAATCATTCTTCTCAAATTGGCTCGTACTTGGCGGGAGAAGCTTCTGTTCACTTTTCGAATAGATACATTCTGGCCGCCAAATGCCTTGTCGACAGTCGGTGATTTTCTCTACATTGATCACTGCCTTTAAGTACTTACCACAACTGAACTTGCCCGCCCTCCAAACTACGTCGTTTCAGAAAAAATCTGAATTAGTCTTCAGGCTATAACAGTTTGATCTCTATCTAAATCTAATTTTTTCTTCTTGCTTATGATTACAGCGTTCAGCTCATGAAAATGTATGGTTATATACCTTTGGCCCTGATATATACAATAGGTACGAGACAGTAAATCTCATTTTCGCCACATATCACGACTCACAATGTTGGCTTATCAGAAAATCCCATTAGTACTAAAAGCTTAGTGTATACAACCAATGTATCCCCCGATAGTCACTTATGGAACTGAAACATGGAACCTAACCAAAAGATTGACCATCAAACTGAGAACCATGCAACGTGCACAGGAGAAAATTATACTCAACATTGCATGGAGAGATCTCAAGACAGTATAGTACATTAGAGAAACAACAGAGGTCAGAAATATAATAGAATCCATAAGAAAACTCGAATTGCAGTGGGCTGTTCATGTTGTAAAACTATCAGATAGCCGCTGGAAATGGCGTGGTAAATTAGAAAAATTAAAAAAGTACGGGCCCTGCGATGCCTATGATAGAGAGGTCTGCCGAATTTTGAGAAAGGTCTGAGTCCAACGACGGATGTGAAAATGTCGAGGATGATGACACAAATATACATTCATTTCTATTCGTGCACATATTAAAATTCTGATATATTTATACACGTAGATGTTACAGTAAGATTGTTAAATTAATGATTATGTGAAATCACTGGGGATTTTGTGATGTACCCGAACATTTTAGTAAATTCAAGAGATACCTAGTTTTAGAATCAGTGTAGTATTGATTATCTAGCGTGTAATGCTGACCTCATTTCTGTAATGAGTTTGATCTCACTGGGTACCCTTCTGCTGTGACCTTGTGTCAAACTAAGCTGTATATACACTGTAAATACTGAAGCAGAATGAATATACTTGATATCTACTAAGTTTAGCTGTCATGAAATCCCTAGAGATTTCATAAAATTATTAGTTTAATGATCTTACTGTAGCCTATACACATGTATTCTCACATGCCCACACACTCACCCGCAGATTATCAACCCTTCTACCGCGCTCATTCCTTTCATTTACCTAATCCGCCCGCAACTTCAATCTGCGTCCCAAACTGTGACCCGGACATCCGAGTCTGAAAGGGCGTTTTAACATCTTTTGTGTTTGCATCTATGATTGTTCGTCGCTGAAACAAGTCTGACTGTCATGAGGAAATGAGAAAGGGGGAAAGCCCATCAGATGACAAAGCGTAAGGCACATCTTGTGCACTTACTGACCTCCTGATTTGCCTCGACAAGAAAGCCTGCTGCGATTTCGCCAATCCTGGAGATTTGATGAGACCTACTATCGCACAGTGCAATGACCACTGAATATATGGTGTGAACATACAAATGATTGAATAATAATAATAATAATAATAATAATAATAATAATAATAATAATAATAATAATAATAATAATTATAATAATAATAATAATTGAAAAGGTAAGAAAATATCGGGAACCCTGCTATAAATATTGAAAACAAGAATGGGAGAGCTAGAGATTAGAGGAAGGAGTGAGAATAAGTTAACCAAAGCAGCGCTGGGGTCTGCACAAGTACTGAGGAGAGTACTGAGAATATAATTACGACTTCTAGTCGTCAGCAATGGTCAAACAACTGCAATGGAAAACACTTGTGTAAGTGAAGCTGAGATTTCAAGAGACTTGCTGTCACTCAATCTCCTGCAAGAACCACCAGACATCTAACATGAACATGCGATAGCACGAAATAATAATAATGATAATTAAGACAAAAAAAAACAAAAAAAAAAAAACCAACCACAATAAACACTCAAATGGTGGTGGAGGTACGAACGAGAGCACTGCTGTGATAGGTGAGGGAGAGATGAGATGAGAGGAGGGCAGAAGACCTGAGAAGACTTACTGTCACTCAGCCTTCAGCGATGACCACTGGGCAACTGGTGTGAAACTGTAAACTTCAGTACTGTTGTTGACTATGAATGTGTGGAGAGGAGGACTAGAGATTTGAGGAGACTTGCTGTCACTCAACCTCCAGCGGTAACCACTTCACATCAAGTGTGAAATTGCTAATGATGATAATAACAGTAATAATGATAGCTGTCTTTATTATGGTTATGACGTATTGGCGGTACTTTCAAAAGAACATTGATTATTAAAGTAAACATTGATTTTAAAGATTCAATTTTACTTGATAATTTAAGAAAAGTTGTTTTTCTTTTTTTAGCCAGTTTTTAGATCCTGAAATGGTCAATTATGAAGACAATAATGCCTGTAGATGAAAGAAAAGTTTTTCGCCGAAATGCCTACTCGATAAAACGTCCGCCTGACGTAAACGTCTGCCCGACGAAACGTCCACCCAACGAAACGTCTATCGGCTGTCTGACGGCGAAACGTCTGTCGGCAAAAAGTCAGAGAGCCGTAGTTAGATTACAGAGGTCAAGTATGGGAAGCCTCAGAGTAAAATATAGCTACATTCATTGTTGATACTGAAAATTTGAGAATTCAAGTATGAAAAGAAGAAAAAAGACAAAAAAGGCCAAATGGCATTAACCTTTCCAGTGCAAGTTTTCCATTTATATTTAACCATTTGTGTAAATGGTAGGAGAAGAACTTCAAAGGAGGCAAGTGTTATTTTCCGGCTGTAAAACCCATTAGACTTCTTTTATCAGAGATTGTAAAAAATAGCAATTCTTTACAAGTTTGATTCACGCAATAGGCATGGCGGAGGACTGAAGAATTAGTGTGTCCAAATATAGACCCGAAACCCAGCACTCTTTTTCCGCTACCCCACTTTGACCCGTTGTTCTCCTCCTGTCTTGGTTCTCCACCCGCAAACATTGAGTCTTATCATCTACGTATTTCACTGATAACTCGCTGACCTTTGGAATTCTTACTTCGTTTTTCCCTCCTCTCTTTCGAAATTCTTCTCATTCGTTTTCAAGCGGCGATTCGGCGGCGTCACTCCTCGTATGGAAGTGTTGAAATTACCAACTTTTATTTAGAATTTAAAAAAGATGTAATCAACTTAATTTAGCAGCTCAACTCTTTATAGAAAAAGACGTTGAATGGATCACCTATAGGCGTGGAGAAAAAATAAATTTACATACATACAAATGCACATGTGCATCCCCACCTCTTCACACATACTCAAACACGTCTGCATATTGCATAATTTTATCCGTCTTAGTAAATAAGTGAATACAAATACAGTCATCTATGTATCTGTGGTGTTCAAATTATATACGCACAACTTTGTTAAATTCGGCTTGAGATAATATCTGGAAGTTATTTTAGTTTTTTCCCCAAATATCATGAACTGATCAGACATTTTTGAAAGTTGATGGGTCATCGGAATTTGTTCCCCTACAATTAGGTAAGTTAAACTAATTTCCCCCACTTTTAAATGTTATTGTGAAATAAGTGGGGAATGATTTTTATAACTTTTGGAGGTCAAAAATAAAAGAGACCCCACCATTTTTAAGGTATAAAAAGTGAAGGGGAACTTTTCTTCCACTTTTGGGGGGTCAAAATTGAAGGGTGGCATTTTTCCATTTTTTAGATCAAAACTGAAAGGGAACTTTTTTTTCTCCTTTTAAGGATCAAAAGTAAATGGAAACATTTTCTACCTTCAGCTGTCAAACGTGTTGGGGTCAAAACCCTTGGGGTTCAAAAGTGATAGGGAACATTTTTTCCACGGAGATGGGGCTGATATTTTGTAAACTCTTGGTGGTCAGAAGTGGAGAGAAAGTTCACTTCCCTTTTCTGGGAGTCAAAAGTGACTGGAGACAGTCTTGTCAACTTTTAGGGATAAAAAGCGAAGGGAAACCCCCCCCCATTTTTAAGGGTCAAAAGTGAAGTGAAATGTTTAAAGGGAGGGGAATTTTTTCCTTTGAAGAATCAAAAGTGAGACGATTCACCATGTCAAAGTGTCAAAAGTAAACTGATACTTTTTTCCTTTTTATAGGTGTCAAAAATGAAGATAATATATTTTCCCACTTTTCGGTTTCAAAAGACAAAGGAATCTTTTTCACCTTTTAGGAGTAAAAAGCACGGCTACAACTGCTGGGTTTTAAATATTCAGATTTGAAATTTTCGATCCCGGTCTTGGTTTTTCGATTTCGTTGTTTCATATTTCAAGAAATCTAGATTTGTCCAAGCACGTCTGTCTGTCAAGTTCTTTATTACTTAAATCTGTAGAATGGCAACTGGAAACAATTTTTTGTTTTAACAGTATCCTAAATATTCTCATTAAATATCCATTTGAATTTACTTGTGTTTATTTTTTCGCAATATGAGTTTCGTCGAATCTATTTTCTCCCACGTTTTGAAACAAACAACCTTCCTCACATCACCTTTTTATATTCAACTGAAAACTAAAGTGAACTAGGGTTGGTGAACCATAACCTACGAAATGTTCTACGCATGAATCTGTAAGAAAAGCCACGTGTTCTGTTGTCTAGACTACCATTAAAATTTCCCATTCACTATGTTTTCACTTACTAATGTAAGGAACTACACAATTATTTGTGGCTACTGTGTTCTACAGCATATAAAATGCATCACCATATAAGATGCACCTCGATTTTTGCGGGCATATTTTCGAAAAAAGCTCCCCCCCCACCGTTCTTCGTAGCACACGACACTATCAGGTTATTTTACTTATTCAAATCTATATAAAACGCCACGGTGACTGGCTGTTTACCTTATTTGCATAATGCAGTAACCTTAGTGAACAACTGAAGAAGCGTTCGCCTCCAGAGACAGAATTCGGAAAAAATTGCGTCTTATATGCCGTAAAGTACGTTAATTTGTTTATCATTTAAACTTGGAGATATATAATTTTAGATCTTGATAAATCTGAAAAAAAAGAAGAAAATAGCAAATAGAGCCAAGTTATGTGTATGTGACAACTTTGACAGCCATGCAAGTTGACGTATGGTCTGGTTCAGCGCACAGTTACGTTGTTAATCGCGTATGAATAAACTTTTATTAACAACGATGAGCTGTGAGTCGTCTGAGGAGAAAAAAAAACATGATAAGTACAATCTTTCAAAAATAAGTGATTGCAGGAATCTGAATCTAAAAACTGGCTAAAAAAAGATAGCACTGATGAAAAAAACAGCTAATGTCAATTGCAAACATAGCAGCTCAATTCAAAACATGCCTTTCTGAAAATAAATTAAATGACCATGATGATGAGTGAAGCTACTTTCAAACGTCAAACGCACTGGATCCCTGAAAATATAAATTCCAGACCACTGATGTAAACTACGGGACGTCAAGAATGGTCTTGATAAGCCAAGATATCAATTATTATTATCAAATTTTATGACCAACCTTACAGTTCTACCATCTTGACGGACTCCTCATCAAGAAAGCAGTAAGAGTGGGAGCAAAAAGAGAAAAAAAATTAGGAAGAAATATTCATGAAGGTGTGGTGTAGATTTTCTGTAAGACTCAAAATATCTAAAAATTATTGTATCGGGAGAGTTTATCGACCACATAAGCGTACAATCGATATATAGATTTTAAAAGCCCTACAAAATCCATGTTTTGTACGTTGAAGAATGAAGATTAAGTGTGAACACTTTTTTGGTGGAAGTGCTGATTTCTGTTTTGCAGCTCCCTCATTTATAAAAGTGACCGATATTGTAAGCCTTTTTATGGGGGCAGGTTAATTCCAGGCGGGGGAGGAGTATACAATAGGCTACAGAAGAACTGATTGAATTTTAGAGCTGCTCCATGCTTAATACCTTTCCCTGCGTCGTAGTTATACGTCCAAAACACATAATATTGCCATAGCGCAATGTCTGTCCACAAGAAATTTCCAAGAGTTCTCAATGAGAGATTTGTAGTTTTCTTCAAGAAGATGAATTTAATTTAATTTGAATTTGAATTAATTTTTCCAACAAACAAAAACGAGAAAATTCATAATGTGGTTTTATTTTAGTTGTTTTCTTCAACGTTTTCAATTAGTTTCATAAAACAATGATCGAAATAGAAAATACAAAAAACTGATTACAAAAATACAAAACTAACAATAATTCAATCCATTAAAAACCTTAATTATAATCAACGAATTAAAAAGAGTTTGGAAGAGTTATAATAATTAAAGATGATTTAGCAAAATCAAATTACTTGACTTTTTTTCGCTGTGTGAAATGTGGGTGTGCTAAATTTTAACAATTTAAAATGGAAGTACTGAGTCACTTGGTTATATATATATATATATATATATATATATATATATATATATATATATATATGTGTGTGTGTGTGTGTGTGTGTGTGTGTGTTCCTCTCTCTCTCTTCAAAAACAAGAAGATCCCATTAGTCCAGAAAAGAAGCAGCCAATGCATCCTCCTACCAGTCACTTATGGAGCTGAAACATGGAACCTAAGCGAGAGACAGACCCGCAAACTGAGAACCATGCAACGTGCACATGAAAAAATTATGCTCAACCCCACATGGAGAGACCATAAGACAGCACAATACGTCCTGGAGAAGACAGGGGCCACAGACGTAATAGAATCCATCAAAAAACTCAAATGACGATGGGCTGACCATTTCGCAAGAATGTCAGACAACCGATAGACGTCACTACTCACAACATGGATACCCAGAGATCACAGGTACCACCGAGGCCGTTAGAGTGTTCAATGGAGAGACGAGATAGACAAATTCAGAAAGTACTGGCTCCGCGATGCCTGCGATAGAGAAGTATGGCGAATCATAGGGAAGGTCTATGTCCAATGACAGACGTAAAGAGACTGATGATACATATATATATATATATATATATATATATATATATATATATATATATATATATATATATATAGAGAGAGAGAGAGAGAGAGAGAGAGAGAGAGAGGGGGAGAATAGGTCAGACCAAGGCATGAACGAACTAAGCGACTGATCAGAACCCCGTGGCCACCAAAAGATCTGAGGCGTTTGGTGTTCCAAATCATAGGCGGTTGGGGCCCCCCAAATCAAATTCTATTCAGGATGCCTTGAAGGTTTGTGCTGACTATATATATATATATATATATATATATATATATATATATATATATATATATATATATATATATATATGTGTGTGTATGTGTATGTGTATGTTCATTTACATATGTCCACGGTGCTCAAGAAATGTATACTCTCTTTGAGTGTTGAGAACTGCACTTGTATTGCTTATCCCTTCTTTTCACATACAGTTGCTGATTTTGCAAGACTTCATTTACATGTTCGTATTTCAAGTGTTACTTAGGCACACATTTTTTATTTTCCAAATGTTAGACTATTATTACTCATTTCTTACAAGCATTAAAAATGAGGAAAGTTTGAAAAAAAAATAACAACAAAACACAATCAACAAAAGTGAGATGAAAGAAAACCAGTTTTCGTTTGTATTTTTTAGACGAGGTATTTTAATCAATGTATTTTTGTTTTTATTGTACGTCTGTATTTGTATGTATTGACATTATATTTTAGTTCAGACAAATTTCCACGCTTTTTTTTATTAAGTCAAAGTAATACACAGGAACAGCATCAAAACACAAGAAGGTTGAAAAAACCTGTGCACATATTGCACTAAATCATTCGATCAGCAGACCAAGCATCGACATTGAGTATGTGTAGGCTATTAATAACGAGTGAGCAAGCCATAAATCAGGAATTTCAAAAACGGTAATCCTTGATTATTTGGTCCTAAATACGATAGCATAACGTTTGCCAAATATTATCCCCTTTGATGGGTAAAATTGACTAGTCTCTAAAAAAATTACAGCTAACTTTATAGCTTTTATGTACGCTTCAAATAATGTTGTTGATCTCTAAATGATATACTGTTCTTCAGATCCAATATATCCTACCTCTCAAAATCGAAGATATCCTTCCTCTAACTCTCTGTATTAATTTCGGTACGTAATGTTTTAAGCGATAAAGTTGGGTAAAATGGGGAAAATTAAAAATATAGCTATTTTTAGCTATTGAAGGTAGTTCAGTTTTGCCAGTCTTTATGTTACCGTATTTTAGGACCAAATAACCAAGGATTACCCCCAAATATATATCCAAGTCGGAAGATTGACAAAGTTCACTCAGTTCATTGGAAGGTAACAAGTTCAATGCGTTGATCAGATCCGTCTCAAAACTCTGCAAGTGTAAGCACCAGATGAGACGTGTATGAGATGAGAAGTGCATGCAAGGTTTGGCGTTCGAAAATACTATAGACGCACAAAGAACGCTAGAGAATACAATAACCGAAACGCAACAAAGAAAAACCATCAACAAAACAAGCAAATTAGCCTGATTCAATCGAAATACAATAAAAAAGAACTAGTCAAAAATTATAAAGCCTTAAATAATTTGCTCAACCTTAAATCTACTACTACTACTACTACTACTACTACTAGTGTAAACAAATAATATAACGTAGAGCAACAATCAGATAATGAAAATTATAGCTATATGACTAAATTAGAATGTCTGCTGGTTAACTTTCGTACCCCGATCATTAAGATGCTGTCCCCGTCGGACAAGCTCCTAAGGACGGGAAACGTGAGTTCTAATCTCGTCGGAAGCTACTTTTTATCAATGATCTATTCTAAGAAAGAATCCAACAACGATATGAGTGTTGCAATAAGAGGCAGCAAAAATAAGATGATAACAAAATTGATATTGATTATAAGGCTTTATCATGAATAGAAAGGAAAGGCTGGGTTTACATACCAGAAGAAAAACCAGAAAACACAGCAATAATCTTTAAATTTAGACTTTCACTTGTGTAAGAAAAATGTTCTTTTCACAAGGAGTAGCAGAAGTATGGAACAGCGTTAGTGACAAGATGTTCACATCCAGGAATATCAATATTTTCAAATATAATCTAAATTCTGATATCAACCATATAGAATTTGACTACAAATTTCCATATTAGTTTAATCCCACTCTCTGCATCAACACAACCTAGTGAGCTTAATGGCACAATTCATTGCTGTCAAAAAAGTCTATTTAAAGAACTCATTGGAGTATACATAAAATTCAGACCCCAAAGAAAAGTTATGGCTAGGGAATCAGGCTCATCTTTTTTTTAGTGCTCTGCTTGATTTGGAAGGTAATCAAAGAGATAGATGGAAAGATATTTTGGTCTGCGTCAGGTACTCACGTATGGCGAAATGAGCGACGCCACGTCAATTGTTTGTTGCAGTGCTTCGAGGGCGCTTGAAGACTCAAAGGTGGTACTGGGAGGCAAGAGACGGTATGGGTCACTGCAAGATGGGGGAGGTGTAAAGAATACAAATTGTTATCTCCCAGGAATGAAGTTGTTAGTGCAAAAAGATGATTTTATAATAGAGCTGTTCAGAGTTAAAATAATTTACCGTGTTTCCGACTTGAAACATTTTATCAACTTCTTTGAATAATTTAATCATAACCATATCGAGATCAATTCATTGTGAAACAAAACAAAAAGAAAACAAACAAAACAAAACAAACAAACTCACCGTTAAACTTCAAAAAGCATTACTGTAAACTATTCTCTTCCAACATAAGACTTCATTCGTAGAACGTATCGAAAAAATGCTTCTCTCATTCGATGTAATAAATTCTTAGATCTATGGAATAATTCATTTTAATCATCGATGTATCATATCGGACTGAAATCACAGGAGGTCATAAGATAATGGTCGCAGATGGGGTATGGAATAAAATAAATGTAGTAATCTGAAAATGCTCGGAAAACACAGCTCTCCATTGAAGCAAAATATTTTTAGTTAGTATTGTTTGGTGCCTTGGCGTTTCTAACGGCGGCGCTCTGGTAGCATATTCACAAGCTAATTGTGATAGTTTTAAAACCTGCCAGACTATGGGAGTTGCCCGACCACAGAATGCTAATTTAAAGGGATTCAACCTGTAATATATTATAGGGATATTTCCAATAGGATTAATGATTATATCCATTAGAATGCCTATCTTTGTAGTTTAGTTGGTAGATGTGTGGGTTAGGAATTCTCGAATGTTATATAAGATATTTTAAACAGTTTTAATGCCATCCTTAGCAGCACGATTATAATATGAATATGCATTCGTTTTTCTTTTTGGCGAACTTACTACCTTATTTCATTTTTATTGGTGATATTTCGGCCTTACACATTACACTGAATTGAAAGCTTTATGATGTTTCTTATTCAGAATTGTTTCGTCATTCTTATGACACAGTTGTTTAGTTATTACTTTCACGAGTGGAAGCCAAGATTGCGTTGTTACCAACTTACCGTCATCTCGATGAGCGGATGTTTTATTTTCATTTTTTGCTAATTGTATTTTAAGTGCTTCCTTTATCTTTCTTTAGGATATTTTTTCGGATACTAAGCACTCACACACATACATCGATACCCATACATAAAAACATAATGTGTATCCGTATATATATATATATATATATATATATGTGTGTGTGTGTGTGTGTGTGGGTGTGTAATACGAGGACGTTATGACGTCAGATATTGATGGATAATTAGTATGACTTGAATCATTACCTTCCAACAACAATTTAAGAATGCGAACAAAAATTTTGTGTACGTAACACTTTTCAGTGAGTGCACAGATATTACACTATGTTCCTAGACAGAATCACTGGGAAGGCAAAGAGCATGAATCCTCTGATTTTATGCAGAAGCAACGATCCATACGTGAATAGTCTTTTTATCCTTCACAGACACTAGGCTTATATATATATATATATATATATATATATATATATATATATATATATATATATATATAAACGTCTCTTTCTCTCCCTCTCTTTCACACCCACACCCACATATGAATAAACAGATCACACTTTTGATCTCCAAAAGTAGGATTATAAAATTCGTTCATCTAAAAGCAACACGTCAGATCATAGAAGCGGCACTTATTACCTCAAACAATACTGTAAATCATCAACCAGGCTTCTACGATATATCTTGACAAATAACAAAAGTAGTATCGATTAAAAACAACATTACCTGAAACAACATCAAATACACACGTCATTCAATTGACAAAGGTTATTAAAAAATCAAACAATATGTAACAGACACTCTCTCAAATCGAACTATACTACCTGCATAGTTATAAAATATCAGATTACCCGAACACTTTTTCGCACCAAAATGCCTATGTAGACACATTCTCATCTTCAACTCTTTAGAAAATATAAAAAAGATACGTAACTGACACACTTTAGAATTTGATTTAACACATGAATCACCAACACACAAGTTCACAAGCAAAACTGTCTGATAAACTTCATCCATTTTTTCTCTCTCTTTCTTTCTCTCTCTCACGCACACACACACACATATATTTACATATGTGTTTGAGTGTATGTGTAATAATCTAATGTAAGCAGATTCAGTTATCATTGTCTGGGAAGTTTAGTAACCTTGTATCAATAAATCAGTGAAATCCTCATAAAATTTTTTATCTTTACATTGGAAGTATGGTAAGAATTAAAGCTATCTTAAGTGGAAGGCTATTTGGAATGTCTGTAATCTTACGAATGAATGCGTAAACATGCAAATAACAATGCAAACAGATCACGTTGGACAACCCTGTTTTAGCATTATCTCCAAAGTTAAGCGACATCGATCTGGTCATCACCTACATGGGAATATAAGGTGCTGTGTGCAGCAACAATGATGTTCTGCTGCCGTTTCAGCCTATACGCTGCTCCTGGACGAGTATCTTCCTAAGCTAAGACTTGATGGTTTCTCAAGCACACGCTGCCCAATGTGCGCTTCCTATGAGCTGCCATACTCGTTCCAAGAGGCAGCGATCATCACAAATGACAATATTACAAACGTTCGCGTCTGTGTAAAAAAAGCAAACAAATTGAAAATCATAATTTTTATAACCTTCCAGTAAATTACGTTATTGTTTTTTGCTTTTTGGTCAAATAACAGATTTTCTTCCACGAACTGATGATCCAACCTGCCCCGACAGATTATGGTTCTGGTAGAACTTCCATCAACTGATAAGAGAGAGAGAGAGAGAGAGAGAGAGAGAGAGAGAGAGAGAGAGAGAGAGAGAGAGAGAGAGAGAGAGAGAGAGAGAGAAGAGTTCTATGTAAACAGAGGAAGAGAGGAAAACGAATGGAAAGGAAAAAAAAGGAGCCAAAGAAAAAGGATGACGTAATACACTGCATACTTCAAAGTGTATCTGCAACATTAACTAAGCGATCATATCCCATAAATTTTAGGAAGCTAACGAGGTCAATACTTTAAAATCGTCAATCAAAATTGTCAACATAGTTTTCATCAGTTTTAAGTGGTTTTGGCTGGCTTGATGGTTTTGTACGTGTCGCACATACAGGCCACAGTGATGGAGCTAGAGGGATGAGAGATTAAAGATTCATTTCTTATCATGTCTAGAAAAACATTTAAAAAAAATGGATCCACTAAATAGTTTTTTAGTAGTGGTTCAATTGGTCTCTTATCTTCTGTCCGGTTATGTTCAAGTTTACTTTTTCAAACTTCAGATTTTTTAGGGATCCTACAAAAACCGACAGAAATTGTTAATCAATTGATCATCCTATTTTTCCATGCTTTCAGATTCCATTAAGTGAATAATCAAACCTGTGATTTTGACTTTTTCTACTTTCATCTTGATTTGTTGTTGCTTTCATCACAACTTTTAATAGGTTCCATCCTCTATCCGAAAGTTGAATGGCGTAAAGTGAAGACGCAACTACCATTAATTTCCAGAATTTTTTTTCTAGCGTTTCAAGGTTTCAAGTAAGAGATAAAAGAGACGGAGCTGTAGGAGAAAGAGGAAGAGGGTCACGCCGATTCTATAACTTATCGCTGCAAAACATACGCTGGAAGGTATTTTGACATTTCGTCTCTTTCCTTAAAGTGAAAGAGTGGCAAGAAGCCAACTTAAGAAACTCAAAAAAACCACTTATCATCAGAAACGTTCTTCCTCTCGCATTTGATATAAAAATGTCTCAATTTCAATTACCCCTCATTCAATTAACATCTTTTTTTTATTGATAAATCATAGAAATATCGCATTTCTAAGGACGAGCAATTTACCCACTGACGACATTTCCCGGTCGCATTTCACAGAATATTACCGGTGGTAAGGTGCAACCACGAAAATTTACTGGGAAATGTTGTCGCTGGGAAAATCATTCGACCTGGAAAATGCAACTGGAAAATGTTGTCTGCGGTTAAACAGCTTGACCGAGTGAATTGTTCGACTGGGAAAATATAACCGATAGATGTAGTCAGCAGGTGAACTGTCCGACCAGGAAAATTCGACTGAAGAATGCCGTCGGCAGATAAACAGCTGGATGGAGGGAAAAAGCAACTGACAAATATCGACGGTGAGCAAATTGTTCGATCAGGAAAATGCGATTGGGGAATGCAGCTGAAAATTTACGTTCAACGTCTCTGCTTTTGTCCAATTTGAACCCTTCTCTCCCACACATATTTTTGTCCAGTTTATTCAAATGCTGTTTTCGTTTTGTTTCTTGGAACCTGGGTTTCAAATCTCCGAAACACGACGGCTTTTTGTTGTCGATATAAGCACGCTATTGCAATCTCCTCTACAAAATGTCACTGAGATTCATTGATTACTTTTGGAGATATCTTGTGGACTTACAGACAGACTGATCGACTGACAAAAAGACGGACACGACTGAATACATGTATCTTATTAACTTCGTTGAATGTGGTAAAAATATATTTGGCTGCGAACTTGTTAAACAAGTGAAAATGAACCAAAAACGTTTGCTGGAAGAGTTAAAGAATACATAATGAAGTTGGACTTGGATTTCTAGCTAAGTTGTTCGTCCGCTTAATACTTATATCTCTCAAACGATAAGGGGTTACTTGACTGGAATTTCGAAAGAAATCTTATCTAGCGATTTGGAGAGTGACTGAGTGCAATGCGATCATGAACACCTGAAAAGATACAGGATATTAAAAACATTAAACTGAAGGATTATTATTTTAAGGATAAAAAGGAGATCGACACTTTCTTGCTTAGTTCAAAAAACACCTCTCAATTTTTTTAGTTTTATTGAGGAAGTTTAGAAATCTGGAAAATTAAGCAAGCTTGAATAATCTAATTATTCCACTCCGTAAAACCTACTTGCTACTGAAACCGCAATGTGGCCCTATGCTCCACAAAAAATCGACTGGAATAAACAGCAAATAATCTAATTAGCAAATGGAGATTTCTCTATTTGTGTTTTTGTATCTGTGTACCAATGCAATCGTGCGCTTTAGTGCAAAACATTTTCGAAAATCTAAAGCCATCATGTTTTTGAAAATTTTTCATATATGACTCTATCAAAATATTTAGAAGGAAGAAGTACCCTTTTAAACATAATTTGGAACGGTAGGTTTGAAATTTGTTTGTTTTTTAAAAAAAAGGCAAAAAACAAACAAACTGCTAAAACGTTTACTTGGCTCAGGCTCAAGGTAGTACAGAATTGGTAATAGAAGATCGCATTGCGCCAGCCTTTAAAAAGGAAGATTGGTGCACTTGTAATGAAATTCGGCATTCGAAAACTCGCTTTTACCTGATTTGCAGCCAGTGATGAAGGTGGTAGGTACTGCACTTACTCGTGTACAATGTGCGAAATCTAATATAAGTAATCTGGGTTGGAATTGGGTGTGGGTGAGTCCGCAATATACTTGAGTGCAAAAATAATGATGATATATATAGATAAATTACTGATTTTTAGCAACAAGAAGTTGGCTCCGTATACTATGTTCCCTCTGATTTTTTGTAATCAGTGGACGCAAAAATATTATGCTGTGCATTTCGCTCCCGCGACAAAAGTAAATCTGCACTTTTGAATGCAACATAAAGAATCTATTTTTTCAATAAATATCAATAAATCAACCGAATTTCAAATCTTCTCTGTGATCATTATTTTCCTTCCTGCGCTGGCTGAAAAACGTGTGTGTGCGCGCTAACGCACACAGCTTAGAGGAAACTATAGTTGCATAATATTCGAGCTTTCATCGTACTTTAGTGGATACAACGAATAGGTTGAGATTAAGTTCCCAAACCATGTATATACCTTAGCCGACTCGCTACAAATATGTACACACACACACACGCACACACACACAATCTCTCTCTCCTGCACACGCACACATTCAGAGCTATGCAGAATCACTAAAAACACAGCTCTCTCATTCAACAACGTGTGCAGACATATATTTGAGCTTACACATACACACACACTCGTCTGCATATATGCACGACAGCAGACACACGGCTGCGAAGACACATGACTGCACTGTCAGTACACGATACTCTTGTTACCAATTAAAGGCGCACATAATTGTACACAGAGGTTTAAGCTTACATACATACTTACATACACTTGAATGGATAAATGTACACAGTCATACCCGCATACATACGTACATACAAATTGAATGCATGAATTTACGCAGCCATGCGCACATATATGCGTACATACTGTTGAACGCATAAATATACGCAGCCATACATACAAATACACAGGATGATTCCCGCTTCTTGATAGAGGATGGCTACCTCTCTCCCTTTTTTTCTTTAGTCCGCATGTAATGTAAATGATATGTGCTTGTGTTACACATAACACTCTCTAAGGACCAGTGACAAGCAGAGGCATGATGACTGGATGCTATATCCACTACATACATACACATACCCTTTTTTTCTCTTCCTCGACTGGGCACGAACACGCGAAGACACTCAAGCACAATCTCCGACTGCCACGTCTGCTTCTCAGCTCAGTTCAATTACTTCTGTGTTGTACTCCAAGTCGGAGGCTGAAGCTTTTTTTGTACCACCATCATCATAACAACACCAACAACTCATCGAATTTAAGTGAGGACACTTGTCTCTCCCGTCACGATAAAATAAACCAATATATTAAGTACATTTCCTTAATATGTTTTGAAATCAAGACCAAGTGATCTGTACGCAGCTCTCTTGCCGACTGAGCAAAACAAATCTTACATGTCTACGAAGATTCATATTACTAATACGCAACACATATTTTGTTCTGATATATAGATACATCAATGAGATTAACATGTCCCTTCCATGTTTGAAATCACGACCAGGGGATTGGCATGTGACTCTCTTGTCGACTGGGCCAAACTGGCAAGTCTTACATAACTGATAAATTTATAAATTCATGTTTTTTCTTTATACAATACAAAAGCTGCAATGATCCTCTCCAGTCCGAATAGAAGTGAGGCTTGAGCTAGCCCGAAGCCTATGACGGTCATTCTACAGGACTGAAGAGCTACAGCGGATTTATGCCTTTCGAAAAGGCATTAGTGCGATGTGTCCCCGTCGGAATTTGTACTTGATTTACCGATTCCATTCTTTTTACCATTAACCTCTACGCCACTGGCAATTGCGGTGTTTGCTGACCAGTTGACGCCTGAAGCCATCCAAAAAAGAAACATCTCGACAACAGTCGATGCGTGTGAAAACTTAGACAAAACAAAGTAATAAAAAAAAAGCTGCTGCCATATTTTTTTACCTGAATGCCAGAACAAAGGGGTTTCTTGTCTTCGTTTAACACAAAATGTCAGATAAACGTCAGTTTTTCACATTTTTCGGACATTTTAATTAAGAATTCGGAATTGCTGAAAGGCACGTCTGTTTACAGAGTGCTTCTGATTCAAGTGTACAAATTTGATAGCAAGGATCTCGAAAGATAATGTCGGAATTTTCTTCAAGAATTACGAATAGGATGGCAATCGCTTATTATGTTTAAAGAATAAAAGAGCTGCCTGTCTTGTCTGCCATCACCTCTGCAGTAAGCGATAAGCTCGTATGAGGACTGGATTAATATATATATATATATATATATATATATATATATATATATATATATATATATATATATATATAACTACCCTGCATGTCCATTAACGGCACGATGCGGCAGTCAAGTATCTAAAACACTGATATATTACTAAGTCAAATTTTATCAGACAAAAGATTCTAGAATATTCTTGACTTTTTATGAATCCACTTGAACTTTATGTAAGAATAGCTGTAATATTATCTTTATTTTGCTTTGAAATTTAGATTAAGCATTGTTCGCTTATTAACCAATTTACCCATGCCATCAAAAAAGGGTGGCAAGAATAAAATGTATGATATACACATTGCAATTTATACACGTAGATAAAAGATATTTACATCGCACTGGGCTTAGAGAATAGCATTCTGTTAACCCTAGACAGATTTTTATTATTTTTTTGTTTTTTGCTTTTATCACTTTTTACATAATTAAGAATTATTCTTTGAATCCAGCATTTTTACTACGTCATCAGAACATAAAATTCTGCTATTACGTCATCATAGAAGAATTGCGTCCATTAGTGTAACGGATTATAAACATACATTGCTAATTATTACATGTGTGGATTTTTCACTAGTTTTTTCTTCCATCTTATATTTAGTTGCTCTGTTTAATGAAGGAAAATACCAGTGAAAAATGAATAACAGTGGCTGATAATACTTAATCTATTACAAAAGCAGGTAATATTTCGGCTACTAATACTACTATCGTAAAAACAATGACAAGTGTCGCGTCGAGAGAGATCAGAGGAAGATGAAGGGTAAGTTTAAAGATCGTACTTGATCATCTGCCAACCGAAGGTTTTTTTGTACCCAAGTCATCGGGAGACTTATTCCGTATTTCTGATCAGCACTTTTAACTCACTGCCGTAGACTGTCGACCTGAGTAAAGTTGCGATAAAAAGTAACTGCAAAAATTAAGATGAAAGAAAATACTTATAGAAAAAATGATATCGGTAGATGCAAGAGAATTTATTATGTATAGCTACTAATTGAGAAGTTTTATTGTGGGTAACTGATAAAAGATACTGATGTCTCAGATTAACCATATATATATATATATATATATATATATATATATATATATATATATATATATATATATATATATATATATATATATATGTGTGTGTGTGTGTGTGTGTTGAATGCCTTGGCGGAGAGCTGATGAATAACATTTACACTCCCCATGTTCGCACTATTAAAATTATACCGGCTGTTCCTGCTGGGTCATCGGTCCCAAAGGGCCCAGCCGCATCACTTGCTTTGGATGGGGTTGACGTGCTCCAAGGGCGACTACACAAACACAACACCAAGAACACACCCAATAGCAGTAGACAAAGACAACTAACAACGAGTTTAAAAAGTATCAAACTAGAAAATCTTGACATTTTTTTTTTACAAATAATCAATTTAACAACAATCATTTTAATCTGACTAAATGATAAAGCGATTGCACTTAATTTATAAAAACAAAGTAAAGTACCAAACTATGAAAAGGATATCTTAATAAATGCTCAGGCAAAACCCTAAAAGCAGTAGAAAATGTGAAACTTAAAACTATATGTATCACATCTGACTATCTGGAATCTCCTTGTCTTCATTTACTGATTAATATAATCTAACCGTTAAATATTTGAATTCGAGTGAAAGTAAAAGTCTTGTATCGCTGCCATAAAAGTGAAAGCAATGGTCAAATAACTACCCGTTTTGAATTCCACTGTAAATGGGACACTAAACTCAATGCATATATATATATATATATATATATATATATATATATATATATATATATATATATATATATATACATATATATATATACATATATATATACATATATATATATATATATATATATATATATATACATATATATATATATATATATATACATATATATATATATATATATACATATATATATATATATATATATATATATATATATATATATATATATATATATATATATATATATATATATATATATATATATATATATTCGTGTGAGTCTGGCTAACTGACTGACTGCTCATGTATGTATGTATTTACCCTGCATACAAACGGTGCCAATGGAGCTTAAGTAATGAAAATTTAAACATTTACTCCTTATCATGTCTATAAAATCTTTTTTTTAAATCTGCTTCCCCAAAACAGGTTTTGGTGGAGATTCAATTTGCAAAATAAGTTTGTGCTAAATCAGTCCCTTAGTTTGTGACCAACAGCATTCGTGCTTGTTTTTTTTTTTCAAATTTGGAATCGTTTTAGTGATTCCTGTCCAGCAAAAAGCGAAAGAAGTAAGTAATTCATCGATCACCCCTTTTAAAAAAATTTAATGGACAACCACAACATATGCTGCTCAAAGACGATGGTTACGAGACGGTTTCTTTTGTATGACTAACCAGACCCGTCTATCTTTTTTGAATTGTTGCTGTCTGCCGGGAACCTTAGCTTAGGATGTTACAGTTGAGTCAGTGTAGAGGTCTGGGAATGGAGTGGAACAAATTTTGTTTTTCAAAAGAAACGAAGCATTCTGTCTGGCGTTCTGTTTCCTTGTCACTTCCAAAGTTATATGACTCCATTGTTGGAAAGGTTATAGGCTAGAAACAACATAAAAGACTGAGCGACACAGAAAAAAATACTCAGTTTTACTTGAAATCTCACCCCCCCAAAAAAACTAATAGAAAAAACAACAACCGCTGAATAAAAATAAAAAGTATCATGTGATTTTGAAAATGATGACCAGAAATCGGCAATTGGAGTATTATCCACTTGTAACAAATACTCACAATTGAATCAATAAACGAATAGCTTTAATAGGGGGTTCATTTTAAGGGCTTGTTTTGTTTCGTTTTTTTGATGGCGGTGCAAACGAAATAATTCCTTTAATAGCTGTTTGCTGCCATTGCTTCTTTGACCGTCTTTTGAGATTGCTTCACAAACTCTGAAAGTCATAGTATCTAATTTGGTAGTAAGTGTTTAGGAGATCAATTTAGATTTTGACAAAAACGACCTGATCAGTCTGTTTGCAACGTTTTAGAGTTTGATAACTGGGAACAGATGAGACATGAAAGTCAGGCCTTCTTTTGGTGAGATATCCATCTACTTGACTTTAACAATAACTATTTTATTGAATTCCTTGGGTCAAAATTAAATAGAAAAATGTGTCCATTTGTCTCTTTATGTTGTTCACTTGAAAGGTTATGCGTTTTTCTATCTATTCAGTGTCTGGGTCTGGTTTGACAATTGGTGTAAAAAAGATAAAGAATGAACCCCATGTGACATCCTTTCGGACTGATACCTGGCAAAATATCACAATGGACACTTCAAGAATTGAAAAAAAACCCCAAAAACAGGAGGCAAAAAAATCCAATATTGCACACGAACAATGTATCATTTGACTGAGACAACATAAATAGAATAAACAAAGAAAATGGGGCTGAACCGGTTACCGATAAGGTAGCCACTTCAATATAGCGTTGCTCTTACCATTCAGCAAAACAGCCGCCTGTAATGAAGATTGAGCATTAGATATTTCGTTCAGTGTTTGCGCGTTGACCACACATGCTATATACAACCTATCTTCTATGCCTTTCTCTCATTCTTTTTTCTTAGCAGGTCTACCCATTTATCTATCTATCTATCTATCTATCTATCTATCTATCTATATATCTATCTATCTATCTATCTGTATATCAATCTGCCCATATAGCTGTCGATAGATTGATACAAGGAGAAAGACTGAGATGGAAAAATTAAAGGAAAGGAGAAAGAAAATTGGTTTTCAAGGGAAAATATTGAAATGTTAAATCCTAAATATCTGCTCCAAGCTTCAAGCGTTTCGAACTGAAGTTCCGTTCTCAATTCTGTACCTTCACACCGCAAACATTACTGCAAAGGATCGACGTTTTTTCGAATATCAACTGGCAAGAAGCCATTACGATTTCTCTCATACATAAAACATTGTGTCATATTCTGGATCAAATAGTCATTTTCTGTAATTCACAGATTGCTAAGGGTGTGCATAGGGTAGCCAGTTTCACTTCCAAGATAAGATCTGAAATTGAGTCAATAACATCTTAAGAACTTAAAACAATTAGAAACATCTAGCTTCTCAGGATACATGTCTAAAATCTCGGATATATGTTATATATTGATAAAGTACAACTTCTGGCAGAATCGGCACACTTAGAGGACGTTCCCACTGATTAAAAAAAACAAACAAACTTAGCAGGAGATAAATGAATCACAGATATGATAAAAAAAATTTAAAGAAAAAGCTCAATAGCTCGATACTCTGGATTTATGAAATAAAACTCAAACAAATTTAAATTATAGGCGTATTTTTCAGTTTAAGTAGAGGAAGAAATTATGGAATCACCGAATGTTGTGGAAAATGCCATGAAATCATGGACCATCACGATTAGTACTTTTCCCCTGAGTGTTCGGATCCCTTAATTTTTGCCTGGGGTGGTAAATGTGACTTGAATATTCAAAATTTATTTTATATGAATATTACATTATTTATTAAGAACACTTGTTTATCCCTGTCGGCAAAAATGAGTATGATGATCAAGTATTTTGCCATTCCATTGTACTTGTAAAATATGAAAAATATGACGTCGCTTTGCGTTTTATCGTTTACGTTCAGTATATTTACTGCATGCTTGTAAACGCTGATGGCATAATTTCATATCTATCACGAGAATTGAAAAAATCTTTTCAACTGTTGATAATGATTGCTAAATAATTCTAAGCACGTTTGAACAAGATTTTCTTGTATTATGAGATACATGTTCAAACATGTTCCTCACTCCTCAATTAGTGACGCTACCCGGCAAGAGACCCGGCAGATCAAATACCTATCGTATATTTGAAGTGTTGTTAAGAAAAAAAAACATGAAAAAGAACAGACTCTGTTCAAAATCTGCGACGGTGCTTACACAATTTTTGGCAACATTTGTGTCTGTAATTAAACTACTGGTTTGAAATTTGTTCAGGCTTAACGTAACATAAAATCCGCCAAGTTACGTCACCAGACGCCACCGATGACGTTAGAGTACGAACATACATTTCTAATTATTACATGTGGATCACATATCATATTACGAAAAATTAAAAAAATATTACATATCTTTTGAAAAATCATCTAAATAGCACTTTCTGACATGTACACACAACCCAAAACATCTAAATTTAGATGAAAAGCATCTAAATTGGCAACACCGGGTTTAACTAAATAGAGTTATTGTTACAGAGAGACACTATTATTCGGGTAAATACCAGAGCTGTTACAGACCGTTCGCTCATTTCCATTTGTCGTTAACAATGGAAACAGGGACGAAATACAATTGCAACGTTGCAAATGCAGAATAACAAAATATCTGTATTCACACTGACGTCAATTGGTCTCCGGTGTGCCTGTCTGCAGTGTGAAATCATTAGGAACCGTTAATCAAAACTGTCAACGTAGGTTTATTCAGTTTTCAAGTGGGTCTGGTTGGCTATCGATTTATGTATGCATCGCTCGTACAGGCCACACCAGTGGAGTTAGAGGGCTGAAATTTCAACATTTACTCATTATGTCTAAAAAAAAAGTGTAATTTTCTGAAAATCCCTCGCATTAAATAGGTTTTTTGTCGGGATTTCAACAAGCAATGTAGAGTTGTGTTGAATTGGCCCCTTAGTTTGTGTTCAGTGGTATTCACACTTGATTTAAAAAAAAAAGATTCGGACTGTTTTTAGTGATCAGTGCCGAAGAAAAGATGAGAAAAGAAACTTATTCATTGATCACTCTTTTTCCAATATTTTTTATTGATTACCCTCAATATGGTATGCTTACAAAAGACTTCGGTCACGTGACGGTGTCTGTCAATCGACTAACCGGGCCTGTTTTTAAACTTCTTGTTTCTTATTTCTTCAATGCATTGGCATTTCTATGTAGACGTAAGACGAAGAGGTGGAAAAAGACGAATAATAATAATAATAATAATAATAATAATAATAATAATAATAATAATAATAATAATAATAATAATAATAACTGGTGTGAGATTCCAAATAATAATGATAATAATAATAATAATAATAATAATAAACTGGTGTGAGATTGCAAATAATAATGATAACAATAATAATAATCAGAAGAAGAAGAAGAAGAAAAAGAAGAAGAAGAAGAAAACAATGTGTTGTTGGACTTGCATACTTTGGGAGGCAAGATATGAAGAGGGCAAGATTTCACATTGCATTCAACTGTGCACGTCTTCTGTGGAGGAAGCAAAGAATCGTGACATATATTCAAACCAGCCACGTGTTCCAAGCGGTACTTGAACATACAAGTTGAACACACATAAACACACACACACATAAACACACACATACATATATACGTATGGTGTCTTAAAAACTTACAAAAATATATACACAATTGAAGGGGATGTAAGTCAGTATTTTCTCGGAAAAAAAAGAACATATATATACGATTGCTTTCTAAAAAGAAGCCCTGAAAACTTCCTTCAAATTCCTAGGGACTCCACTGTCCGTAAAAATCAGTGGACATTTTTTGAGACACCCCGTATTTCTCTCTCTCCCTCTCTCTCTCTATTTATATATATATCTATATATCGATCTGTTCATATCTATCTATCTATTTATCTATCTATATATCCATGCGTTATTACATTTATTTGTTTGTAACTTGAAGTAACAGCCTACTTTGTTTACTCGTCCTTGCTACGTTTAATTTTACTAACATTTCTCTTTTCTTGTAGAACACCCATCGTACAGACATGATATTTGGCTTGTATAATGAATAATAAATTTGTTTCTGTTTGGCTCTCTGTCCTCAACAATGGACTCTTTCACTCAAAGGTAATAATTCTACTGATGATAATATCTCTTATCCACGATTTGAAACAATGTACTCATCCATTTAGTTTAAGTTACATGTCATTAATTGCTGAAGCCAACATTATACAGGCAACCACACGAAAGCAACATCATATCCAGGATAGCTCATTTACAGATATTTCGTACAATATCTAGGATGATTAAATGCACTCTTAAGAAACATCAAGAGTGAACATACAGTCGATTATCAACTGATTCTCCTATCGACGTTCTGGTGATACTTAAATGAAATAATCAAATATGGTTAGCAAGAAAATATTCATTTACCTACAATACAAAGCCAACGTACGAAAAGAACAGGCATAAATGATCAGCAGTTTTTGTTACAAATCCATACCTTAGTTGAATTAGCAAAAGAATTTTTCGTTTGATAACCGCTTCTCTCCAATCTTCTTTACTAACTTTCAATTTATCAAATTACCTCTATCTTAACTTTTGTCTTATTTATCTCTATTTTACTTCTTTCCCTTTTCTTATACTCATCTTTCTTCTCGTTATATCTCTTAGCTGTTTCCCTTTACTTTCTTCTCTTCTTTACATATTTTCTTGTATTGTAATCGAATAATGAACTTACTTCATCCCTACTTTTTCTTACAAACTTCTTTCTTTCATGTAACATTTTCTAGAATAGCCTTATCGAAGAGCCTGATGCCTTAATTATAAAATCACAGTAGATTTCGGAATGAGATCTACCGGACAGATATATCCCAGCAGTCATAGGAACCTGGAGATATATATGTCCCTAAAGCCTCGAAATGGTTAACCTAAAAAAAATCATTTTTTTTATTACTTTTTCGTTAGTTATCTTTTCCTATTTCCTTTTTCGCAAATCTTTTCATTTCACAGAAATAATCTAATTTGTTCCCTTCTTCATTCTCTTTTTCCCTTTTGACAAAACTCATTCCTTCTCTTTTTCCTCATCGAATAACCTATTAGGTCCCTTCCTAATACGTCCTTTTTTTTCTCCTTTCCTCACTTCTCTCCAAGTGAGCATTCATTCCTTCTTCTGCTTTCATTCAGACCCCATTCACCCCAATCCCGTTTCTCTCCTCTTCACATCTGGCTTCTAGATAATCTAGCTTCTCAAAAGTACATGCACCATATTATGGTCGACATATATATTAAAACAAACATACTGCTTACCGATGCGTTGCTTCGTATTCATGTAATTATGACAGCCTCTGAGGACGGGGGGGGGACACGAGATGCCCACACTCTCCTCACACTTACATGCACATACATTTTTCACGTACTTGTATAATATTCCGATAATTATGTAAGCGTCTAATTACATCTATGTTAAATTGAATATAAGTACACATATAAACGTACTAGGAGTCATATATATATATACATATATATATATATATATATATATATATATATATATATATATATATGTACATATATATATGTATATGTATATATATATGTGTACACATATATATGTATATAAACACGAGTTTATACATATATATATATATATATATATATATATTAAGATGTTTGTATATATGTATATGAATATATAGATATATTTGTATATGAACACGCTTACACACACACATATATATATTAAGTCAAGTTTATGCGTACCTATGCACATGTAAATAAGTATATGTATAATCAAATATAAGTATACATACATGAACCCCAATATATATATATATATATATATATATATATATATATATATATATGTGTGTGTGTGTGTGTGCGTGCATGTGTGTGTGTGTGTATGTGTGTGTGTATAATCAGATTATTTAAAACATAAATGATGAAGGTAACCCAAATGCATCCTAATAATGAATTAAAAATAGATCAAAACTCATGATTCATTTTTATAACTGGTCTGGCTAGTCACTCATTAGAAACAGTCACGTGGCCAACGTCTTTTAGGGACCTGTCAAGTTGGGTATGATCAGTTAAATAATTGCGAAAGGTGCTATCAATGAATAGATTATTTCCCTTGCCATTTGTAGTAAAATGATCACTAACAAGTCCGAATTTCCAAAAAAGCAAAAACAAAAAACAAACAAACAAGAAAACATCTGGACATAGCCGAAGACAACAAAGGGACCAATTTAGTTGATGGTTTAGAATACTTTATTACTTACATTTATTTACCTTCAACCCTAACACACACACACATACACTCACATACATATGCACATATGCACATATACATATGTTTGTATGTATGTATCATTTTATTCATGACTTAGTCTGGCACAAAGACGGAAGGAACGGCATTGGGGTTGGAATGATTTTGTGGTCCCAATCTTGCAAGCACTTTGTCTCAAATAGTTGGTAGGAGATATTTTTATCAGCAAAATCGATACTTTCAAGTTGGAGAGTCCTTTGTTACGGACTGAGACACAGACAAAAGTCACATTGCTAATTTTACATATACATACACACACACACATATATATATGTGTGTGTGTATATATGTATGCGTATGTATGTGTGTATGTGTGTATGTGTGTATGTATTAGATTAGACAGTTCATGTCCGACAGAATGTGATAATAAACGTAAACTGTCCAACCAAATGATATACATACTGTCAGGTAAATGGGAATACACACACGTATATATATATATATATATATATATATATATATATATATATATACAGAGAGAGAGAGAGAGAGAGATCGGATTTATGCTTACGACCGCAGTATAAAGAAATGAGAGGATTAGGTGCGCCAATTCAGACTCCTCCCTGCCAAAAGCGTTGTTGGCCCCTATCCAGGTGCATATTAATAACGGAAACATAATTGCTAGGTATTTTTCTAGCACTACTTGAAGTTCCGTTTTACTGGCACCGTTGTTACAATGATGATCGATAATAGAGAGAATTGAGAACACATCCGCTTCATAGAAGACGTGGCAGTTATTTACTCTTTCAATCACTTTTCTTTCAGACAATTGAAATAATAAAATCATAAAAACGTATGTTTGGCTGAACGCATCCGTAACTAATGTACTACTGAGGACGAAAAGTATTGTTACTTGATGAAGCTTAGATTGAAATTCAAATTTTCTGACTTGCTGCAAACATCTGACATTTGGGAGATGATGATCTTATCGAAGAAGAAAGTGCAGAGTATACACGGGAAATGCATTTTTCATTCAAAATTGAAGCTTAATTGGGGTCGGGACGGATTATCTACGGTAGCAGATTATGCATGAGGAATCACAGCTTTTTCTGGAAGATGTTTTCCAAGAAGAAATTAGTTTGATATTAATAATTTCGATAAATAATATTGATGGAGTGCTCAATGTAATATGTATTGATGAAAATTTGTTATTCTCTCTCTCTCTCTCTCTCTCTCTATATATATATATATATATGTGTGTGTGTGTGTGTGTATATATATATATATATACATATATATATATATATATATATATATATATATATATATATGGATAGATACTCATATAGATAAAAATCATGAATGAACTACTTTGAATAGTTAAATGAATATTGAATAGAATTCGTTTCTTTCAATCGTATTGCTGCCAAACAAATACATGATTGATTGATGCATAGGGTTAACTTGGCATTACGGGTGTTTCGCTGTTTTTTTCTTAAAATCACTACTAAACAAAAACTATATATGTATATATGTATATCAGAAGGAGAGTGGAGAGAAGAAAAAAGATTATTGCATATATACGTATGAATGTACAAGAATATATATATATACACACACACACACACACATATATATATATATACATATATATATATATACATACATATATATATATATATATATATATATATGTATATATATATATATATATATATATATATATATATATATATATATATATATATATATATATATATATATCGTTAGAGTATACATTCGGTATAATGCAGTGCTAACATTTGGCACATGCGACCCTCACATATATATCTGCAATAAAATACATGTATGTAATTATGTATAATACATTTTGCTACACTATATTTTCGTTTAGAAAAAAAATCATTATTTCCTTACATTTTATACACCAAATGCCTTATACTTTAAGCATCGTGCATGAACAAGTTACAATTTTAAATTTCAACTACTTTAATCAGTGTCGGATTTAAGAAAAAAAGCTAAATCAGCTACAGCCTAGGGCGTAATAATCCACAGGGATGTCGAAAAATTAAAAAAATGGAATATTTGTTTACAAGTTTCGTCTGACCGTCTGGCATGAATTTATAACAAGAGGCCTCCAAGCTTTAAGCAGCTTAGGGCCTCAACAAGTCTATATCCGACACCCACTTGAATATGCAGATGATCATGATTAGCATCATCATTTTCAGCTATCATAATTTCACTGCTGGACAATGGCTTTTCCCATCTCCTTCCATCATGACCGTGATCGTGCTAACCTACACTAGTGGCAAATCTTTCTTTTTATCTCTCCCATCACGTATTTAGAAACCAATCTGGCTGCTGCAGGGGTAACCCCCCATCTCCTATTACGACTGAAGGTGATCACTGTAACTTTTGTATTATATGTATAATAAATTAAGAAAAATTATGAATATATATTTTTAATATAAGTGTATTTATTCCTCGATAAGCCCATGTGTATCTGTAAGATAAATTTTGTTGATATGTAAGACTCGTCAATTGAGCTCAGCAGGTCGTGATTTCAAATCACGGTGTAAGAATGGCATTTCTTTTTCTCCCTTGACTTTGGTGAGGCTTATTCTCGTTGTTCTAGTTCTTACGGTAGAAAACTAAAGTCAATGGAATTTGACAGCGTTTTAAACCGGGAAGAAGTTTCGAATGAAAAAGCATTCCAAAAATCCAGCCTCACTCAAAATATCTGCAAAATAATACTGTATTTCAGTGTGTATAATCTGCGTTTTTTCCATAGAAAGTTGAGCTAAAAATTCCGGATACTTATAATCTACAGAAACTCAATTGTTAGACAATTGTTCGAGATTTTGGCTGGCAAAAATAAGATGGCATGACTCAGTAGACAAGTTCAGAAAGTACTGGCTCTGCGAAGCTTGTGATCGAGGAGTCTAGTGAGTTTTGAAAAAACGACAACGACATATGTTAAATGGCTGCTACTGTTGTTAATGATGATAATGATGAACACTCATTACCTCAGCTAGGATTTGAACTTGATTTGCAGATAATAATTCTGGATATTCCAAAATAGAAATAAGATAAAATAGAATGAAATAAAATAAAATAAAATAAAAGAGAATATCTAATCATACTAAAATGAAAAATCATCGGAAACATATTTCATTGGGATTCCCTTCCCTTGCTTTTTTAAAGGAGTCCCTTTCCTTGCCTTTTTCAAGAGAGTCCCTTTCCTGGCCTTTTCAAAACAGTTGGAAAATCACTTTCTGTCAGGAACTGACACATCAGGAATGTTAGTTAGTGTATCTGCCAGCACAAGCACCATTATTACGGTCGGCTCAGATTTCTCTGAAAGAATTCTCAACATTTGTCATTGTCAGTCAGGCGACTGAGAAAGCTAAAGGGTGCCCGAGAGTTAAACTTCCTAGTCGGAACGATAAATTCAAATTTTATGAACTTCTTGCGATATAAATCAAATAAAATCGATAAATATCGAAAATCTTGAATCCTAATGATAAGTATTTTATTATATTGGGTTGTTCGGAAAGTAAATGCATATTTTCGTGATTGGAAAATTACGAATTTTCAAAATGGAGATAAAAACAAATGCCGGGGGGAGTTTGATTAAATCCTATTTATCAATAATGTAGTTGTCATCATTATCACTGACGGTAGCCAGACAGGAAGGCAAATTTTCGTATTAACCCTTGAGAAAGAAAAACTCTGTGTTTATTTTTTAATTGCACATTTTTCTCCTCTTTAAAATC